>KZ061812.1:77664-106689 GCA_002091835.1 Anopheles maculatus
TTATGCTCCTTCGGGAAGTCAGCGTAGAGCGGAGCGGGAGGAATTTTTCAACCGCACCGTGGCGTACTACTTGCGGAATGCATGCCAGCATGTTATTCTCGCGGGCGATTTCAACTGCGTGTTGAAATCGAAGGATGCCACGAGCGGGGGGAATTTCAGCCTTGCGCTGCAAAACGCAGTAAACAACATAGGAATGAGTGACAGCTGGGAGGCTCTCAGAGGAAACTCTGTGGAGTTTTCCTATGTCACTAGTGGTTCGGGATCTCGCATCGATCGTTTCTATGTCTCCTCGTCACTGGTAACACAGCTAAAGTCCACCGCAATGCATGTGCTCTCCTTTTCGGATCACAAAGCGGTCACAGTTCGTCTCTGCCTCCCTACACCGCCAAGTCGTTGCAATAGCAATGGATATTGGCAGCTGAGGCCACACGTTTTGACATCTGAAAACCTGGAGGAGTTCCGATGCAAATGGAACACGTGGACAAAACAACGGCGGTACTACGGTTCGTGGATCTCGTGGTGGATGGAGGTTGCGAAGCCTAAAACAAAAGCGTTTTTCCGTTGGAAAACCAACGAACGCTACCGCAGTTTCCGTTTGCATCACGAGCTCCTTTACAGAGGGTTGAAGTCCTCATACGATCGGTATCTAACTGACTCTCAGGAGTTAGTGAATATCAATCGTATAAAAGGGAAAATGCTTCTCCTTCAGAGACGTTTTTCCGAGGACTTCAAACGTATTAACGAAACCCGCGTATGTGGCGAAAACATTTCAGTCTTCCAGCTAGGAGAGGGGAGGAGGAGACGAACTGTGATCGACACGCTCACAAAAGATGACGGGTCGACTTTAACTGATAAAGACGCGATAAATGTCCACATTAGGAGCTTCTTTTCAGAACTATACAACACAGACATCACACACACAACACATACAGACGACACATTCACAAACACACGCGTCATTCCCGAGGACTGTGAAATCAATAATAGTTGCATGGAGGAAATCACTTCGGGTGAGATCCTCGATGCAATCAAAAAATCACAGTCTCGAAAGTCCCCTGGCCCGGATGGATTACCCAAAGAGTTTTATCTCCGCGCGTTCGACATCATTGAACGCGAGCTTGGGCTTGTGCTCAACGAGGCTCTCCACGGAGAGATTCCTCGAAGCTTCGTCGACGGGGTCATAGTGCTAGTAAGGAAAAAAGGAGGTGGAGATACCATGTCCTCGTTTCGACCTATCTCACTTCTTAACACAGATTACAAGCTTCTGTCGAAGATTATCAAACCACGGCTTGATGGAATAATCGAGAAGTGGGGGATAGTCTCGGCAGCGCAAAAATGTTGCAATAAACCACGCAACATTTTTCAAGCTGTTCTCTCTGTTAAGGAGCGGGTGGTTGATTTGAAGATGAAACGCAAGTGTGGTAAACTCATCTCCTTCGACCTTGCAAACGCCTTCGATCGCGTCGATAGAAGCTTTTTATTCAACAACATGCTCTCTTTGGGTTTCAATCCTGGGCTTGTGGATCTTTTGAGGCGGTTTGGTGATCAGTCCTCATCCCGCATCCTAATCAACGGATCCCTATCACCCTCTTTTCCCATCCGGCGATCCGTTCGTCAGGGGGATCCACTTTCCATGCACCTTTTTATCCTTTACCTTCAGCCCCTCATCACGAGATTAGAAGGCATATGTTGCGACCGGGATGACTTGGTCAATGCGTATGCTGACGACATCTCCGTGGTGACTACCTCGTCCCTTAAAATCGAGCGGGTGCGAGAAGCTTTCGAGGCGTTTGGAAGCATCTCCGGAGCCCGCCTGAACGTCGACAAAACCATCGCGATCGACGTTGGACACACTACACCAACCACGAGCATCCAGGTCCCATGGCTTCGGACGGAAGAGAGGCTTCGGCTTCTTGGAATTTTGTTTTCCAACAATATCCGAGAAGCCATGAGCCTGGAACGGAACATGGAGCATTACAATTTGCCACAACAACATGCCAACTACGATCATCGGTGAACACATCGACGAAGTGAAAATAGAATCGAAAATGCCGAGAATCGAGAATCGAGAATGCGAAAAATGTTTGTATGTATAGACATGTATAGTAATTGAAATGCAAAATGTAAATAAATAATATATATATTCACTAAATCGCTTGAATTAATTAATTTTAGAAAGAAAAATATATTATAAAAACCTTGAAGGATAGCAACCTTGGGTTCGGATTTTGACAGCCGAATTGTACGAATAGATCTTCTTGTTCGTACACCTATACGTACAACTTGTAACAACCCTAATCGGTATACTTTTAAGGTTTTTGTGCCGCCAGGGATCGTATGTAGCGTTTGCAAAAATCATAGGTAACTTTGCATTATCAAGTGAGAAACACTGTAATGTGACGTTTCATCTAAAACTGTAGCTCGATTCGCTCTACAAATTCGTGTTCCAAGGTCATTGTTGATACTTCAATATATCCCCGTATCATTTGGTTAGTTTACCTCACCTGTTTCTTCTTCTTCTTTGTTGGCCTAACGACCACTTAGGTCATGCCTGCCATTTCTGGCTTACTAGACTTATTGTTACCGCATAGTTGGATAGTCAGTCCTCACTATGGGGAACGGCCCAGATGAGACTTGAACCCCGGTCCTGCCGTGTGAAGACCGGCGCCGCTGTCGCATCTACCACCGGGCCGCCCATAACCCTCACCTGTTTATTTAACAAATTTAAAAAAATTAAAAAATTAAAAACTTTTAATGTAAAAATTAAATAAAAGTTTCTGCGTAAAAAGCGCATTAAGCCTTTTTCTAGCATTTCATAGCCAAGCTATAGTAATTCAAGATCATTCGTTTGATTATTCAATTCATACAATAAACTTCACTATGCAAAGAAATTGCCATGATTTGTAACGAAAGTAAATGATTTTAAACAACAAACTTATTTTCTAAATTGTTTTAACTAAAATAAAGTTCATTAGTGACATGCATCAATGCGTTCAAATTGCAGATTTTATCGTTTTCAATACGCTCAATTTCATTTCTTTGTATCAGAGAGAAACCCACAAACATGCAATCGATTAATGTAAACCGGATAAAATCAATTAGTTAATCATTGAACCATTATTGCGCATAACAATTCTCTACAACATAGTGTTAACCACATAATCTAACCGAAATCAAAGCATCTACCTAATTTAATTTCCCACCTAGCAGCTACAAAATTGCTACCGTCCATTGAGCAGTTGCAGGAAGCAGAAAATCAAAACAAAACTAAAGAAAAACGTTGTAAAATAGCATTTCATCGCCTCATTTTGAGTGCAAAACTACACAACAATCCACCAACAACACCGCTGGTGATCAATCGTCCACGTTTTGGTGAAGTATGCGGTGTTGTGTATTTATTTTCCATTTTCGCAACCGAAACACCATCAAAAACCACACGGAAACCTGTGAAGTGGGATTTTGTAGCGAGAAAAATCAACACATTTGTATGTGTGTTTGTGCGGCAGGGGAATGGTGTGGGAGGTAAATGTGCTGTTGTTTGGATATTACCATTTTAGGTATGGTGTAATGTATCCACCACATACAAATTCCACCATTCTCTAGTTCATTTCCGGTGGGGTTTCGGTTTCCGGCAGACCTGGTCTCGTTACAGTGTTCGATATTGAGGTGAAGTGGAAAAAATAAACAACAAATGCTTCCTGTACGATTCGTACACAGCTTCCCGATGCTTGTGTCGGTGTGTTTTTGCGCACAACCGTTTTATTTTGCTTTAATTAATTCATTCGAAAATACCCACCGGATAGGAGAGAATGGTATGATTTCTGTGATTTCTGCCGTTTTGCGAATATTTAACAACCAATTGGAGGTTTCATTCATTATTTTCGTTTCCCTTCGCCTTTTTGTTTTTGTTAGCTCCAAGCATGCGGGTCACTGCTTAGAGCGTATTTCTGTTACAATGAATTTGTAATTCATTATCATCAGCGCTGCCCCAACTACATCGCAAGTGCCCCGACGAGCGAATGAGACACGAAGAATTGAAGTACCAATATGTGTGGATATGAGGGATTTAAAGGAAAAGAGGAAAACAAGATACACATGCACAGGAAACAATATACAAACTTCACTTACCGGCCCTTCATTTCCTCCGTAGGGAAATCGCCAAATCCCCACGGCATGTCGGTTGTGCCGAGAATGAGCCCAAAAATAAATCCAAACAGTATCGAGATGAACATACCGAGAGCAAGCGCTGTAAAGCCAACCTTCTGGGGAAGGTACTCAGCGTAGGTAGAACAGCGTGAAACGAAAAAAAAAAACGAGAAATTATATTAAAATCTGTACGAAATGGTGCGTGGACGTTGCGGGTATCAATTAGCGTTGGGCAATGTGAAGCTGGCTGGGCTGGGTAAATATTTTACTGCAAAATTCGTACCGAATGGGCCGATCGAAAGCACGGAACGATTGGAATGCGTAGAGACAGATAAAAGCTACACACTTTGATACACGCTGGATTAATCACCATTCGAATCATCCGTACACCATCGCTGGATGTGCTCGTGATCTGACTGGGTGATGAATGTGTTGTTTGCTTTTTTGACATTCAATTTATCATCACTCTACACGTTTCGTTTCTCTTTGCCGCCGTTTTTTATCCATTTTTTATAATCTTCATCCTCGAAAGTGAATTAAACGACAACTTTAAAGCTCCATGAGGAACAGAGGAAACGTTTTAAAGGCCATCACTTATTTCAATAATGAAATTTGAGCAACAATATGCAGTATAAAGTGATTTGATTTTATCGGTATCTTTGCACTTGTGTTGGAAAATAAGCCTAAAGGTATGCTTATGTGAAACAAAAAGCTCATATTCAAATTTATCTTTTATACGTCAACCACAATCAGTTCCAGAATGAACATATGGCAAGATGAAACCCTACAAATTCAAATTGTGCGGAAACCAACCAAAGTTTTCTAAACTAGAGAATCAAACTAAAAATATGCAATTTTGTCATTTTTTGTTAAAAAGTTATTAGGTGTCAACTTTGAAAGAATTAAAAGCCTGTCGATTTCTGCAACTACTAACATCTTTCATAGTTTTTTTTGTAAAAAAATATAATTATACATGCCAAATTTTGTGCTTTTGGAAAAATGTCTGTTAAAATATGAAAAAAAAACTATAAATAAGCATATGTTTTCTATATTTTATTAAACTTACTTTAACATCATTTTTGCATTCTGTTTTAGACTTTATGCGTTATGTTCAATAAACCTGGTTCTGTACGATTGTGTTACGTACTTTACTGTCCATCATGACCACTAGAGAAGGCGTTGGCGATTCAGGAAACTTATTTATCTATTTATTTTTCGTTTTATTAAATTATATTAAGAGGAAGTTTTCACAGAACACCATTGCCATTTGGGATAATAAAATCTACTATGAGGTGAAATCTCTTCTGTTTTCTTAGTTCGTCAATCAAATGAAATAATATTTGTGATCAATTTCGTACCATTTTTAATATTCTTAATTATTTATTACTGCTTGATCTTTGTTTACCAACCTTGATCTATTGGTAGCATAACAATCCTTTTGCATTGATTGATTTCATTGCTAAGACCATTTCATAGATTTGTGATTCTCAAGTAATATTTAATAAGGAGGTCAACAGTTATAAAAAAAATTGATTATATGTTCTATTTAAGATACACAAAATTGCACTCTCAACCATTACTTCCAGAAACGCTCATAAAACAATCAACCAATAATTTAATGAGTTCATAATGAAATCGTTTCTAATGACTTTTCTACACTATAAGAACCACTATCGATGCAAAAGGCATAACCACTTTTCCTCCGCACGTTTCACCCAATGCTCGCATCCTTCGAAAGCCGTGGCAGCATTTTGTTCAAACGTGTGCAAAATATTGCACCCACCATCCAAACCGACAGCCACTTTCACACTCTCGAACGCGAGGCAATTAATTTTTAAACTACTCCCTTTCTGCCATTTTGCTTTCAACCTTGCGGTGACCGCGGGGAAACTTTCCATCCAACCTGTCCAAATCCATCTCCAAACCCACACCCCCCTGCGCCACCGCGTTGAGTTGAATGAAAATGTTTTAATTTAAATTTTCATCGGCTGAGCACACCTGAGAACCGCAGCATTTTTTGTTTTCTTTTTTGTTCACTACCCAGCTGGTGGTACGCTCTTGCTTTGCGCCTGATGCGGTTTTATTGCAGGGCAAGTTCTGTGTGTGTGTGTGTTTATGATGGTGGTTGTTTTTTTTTTCGTCCATATCAAAAAGTCGGCTTTATGAATGTGAACTTTCACCCAGACTTCATGTACCGCGAGTTCGCGCGAGTGGGTGATGGGAAATGGTGAGTTTTTAACCGTTGCTTTGCAATGAGGAAGTTATCTTGTTGTTTTTTTTTTTGAGGATGGTTTGGCAACGGGTATTCAAAATACCAAGCGATGGATAAATTTATTGGACTTTCAAGAGAACTTTGCTGTATGTACTTATTTTTGGTTTCAAAACTATGTTTCATGTAGTTTGGTTACCTCGGCAGGATAATCATAGTTTCTGTTTTAGATAAAAACTAAATAATGCGTCTAAAAACAAGTGTTTGGAATGAAAAGAATCAATATAAAACATAAAATTCAAATAAAAATCACATTTTAACGTAAACATGCTAAACACAAAAAAAAAGTTCCTCAAATTTAGCTCTAGGTCAACGATCACGAAACATAGTTGCTCATACTTTCATCCTCACTCACTAAAAGCAAATTCGTGTACGCTATGAAACTCCCGAAAATCGAACAGTTTCCCTCAGAACTATGCATACGAATAGTACGAAAAAGCAACATGATCGTTTGGCTTTTGGAAAGCAAGGCAAAAGGTAAAAAGCGGCATCCACTTACCACCAGCTCGCGGTCGGCTATGATCGTTCCGAAGGTAATCGACATTACCGGACCCATCAGTGGGGAAACCAGCATCGCGGCCACAATGTTTGGTGCATTATTTTCCACCAGTCCTAGGGCGGCTAGCGAGCTGCATCGAAGTGAAAAAGAACGATGAAAAGAAAGAACACAGATATGCTAAAAAGATGTTCCGTACGAGCGTTAGTGATCATGAGCATGAGCGAAGAACCAAGCGTTTTGTGACGGAAACCATTTGCTGGCACACCAACCGGAAGATGATTGTGGTGCGGTGCTTTAGCGTTATGAACCGGTTATACTTACTCTGCCGTGACGATGAGTAGCAAGTAGTCGAACGATAGTGAACCTCCGGCCCGAACTCCGTCGACCACCTGCTTCACAGTGAGCTTCGACCGGATCGAGTCGACGAAGTTGTTCCATTTGGAATTTTCCTCACATTCATCCCTGGTGGGCGGAAGAGAGGGAGAGCGAGAGAGAGAGTGGGCGAAAGAAAAGACTCACAAACGCACGCACACACATGTTTGAACGTTTAATTAAGCGTCATCTAACTGTCGTTCATCGGACTTCCGCTACAGAATCGCTCACTAACTTAAAGGACATTTAATTATCGCCCGATGACGGAGCGTTTAATCCTTATTCGCTCTGCGGGAGTACCGCGTCAGAATCTGCTCAAAAGCAGCTAGCGAAGGTTTAATTAAAAGTCAACCAGCTGGCCGTGATCCTCGTTACTATCTCCCCAAGGATTAGCTATGGAGAATGAATAAGGTTTCACTTCATGTGAATAAATAAGGGAATTAATATTCACCCGAGCTGGAGGTGTATCTGGGAGAACTGGAACCCCCTAAGATGACGGGACAATGTACCCGTTCGATGTATAACCTTTCTAGTTGTTTTTTTTTGTTCACATCCTTAATAGACGTGAAGCAAGAATATTGAATTCAACGCTATGCACCCCTTTGCTTCAGTTTGTTCTTCTTTTCGTCATTTCATTTCTCTTGTTGCTCGGTCCTGATCTTGTTACTTCCTGCGTTGCACGTTGCAATGTTGCACTGCACAGCGTACGTGAACCTAATCAAATTATGCAAATGCACATCGACAATAACTATGCCGCGAACGATGAGAAAGAACAATATCAAACAGAAGGCGAAGAAAGAACTAAGTGGCAGCACATGTAAAAAAGGGACATAAGGAATAGAGGAAAAAAAGATAGCTAGCCGTTTCAGATGAAACAAAGCTTTTTCCAGTGGCAACAGTAACAGAATCAAGCTAGACTGTTATGGTAAGAGACGTTTCAAAGGAAGAGAGAAAAAGAATGTACGCAGCACAGTTTTCTTGGTACAAGTCGCTACTCTTCATTTAAATAATAGTCAGCGACTGGAGAGTTTCCAAAACGAACGCCATTGAACGTCGGATGTACGTACAGAAAGGTCGGAAAAATTATGATAAGAAAGGAATGGAGTCCTTATGTGCATGTGAAGAAATGGGAAATATCCTTACCCGTATTCATCTTCGTTACTGGTGTCATTGGAGCCGTCGTAACTGACGCTGCATGGAAGGACGCTGAAAGAACGAGTTGGAATTTTGAAGAATGTAATACATTTTTTTTGTTTTTATTTCAATTTCACTTACACACACAAGGATTTATAAACTCGTTTTTTGAAACGTAAATACTGGTATCTTAAAAGTTTGTCATTCTCCTAAAATTATTAATTGCATACCAGCAGGCGTTTCAAACCTGGAGCACGTCCGAACGAGTACACTTATGCTATTTTATCAATTACCTTACGCTAGAGTTGTACTTCACACCGATGCCTAACTCCGTCAGGCAGTGCAGAGTTGTCTCGCAAGGATCACCGGCTGCCAACGGGAAGACCACCTGATAATACTGACCTTCCTTGTCCGGGTGCCATATAACGCGCTCAATCTCAAGCTTCTTAAGCAACTCGTCCAACACCTGAGAGATAAACGATAAAGGATAAGAGCCTTGTAAGATTTTGTTTAATTTTTCTCTGGAAATGTTTTACTTCTCGCTACAAATATTTTCATTTCGCTGAGCATTTTACTAACAAGAAATTCCTCGAACAACTACAGCGTATGTGTAGCTTCTGCAAACTCTACCAAAAACAAAACCTTCTTCGCCAATCCAAACCAAACAACCGAACTTTGTCGCCTACGAAAACATCGACCGACCGTCCCAACCATCCTGGGAAGCGAAAAGATTTATACCGTCCATCCGTGTGTCCACGCGCGTGTTCACCGTTCCAGAACGGTTAATGAAGGACGCCGAGTGGCAGTTGCACGGCACAGTTTTTCACGGAAAATCCTCCACGGTTGCGGTCGACGCTTGGTTGCCCACCGTCACACGCTAACAGCAGCTTGATAAACGGTTTGTGTTTGTTTTGCGAGTTGTTCGGGCTTACCTTTTCCAACGGTGCCGATGATCCACCATCGTTCGGTGGTCCTTTTATCGCGTACGCCGCACCGTACGGCGGTTTAGGTGGTTTCGCTTTGTTTGCCGTACGGCGGCCCTGTACTGCGTGTTTGTCACGCAGCTCAACCTCAAGCCGAAGCACTGCATTTCCGGCTGCATTGTCTCCGGTGTTGGGGTTTGTGCGCTGCCCTCTTGGACCGTGGGGCACGTTTTCCGGGAGATTTATATTAAGATTACGGGGTGGCTGATGGGACGGTACCGGTGGTGGCAGCTGTTCATTATTCGGAGCATAATTTATACCTTTCAAGAGGGAAAGAAAAATGTTGTAGTAATGCATTTATTTTTGCATACCGGTACCTTATTTAGTATCCTACATCGAAAAACATAAGAAGATATAAGCTGATTTACCGAATAAAACAGAATCATAGATATAAGAGTGTTTGCTAGTTCTCAAGAGAAAGTTCTACACGCCTGAAGGTATGCAATTTTCGCAATTTATGTTAGATATTCAGCGTGCTTTACCTATTGTGTGGATGTGGGTGCTGGGAGCTATATTAAAATATTTATAATAATACATGGTACACATATACTAAATGACAAGAAAATTACAAGACGCATTCAACCACGTTACCTATTTTTTGGACATCTAGAGCACATTAACCACTTATATTTTCCTTGAGCAATTTCGAAGCAGAAATGCTATTTTGCAACTATTCCCGCGACATCACCAAAGCTGTAGCATAACACATAATCAAACTGCATTCACTATCAATTCTCCATTTCTGGTGGATGCATCCATTAACAATATCATTTCGTCCCTGGCTGCACTCTACGTAGAGTCGATGCAATGCCGCCTGTTGTCAGTGCGGGGTCTGAGATCAAGTGGGTCGGTACCGCCCGGTGGGGATGGGCGATTTGTTTTCTCCCGCGTCACCGCTACCATTCAAAACTGGGGCAAAAGTGGAGCGAAACTCATCTGCAAATATTTACCCAACCCAGTGCCCTCGGTAGCGCAGAATGTTTCCGCTTTGTGAAGCACGAACTGCGCCCTGATGGCGCTTTTCCTTTCATGCCAGTTCTTATTTCTTTACCTTTCTGCGGATGTAATAGTTGGTAGATGATTTCTATTTCGGTGCGTGTCTTTTTCGTTCTGCTGTGCTCTCATACTTATACGCTCCGGTAGCAGGCCGAAAGCATGATTCGAAAGACTCTTCGAATCAAATGAAGGGCGCCGAATCGAATGGCCAGGGAAAAAAATACACCGGTAGCGCCGTTTTTCCGATTTATTTTGTAGAGCGTAAAAGAGGGAAGCGAACAAAAAACCTAGACCCACACCGAAAAGACAGAACTTTGCGCTTGTACCGCGAAATAACACCGGACGGTGCAGGAGAAAAGATAAAGATGCAGGTGAACGATATTTACCTACAGAGTCTCCGCCGGCTCTGTTGTGTTGGGGCGCCTGCACTCAGTCAGCCATCCATTCGCCGATTGATGACGGAACGGAATTTTATTTTTCTGCCCTACCTAACGGCCAAAGCCAAACACAATCAAGCTTCTGGCAACGGATGCATGGGGGTTAGCGTTTCCTTTATTCTCATAGTAAACATTCTACCTCGCTGGACTCATGCTGGAATCATTTCTATTCACAAGGTGTAGTCTACTATTCCGTCCACTATCTATCAGATGCAGTTTCGGGGTTTTTTTTTTTTTGTTTCTTTTTTCTCAGAATCAGTAAGAAGTAAGTTCATTTGCCTGTTTCTGGCCCCCATGCCCGGAAGCTCACCAACAGGAAGTAATCACTCTGCATTCGAAGAATCGTGGTTTTTGGTGCCGGTCCTTTGAAATGTTTGGCTGCAATTTTTCTCTTCATTTCCGAACTAAACGATGCATTCAAAACCTGCCAATAGGCATGGCAAGGTGCATTGGGTTAAACGTTATTCAAAAAATGCTCTTCTTTGTTTAAAATCTTATAGCTTATATGATATAGGATAGGATTGAATTATATACCTAATTTCAGTTTCAAACATAACTGGTAATAATTAAAAAATGATCAAACTTAGGCCTTTTAAGATTCAAGTTAAATGTATTTAAAAAATAAATGGGTCTGATTTTCAACATATGTACTATTAACTAAAATTGTAGTGTATAAGTACTATGAAATGTTCTTCCTTTCAGCCTTTCAGTGGCAGCTTCTGTTCTTAAAGTAAAAGTAAATAAAACAGTCTATGTTTTCAAACTTTTCTTCCATAGTATTTAAAAAAATCAACCTATAATTATCGTCGGAGTTACTAACACTGACACTAGTGATGGCACTTCACCTAGCAAAACACTGTTTACCAGTTCATTTTGTTCAATGGTACATGTTGATGATTTTCAAATCCAAACCATTGTTTATAACTTTATTGATTTTGATAAGTGAGATTAGTTTATTCGATACTGATGTGTTTTTAAAGAGGCGAATGAGGTATCTAAGACCCAAAGTTTCTATAAATAAAACACGGTAATCATTGGACATTCGAACATTTTTTACATTTAAAGATATATAAATCTATCGCGACTCTTTCATTCATATTTAACAAAGATTCTAAGCATTTTAATAGTTTCCATACTAACAATCAACTCTGAGACATGAATTCTTTTGTAATGAAAATACTGAAAATAAATTGCAGACCAGTTAAGTGTGGATTGGAAATGAAGAAGCTACTTTAATGGTTTTATCGCCATCGCTAATTAGACTCGTCAGTGTCTGGTCGGCTGGTCATAATGTCTGGAATAATGGATTGAAGGTTCACCGGGTTTAACGACTGCTTCAGCTAAAATTGTAATTTTGTTATCCATAGCTTTTAAAGCACTCATGAATGTTCATTGGCAGCTTATACTAGGTTTATAGATTAATCAAGTCCGTGTTGATCCGTATCCATTAGCACTTAGAAAATTAGCAAAAGTGTATAACTCCTTTAATATATATATTCCTCTATAATACAGTCTCCCAGTTACCCTACCTGCCGACAAGAAGCTATGTTAACAGCTTTGTCTAGTTAAAAGGTCTCTAAGACCCAAAGCCTCTAAAAATAAACGAAAAAAAGTTTTGTCTAGAATGCACCAGGATCAAGGAAATGTACGTTAAAATGAGTGACTGATTTAACTAAAACCACACACAGCAGATTGATAATATTTCATTCAATATATCAACATCGAGTTTGCATACTGTAAACCAACAGTATGAAATATTAACGGATAGGAAAACGTACATTCCTTGGCCATATACGGTGTTGAGGGATACCTTTATATAAATAAAACCCTCATATCTAATAGACGTTGAAGTCTCGAGCCAACGCTTTGATCCCGTTAATGAAGATGTTTGTTAGATTGTTCACCGACCTTTTTTTTCCTTCCCATCCGCACTACGTATCCCACAATCCCACAGCCCTTGAGCGAAGGTTGCCATTCATTTTCCTTGAGTACATATTTAACAACGACAAAGGAAAGCAGCCGAACCCTCGCGCGACGGTCTCGGCGCACGAGTGTGTTTGGTCTGGTGGGTCACCTGTGCCTGGGTCTATTCTTAAGCTACGGGGCAAAGCATAAACATAAGACGAATGGGTGCAATGGGCTAGCGTTCTTACCGTTAATTAACGTCCTTTCATAATTTGCCGTCGGAACACAAACAAGAAATACCACTCCAGGCATCGTTCAGACCGCATGCAAAAACCTTACCCACGGGGAAAAGGTTCGGGAACAGTTTCGCCCAGATCCGTCCGGCGTGTGTTGCGGGGTTCTGGGGCTACGAGTTTAATCCGCTTACTTCCTGCATCAACACATGCATTCACTGTTCACAGCACACGGCACACGGTACACTGGGCGTACATTCTTCGGCGGCACAATGGTAACGGTACGGTGTGTTGCTTTCGGTTGGAGTTGTTTTTTAAGAGCAACGAGTTTTGCACGCAATTACAGCGAAATTTTCACAGCACAAATTCACACGAGTTTCACTTGCTTTCGATTGGGAACAACACCCAACACAAATGGAAGAATGTAAAGAAAAACGATTTGTTGGAAAACTTGTTCGCAAGCAGGCGTGTTTGTATGAGCGGTAAACATTAAAAACGGTAAAAACATTTCCATATTTTCCTCCTACATTTTTCCTTGGGATGTTGTTAAAAGTTATTGAGCTTGCACACTTTGTTTGTACCCAGTGGCACAATTTCTTCACGGTTAGCCAAAAAGAAAAGGGTAACAATTAAATTATCTTTCCCACGGAAAACATCAAAGGAAACAATTAATTCTTGACAGTTTTTCACGCACACACACTCACGCCTACTCCATTCCCGTGAAAGCAACTCGTGTGCAATCGTCATGCAAATAAATGGCGCAGGAAAGTGTTGCGCGCTTACGCAAATTGCGTACGAAGAAGGAAAACTTTGTCGGGAAAGTTGGCGCCGAAATCGGTGGTTGTACAAACACGAGAACATCGGTAAATGTTTCGAACAGAGGAGCTGGGTGTGTGATGTTTTTCATCGCATCTTGTACCACACCCGCTCCGTTACGTCTAACCTCAACAATATGCTACACTCTTTGTGGCACTCCGTACAGGCACAACGGAAAACGATAAAGTTATTTCACAAGCAGCGCTCTGTTTAAGGTATGGAAACTTCTCCAAAATTTCCCTTTCAACCGTCATCCAGTTCTGAGCTTTTTTGGCTGGGAAAACGTAAAACGGTACATTATGATAGAGGAGGGTTGGTAGATCTCGCGAACCTTTGATCCCGAAACCGGAATTTCGATTGGGAACAACACCCAACACAAATGGAAGAATGTAAAGAAAAACGATTTGTTGGAAAACTTGTTCGCAAGCAGGCGTGTTTGTATGAGCGGTAAACATTAAAAACGGTAAAAACATTTCCATATTTTCCTCCTACATTTTTCCTTGGGATGTTGTTAAAAGTTATTGAGCTTGCACACTTTGTTTGTACCCAGTGGCACAATTTCTTCACGGTTAGCCAAAAAGAAAAGGGTAACAATTAAATTATCTTTCCCACGGAAAACATCAAAGGAAACAATTAATTCTTGACAGTTTTTCACGCACACACACTCACGCCTACTCCATTCCCGTGAAAGCAACTCGTGTGCAATCGTCATGCAAATAAATGGCGCAGGAAAGTGTTGCGCGCTTACGCAAATTGCGTACGAAGAAGGAAAACTTTGTCGGGAAAGTTGGCGCCGAAATCGGTGGTTGTACAAACACGAGAACATCGGTAAATGTTTCGAACAGAGGAGCTGGGTGTGTGATGTTTTTCATCGCATCTTGTACCACACCCGCTCCGTTACGTCTAACCTCAACAATATGCTACACTCTTTGTGGCACTCCGTACAGGCACAACGGAAAACGATAAAGTTATTTCACAAGCAGCGCTCTGTTTAAGGTATGGAAACTTCTCCAAAATTTCCCTTTCAACCGTCATCCAGTTCTGAGCTTTTTTGGCTGGGAAAACGTAAAACGGTACATTATGATAGAGGAGGGTTGGTAGATCTCGCGAACCTTTGATCCCGAAACCGGAAGATGCTATTTCGAATCCTTCACGAGCAATTCACCATCTGCGGTTCCGCGTCGTGCAGGAGAAGTTTCCTTTTTCACCACTTTTTGTATCGGGATCTTCAAATCCCTGCCTGGCAGCAGTTCACTTGTCACGCCACTGAACTCACAACTGGACTAACTGGTCGCTGCGGACTAAGTCTAAAGTTTTGCGCTTTCCGGTCGCAAAACATCGACCGACTAATTAATCTGAGGAGCGCACCACCCCAACCGTACGTCAATGGGCACTGTCAGTAATTAGAGTGTGTGTGTGTGTAAAAAGTGAAGAAAGCACTAGATGTTTCGTCTTTTATTTTCTCAACCTCCTGTTGACTGCAATCTGTTGCAAAAGCTTCTACAGAGTACTGAAAAGCATCAGATAACAAGATTCGTGCAAAAACAATATGTTTTCCCTGAATCAATATGATCTAAAACATTATTTTTTTGTTTCTTTCAAACTAATCTTATGCCTTGCTATGTACACAAAACATCCCGCTGGAACACAGCATAAGCATATTTACACATAGGCTCTCGTGGATAGTATATCTCTCTCACTACCCGTAAGTATTGCAAACACCAAATCAAATATGAACGTCCCAAAAGGATCTTGGTCTTGTGCCAAAGGAATGATGATTCTTCAAACTAGGAGCTTCACTTAAGCCTAAGTTCTGAGCTTTTTTGGCTGGGAAAACGTAAAACGGTACATTATGATAGAGGAGGGTTGGTAGATCTCGCGAACCTTTGATCCCGAAACCGGAAGATGCTATTTCGAATCCTTCACGAGCAATTCACCATCTGCGGTTCCGCGTCGTGCAGGAGAAGTTTCCTTTTTCACCACTTTTTGTATCGGGATCTTCAAATCCCTGCCTGGCAGCAGTTCACTTGTCACGCCACTGAACTCACAACTGGACTAACTGGTCGCTGCGGACTAAGTCTAAAGTTTTGCGCTTTCCGGTCGCAAAACATCGACCGACTAATTAATCTGAGGAGCGCACCACCCCAACCGTACGTCAATGGGCACTGGCAGTAATTAGAGTGTGTATGTGTGTTTAAAATGTGAAGAATGCACTAGATGTTTCGTCTTTTATTTTCTCAACCTCCTGTTGACTGCAATCTGTTGCAAAAGCTTCTACAGAGTACTGAAAAGCATCAGATAACAAGATTCGTGCAAAAACAATATGTTTTCCCTGAATCAATATGATCTAAAACATTATTTTTTTGTTTCTTTCAAACTAATCTTATGCCTTGCTATGTACACAAAACATCCCGCTGGAACACAGCATAAGCATATTTACACATAGGCTCTCGTGGGTAGTATATCTCTCTCACTACCCGTAAGTATTGCAAACACCAAATCAAATATGAACGTCCCAAAAGGATCTTGGTCTTGTGCCAAAGGAATGATGATTCTTCAAACTAGGAGCTTCACTTAAGCCTATGACAGGTATACAAACACAAGTCCCAGAAAGGATCGGATGACGGCATTAAAAAAGGTTTCCGAAATAGGATTCAATATGCAATGTGAGAAATTGTGTTTTTGTGTGCCTAGGCTGGAAAGTTATAATAGTTGGAATGTTAAGAAAGTTAAATAACAATAACTTTAAGTCGACAATCCGATCAAGGTACAGAGTATTTAAGACAGAGCTATTTAAAAAATTAATTATTTACTTCAAATCAAGATTTATTCATCTTAGAGTCATAATATTATATGGGAACAATTGGACATTTTGTGTTCGTGATGAAAAGTCTGCATGGATTTAAATATGCTCTTTCTCTATAATCGTAATTTGCATACATGTAAGCTGAAAGATTAACTATATCAAGACTCACGTTCAACTGTGGGATTTTTTTTTAGATTCATTTAAATCTAAACTCGTGTATTTCATTTAAAATATGTTTAATGATCTTCCTTCTGAAAAATCTACATCAAAAGAAGCAACGAAACCGATTCACGCATTCAATCTTCAAAAATGTTGTAATGTAAAACACCTTGCTTCAAAACTAATAGCGTCTAGACACCCTGGAGCTGTGAAAAATCCTTTCAATAGAAAGCATTACGACACCTTTTTTCACGCTTGCACCTACCCACGGTAAACGGTAAGCGCATTTCACCAACCGAGTCAACGACTCAACCTCAAAAGAAACCTCCGAAATGCGCTCTGAACCCACACTTTCCGAGGGTCGATTGCTGTCCGTGCGATGGTGGCCATTCAGTGTAGTACATGCTTGTTGAAAACTGTACATCCCGGAAAGGAGACGCCCAGTACTTTTCACTGAAATGAAGCTTAATGATGAGGGACGCCCCAACAAAAACAACAACAACCATTTCCACGGCCCTGACTTTTCCTTGAACCGTCGAACGAATGCTTGATGCACTTGCACATTATTTACCTTTTTGATTTTCCGCGAATTTTCGTACGTTCGTCCCAAGGGTGTATTAAGAATAGATTTTCCTCTCCCACAAAAAGGTTTTTTTCTTCTTTGTTGTTGCGTGTGGGTTATGTGAGGAAAAACGGGTTAAACGACATTCACCGTGCATTCGCCTGTGGCAACCATCGGTACGTCCAAACCTCCGTAGCTCGGAGAGTGTTGTGATGGTTTGCTTGTTTGTTGCGAACCACAACCGCTAATTGAAGTATTTGTCGTGTGAAAACAGCCAACCAGCAACGGCCACGAACGGCGCACCGACCGTGGCGGCTTGATTTCCACTTAATGAGAACAACCACCTGACGGGTCGGTTCCGAGACCATTTCCGACGTCCCGTAGAGCTCCATGTTCCGAGCTTTCGCTGAGTGATTTCTCTCTTTCTGCTGCTCGCTTGGTACGGTAGCGGGCCAGTTTGTGTCACGCGGGAAAAAAGAGGCAAAGAAAACACAAAATATGCCCTACACAGGCTGGCACTAAAGGTGAAACGCGTGAAGACAGCCTCAAGAGCAGGTTGAACGTACGTACGGCACGGGAATGTCGGCCCGTGTGATGCTGGCTTTTTGCATTTGATAATTAAACGAATATGCTAATTAATTTTCTAGATCACGTCAAAAGCAAGCCCATATCGCACCCCCTCCCAAATGAACGCGCATCCACACACATGAAAGAGATCCGCCGTTTCGAAGGGTATGGGTGAGCCCGCTTCATCGGCTGTTTCGGCCATAACCTGTGCTTACCCGCCCGCCTGCGGGGGCCATTGGGCATTTGAGTGTGGATGTGAGGATGTGTTGTGACTTGTTTCAAAACACGATGGTGCCACGTTTCGAAACAGTGGCATATTGTACCGTGATATCCACCGTCAGCACGGGAACGAAATCGCGCACCGACAATGTTTAAAATCAGCAACATTAAACTGCGTGGCGCACGATCGGCCTGTGTATGTGTGTCCCGGTGTGTTAAAAGAGTTGTGGAGTATGTGTGTGTGCTAGGGTGAACCATTTCTGCTGTCTTCATTCCAAATTCTAAAATATAGAACAAATTCATTTGTGTTTATTCTGATTATATTATTTTGGTCGCAAAACACTACGCTTTTTGAAAAAAAAAAAACTTTATTTATAAAAGATTTATGCATTTAATTCATGTTATCTAATTAATTTAAAAGTAATATTATCGCTCAACAATTATGATAGCAGGATAATATAACCTACATTGTTTCATCCGATAAGCAGCACACCAGAGTTGTTGAACGACTTATAGAGCACATATTAACTGAATTCCATATGATAACGCAGGGGGTTTCGGATTTGTGGTTTTTCTACACTCTAAAGTGAAATCGGCTGATAAATTGCTTCTGGACGCTGTATTCTCTTCAATGAGCCTCATCGCATGCGTGCTTCGTGCGTAAACACCATATTTTTTTACGCACAATACGGTACCG
This sequence comes from Anopheles maculatus, assembly GCA_002091835.1. Classification (NCBI taxonomy): domain Eukaryota; kingdom Metazoa; phylum Arthropoda; class Insecta; order Diptera; family Culicidae; genus Anopheles; species Anopheles maculatus. Next base: position 96,465 of record KZ061812.1, read on the forward strand.
ACAACCCCTGAGATCGGAAGCTTTCTAAAGCGGACGTTTAACAAAATTATCCTCGAAGGTTCTCTTAACGAATTCATATCTGCGTTGTGATTTGGAAAATTCTACATGGCTTATACAACGAAAGGTTTACGGATCGCCCACCCGTGCGTTGAACTTCAGAATGATCGGAGTTGTTGTTCTGGGCCATGTAAATATTAATAGTAAATAAAATTCTCAATCATTGAAGTTTCGATGCAAAGTCATGGTGATTGAATCGTTTTAAAACGTGAATTTATTCTTGTATCTGTATTGCTCTGAAGGATATCGAATACTTTACAACTCCTCTTCGCACAGCCCAATTACTCGGAATTTCAATCCATTGCTGAAGGAATAAATGATAACAAAAAAAAAATTTCCTTCCAAAAAATCCTTTCAAATATTTGTTCATTAGTCCTGGAATGTCATCCGAAATGTAAACTCTGTAATCTACCATTTTCTCTTTCAATAATCACATTTTAAAGACCATATACGTGATTGAATTTATTCATCTTCGTCACCTCTTTTATATCTTCTAAGGTCAAAAATGTGACAAAGTGTATTTTATTATCCCATTGTGATTACTTATAAACCATTTTATAACATCTTTTTCATTGCAGATCAATCGCTTTTTGAGGAATTTCAATCTATCCAAAATCAATGACCTGGAAGTATTTACTGCGAAGTGAGTAGAGTGGTATTATTTTTATTGCTACTTTTCACACACCACCCCGACCCAACACATCAAAAAATTTCATTTTCCATCATCACTTTAAATTTTGCTTTACGCTCACGAAATGCCCCACTGCTCGAATGGCTTTAATAGCCGTCTGGAAACGTTCCAAAAACACCTTGCTTAATTACTTCAATCCAACGATAATTACCTACGTAACCAAAATCCAGACCGGCGGTCCTTAGATTAGCCTGCCATACCTTTCCCGAGTGCGGCACAGCGGTAAGCAACCTTTCGCTAATCTCATCGGCATTCGACCCCATCCCTCGTCGAATGGAACGCCCTAAAAGAAGTCATCACATTCCAGATACGTTTGATCCTCTTGACCCGCGCGCACAAACGACAGCAACACACACCGTCACAGCTTTCGCCGATGTCTGTAATGTGCTGTACCTAATTACTTTGCATGCCACCGGTATCCATCCCGGGGGAAAACAAGGTTCAATCACCTGGCCGCGTATGTGTGTCTGTGTGTGCCTTAAAACCGGTGATGTTTTCATTGCCGATGTTTTCACGTTTCGGATTTTATAAAAACAGCAACCCATACCCATACCAGCCGGAGTTTCTCGCGAGTTCTTTTCTTTTCAGTTTACTCATCGTCCCATTTTCTTCATCCACAGGACAAATGCGATCCCTGCCGGAATCAGTAGTGGAGCGACGAGTACCAAGACTGGACCTTCTGCTGCCGTTGGAGGTGGTGAGGTAATGTTTCAATTTTTCGGTCCCAAAATCGACTCCAGCCGGGTACGGGAAGCGATGGAAAAGATGACGGAACGAGGTCGGATCGGGAATGTGAGTCTCGTGCCGGGGACGAAGCTTTCCTTTCGTCAGGATGTTGGTTTAATGCTGCAGGTAGGTTACATTTCGCGTTCACCGAAACTCTCAGCGCTCGCCGCTATATCTGTCGGACGTTCTGGTGTTTGTTTTTATGGCCCCTTAGGAAGCCAGCGTTGATAATGTACATGTTTGTACAGTTTTTTCGCTGGTGGAATAGGACTTCACGTTACAGGAGAGAGCAAGTCTTCATGTTCCGAGAAGCTGCATTGCTTCCATTTCCACTTAGCTACCGAGCTTCAGTCTTGTACGTTTCATGGGTACATTATTGACGGGATAGATGGACTTTGGCAGGAGTCCTTCCTAGAAATGGTAGATTATAACCATCCCGATGGACAATCCTTTCGACCAGTTTGAGATCTGTTTGGTTGTTTAACCCTACGAACCAAGCATCACGCTTACATTGATCTCGTTATCGATGAAAGATCACAACGATCTATCTTCCCCGTAATAATTTCATCTATATTCGAATGATTGTAGTTTAAATTTAATGTATTCATAAGATATGAGGTTTAACTATTTTGAAAGTTATGTTTGCTATCTGTATTTTTTCTCTAACTAAAAAAGGTATTTTCCAGGTTACTATCAGTATAATATACTCATTTGCATACATTCAGGCGTTACAATTAAAACCAAAAATTGTTTTTTTTTCTACTATCGTAAAGTTATTCTATTATTCTTACAATATTATTCATTGGCCCATGATATTAAGCAACCCTTTCGGTTTTCAGATTTTTTTTTTTTTTTGTTTCTTGTTATCTCATAATTAAACTAGCTTTAGCGTTTATTACTACTTCAACATGGATTTCGCATTCATTGTTATGTTTTTTGATTAAAAAACCGGTATTTTATCAGCCTCCCTCAACATGAACCCAAAGCAAAGATTGATGTTGGTGTCTAATTTATTTACCTTCCATCCATTTCCCGGCGGAAAATCGATAACGATGGCCATCCTTCCATCCTAAACATCCAATTTATGCCAGCCTTAGTTTACGTCAATTTATGCACAGATTTGAACCACCATTTTTGACCCACTTGGCGCAAGTGTCAGCAAGCTAAACCGGCACGCCGGGTAATGTATACAAATTTGTGTCTTTCGGTCACAAAAATTGTAGCCCCTCATCGTCGAACCATTAACAAACGCTGTCTTGTTGCTTGGAAAATTGTACCCTCTTTCTCACTTCCGGTGCCTAAACATCCGGCAGCTCAGGCACAGCCCATCCGCTATTGAGACGTATCTTTCTTGCCACTTATAGCTTAGTGTGCTCTCTTTCTCTTCACTCTCGTTTCATCCAACGCTCCGCCACATCCCGCACAGTCGGTGGTCATCAATCAAAAGGGACCGATCCGGGAGAACACCGAGTTCATACTGTCCTGTGTGGCGCAGGGCTCATCAACGATGTCCTTCCGGTGGTACAAGAACGGCTACTTCGTGAACGTGACCAAAGCAACAAGGTAAATCGCTCGAATCAACAACACGGCATACTGGCGCAGAGAGAGTAGAGACAGGGCTTTCTTCTATCAGGCTTCTACCGAACGCTTAGAACCTTTTGGCCATTTGAGCCTCATCCATCATCTCGCGGAAACCGGAGAGGCCTGAGAAAGGCCGACCGAAATTAGTTCAAAAGCTCGTTCAAGAAAAAGGCGCACGAGACTGACAGGACGACAGGATGCTCGTCCCGGAAAAGAAGAGATTCACGTCAAGCGGCACCGAGAATCGCTCCGTCGACCGGACACTTGTCCTTGCCGGCAGAGATTGTACGGAGACGGGTGACGGCAACCTCAGGATGACGGTCTGATGTGGTTGAAACTTTGGGATTAGCTCCCGAGAAGACACCACCACTGGACGGATGAAAAGCCCGAAACCTTTGATATGTTAAACATGTCATCCAGCCGTAACCCTCAGCGGTGAAGGGACAACATACCGGTTGCTGCTGCCCACCCGGATCTGGATGCTGGAGGTTATTTCAACAGATGATGTTATTTCTTCGGAAAGCACAACAACCAAACTACCGTGCTGCCCTAAACCATCTTCTCTCCTTCTTTTTTTTGCCACACGATCTAACGAATTTTCTTTGCTCTGTCTTCCCTTCACTGGCCCATTCCACAATGCTCGGCACGCTCGGACACCGGCCTGCTTGCGGGCGCTTCGGAACGTCATTATTAATGCAGGAACATGTGGACCCGCCTGCTACCGCTAGACTCCAAGGATCACTACACCGCCCTGCTGGGCATCAACCGGGCAAATCGTCTTGACGAGGGCATTTACACCTGCCAGGTAGGAACATAAGCTGTAATGAAGCGCAAATCGTCGAAACACGAGAGGATGGGAATCGAAACGTAACAGTTTGTAAGAAAAAACGGACAACAAAACAACAAACGGCCCTCCAAATCTTACTGAGAACAGTGAGGTTAGTTGGTCGAAGAGAGATGGAGATATCGTTTCGAGGGAAACGGCAAACACTCACGAGACAAAATGCTCTACAGACGTGGTGGTCTCAATTGGATTAGGATTTGATTGGATGGAACCTTTCCTGTATGGTGTCAGATTTAAGATAGTAACTATGCACAAGGGTTTCTTTTCCTACAAACGGAATGTAGGTTTCGTAGTACAATGCGTAGAAGTGTCTGGAGAAACAACTATACTGTTAGCGGTGATAGTTACATTTTCAAAGCTGAATAGTTTACCACAAGTGTTGATGAAAGTGATAAGTGGTTGCTTTAATGGGTTTATGAACTAATTCGTACATTGAAAGAGATGCTTTTGTTCCAATTTAATTGATACTTTGTAAGTATGTGATTATCCTGCTAATTGTATTACACGGTACTTAAACAAACGTTCCTTAAATTGTGCATTTTTCATTAACCATCGTGATATGTTAGGTAATATGTTTTTTTTTTTCATAAGAGGATATCAAAAATCACATATTCGAAGTTTTAAATTCAGTACAAAACATAGGCTTTTGAGTGAAAAGCAGAAACAAGATAGGCAATTTCCACAAAGCAATATTCTTTTCAAGAATTCTTTCAAACAATTGTTGAATCACGATTACTACCATCACATTTCAACTCATATTAAAGAATGATATTCTTTTGTAGTTAATTCGAATGTATTCTCCGAGAGGAAGTATGAACCAATTCAGAAGCTTCCAAGAAAATATTTATGAACTAATTTTCGAGAATTTTATAAAGATCCTAGTTCCTAACCTTTTGAAAAGTGTTTGATTTGGTAATTTTTCAGCTTCAATTTTTGTTGTTGCTTTTCTAGAACTTTGAAGTTAATTACAAATTCTCTACTATCGTGTCTAGACAATTTTCTAGAGAGCATTTGATACGCCTGATACTACTTCCATTGTGCCGTCAAATTCCTTCCAGATTTCTACGAAATCATTCTTTGCATCTAAATTAATTCCATGAACCGTACATATGGTTTTACAAGAAGAGGTTATACATGTTTAAACATGAAAGTTTTCAGCTTTGAAGGAAAGCTTCAAAAAAAAAACAATGCGCTTCCCATTCGGGCAACGCCACACCACCATAAAGGTGGAAAGCGAAAAAAGACGAAATTTCTTTCGAAAAAGTTTTCTTTTCAAATGCTGCGTCTGCAAATTAGTTCCTGCCCATCCCACCCGGTACGCTTCAGATGCAGTGCAGATGGGCGAATAATTAGTGCCACCTTTAAATTATAATCGTTACCCAACAGGAAGAATATTTGAATGTGACCAAAACCGTGGCATAACAACAAAAAACCTCCCCAAGTACAAACAAACCAGTGGAAACACAAAAGCCTTTCGGCTGACAGGCTCCAAAAATGGCCGCTTGCTTTTGTTGAAAGCAAAATGTCAGCATTACAACACTTCGCCGGAACAAACACCACACCGGGAAGGATGGAAGATTTCATTATTTTCCCCGTTTGCTTCTGCTGTTAGCACCGAGATCCCTTTTTGTTTCTTCGAGGTGACATTTTCCGTTCTTGCCAGCTTTCTTGGGCAAGAAAGCGGATGTGGCACGTGCCACGACTTTTTCGCATTTCATAATATTCATTCTCATTTGCCACAGTGCGGTGAAATTTACAATTTAAATCGAAAAAATGTCCTTTTGCAACATCTCGACCGTACTGCTTTGTGCCTTTTTTTTGTCGTCGCTTGCAAAACTAACCGAACAAAAGCGCCTATAGTTACTGCTAGATCTTATTTCTGATGGTCGGCCTTTTTCGCGACTGTAATTTTGCCTACCAATGTCTTTCCGCAACGGCTTACTCACCTTCTTAGCTAACGGTGCGGCATTCTCCTGGTGGTGCTTTCCTTTACCGGCGAACGTATCCGTACCGACCGGTCACATCCGCTGCTCCGAGACTAACGACTAATCTTGGTAAAAGACAAAAGAGCAGCGAGAAACGAAGTAACCGTTAAGACATACCGTGGGCGAAGAAAATGAAGTGCGAATAATGAGCAAAGATTGCGTAAAATAGTTTCACTTTTGTGCGAATGACTTCTTCGTGCGGATTCCATTCCACGGGCGGATAGCGCGGGCCATTTCTTCCCGGTCGGAAAGCTTGATGAGCTCGGCTTCTCAGCTTTCCGGGGACCATCCACTTCATCTCGGAGGGAGGAACAGTGTGCAAATTTACATCCAGCTGTCAAACCCACCCTCGAAAGGTACGGTTAACTCACTCGCCAACAACGAGTCAGACGGACTGCTGGGTCGGTGGGATGACAAGCGCTGGTGCGCTTTAATTATGCAGCTTGTAATAATTAAAAATTAGAACAGCTCGCGCTTTCGCGTTACTTTTGTCGAGTTCACGTCTGTCTGTCGGTGCAAACTGTTTCTTTATTAGACACTACAAGGTCACAGCGATCGTTGCGTGTGCCGCAAAACGGATGGTTAGTCCAAAGAATGTAAACGGGTTTGCGAGCGTAACGCAATATTCGTTCTATGCCCCATTCTCTCGAGTAGGTCAAAACACACTTAACAATCATTAATGATTCGATACGTTCTGGGGAATTATGTACGGGGTACAACATATTTCTCACTGTAGCGGAAAGCTTACGGCATTAAGGAATGCATTTGAAGATGAAAACATCATCCCATCATCGGCTGTACACAGCGACGAAGCACGACCGTTAAGAGAAAGGTTCTGGAAAGGATACGTTCTGCTAAGGAAATTATCCTCATCAGAAGAACCTTTTTAACTAACCATCCGTCGGTCTTGGCAGTCTGAAGCAGTCGGCGAAAGCAAAAAGCTTTTATTTGATCCGTTTCGGGGTAAGATGCAGTCTTTCTTCGTTCTCTGCTTCTTGCTAACGTTCTTAGTTGTGTTCTTAATTACATTTTTATGCAAATTTGTCTGTGTGTATGTGTGTGTGTGTAAATATATACTCCACAGTCTTGACGAGGGAAAGAAGAAATCCCATTTCGAAGAGATTATGTTTCTTCCTTTCAGAAGTCATTGTGCTAAGGCAAAAGCTCATGCCGAGCTTCTGGGATGGTTTTAAAATTCGTACCAAAAGGACTAATTCAATGTTACACTTGTAATGCGTAACGGTTTCTGGTGGGATGTAATTAATATTACATTTTCGGTTTCTTTTAAACAAATTACACAAAACAAGAAGAGCTAAGTACGCGCAAAAGCTCCCCTTTTTTCATCCCATACTATTCTGTGTATTGAATTAGGCGCCTGAAAGTATGCAGCGTGTATTTAAATTGAAACGATTTATTAGCCTTTTGTGGTTGATGACTGACCCTGCTTGTGTACTTTGGAGAGTTGTGTACGAACCTTCAAAACAGGCAGAGTGTTTTTTTTAATTAAATCAATAAGTAAACAGGATATGTGTCGTGATGGTTTAAATATTTTAAAACAATATTATTTAATCACAACAAACGCCAGCTCCACGTTACACAAAGTAATAAATGAACGGTGATAAGCACACAACAACATTGAATCCATTTTACGTATCAAATCAACCTACATTGTAATCGACCCGACGTCAAATCACGGCCCGATTCTATTAACCGGAAATCAATTCCATTTCACATGTTTGCTTGTTCCAGTTCCGCCTCACTAGAATCCGGTTCAACAGCACACACCTATTACCATTGACACAGAGCTGGAAAGAGAAAGCGATAGAGCGAGACCAGGTCATGTGTGCTTTTATCGCCTTTCCCCACTTCGGACTGGGTTTAGTACCGCATCTCCCCATCCCCATCGTTCATCGCACACATCGCGTGGAACATTGTAGTTTTATCTACGCCCGTGCCGAATTAAGAAATGGCCAGCCGGAGCCAGGATCCGGTTGGGAGTGAAAACACAGAGCGCAGCACAGCAAAAAAGCGCAACGTGGTAATAAATTACACACAATTTACCAGTGCATGGAATCAATTCCACTTAATTTAATTCAACAATCTCTCGCTCGCTTCGCTACTGCCCCCGAACCAGCCACTGCACGAGAAGCGCAATTGCATTTGCAGCATTCGCAACCGAAAAGTGTACAACTCTCCTTCTGTCTCTCTCTCTCTCTCCCTTTCACCCTCTCTCATCTAGCCAAAGGGTTTCCCTTGTGCCAACAGGCACGCAGCTTCTCATGACTTCTTTACAGTGCAGTTACAGTTCAAAGCAACGTTGAGATTGAGATTGCAGCATGGTTTGTTTTCGGGCCAGGGTTTGCTTCTTAGCAAAATGGAGGAGAACAAAAAGAAAGCTAAAGCAATCTTACAAAACCCTGCAAGGGTTGGAACTTTCGGTTCTTTGAAGATCGCATCTCCCGTGGGAAGTTATCCCCTGTTCGGCACTCGGTCGCTCGGTGCTTATGTTTCATCGCAATGCATTCATCTGCATCATCACTTAGCTTCAAGATGCCCCGGTGCAATTGAATGTGCTGTTGATGTTAAGAGGAGTGGTACAATTTGGACCACTTGAAATGGGAGAGGGTATTGAAACAGAATTAATTATTTGTAAATCTTCTTATGGCTTTAAGCTTGGTGCGTTAAATTTTATCAGATTTTAGTATTAATTGTACCACGAGCTTAATTTTAGAAATTAAGTTTAGAATATTTTCTGTCAATCATATTGTTGATAACTTTTGACCTTTTTCATTACACGAAATAGATGTGAAATAGTGTGTACTTGCTGTCTTATTCACGTTATCTAATAATATATAAGAAATTTCGAATAGTTATTCGCCTTCCTTGACAAAACGACTAAATTGGCAAACACATATAAGGACTTTGTGATCGTAAGTGATGGTTCCAATCTTGATGTGGCGGAGTAACTTTGAGAATTATTATTAGAACCTTTTGCAGTGAAGTGAACATCATGGTCCTTTCGGCTACAATATCTCTTGGTAAATACGGCCTTATCGAGTACGTTTTCTTGTGATAGATGAGTTATTAACGACAAGGTTTCTTCAACTACGAATAGAAATCTCTTTGAAACAAGAGACCCTTTTATAAACAGGCTTGAGTGTCTGAGTCAACTCCAGTACGAGGTCTCTCTCTCTAGGTTCCATCGATAGCGACATCTCTTGGTATATAAAACTTCTTTAACCGACGAGTTCTCTTGATAGTCGAATTGTTTTGGTCGACGAAGTACCTGTCGGTCCTCATAACTTTAAGATACGAAGGCCCCATGATAAAGGTAGCACCGCTAATGGCTGATACGAAGGGATCGGTACCTAAATCTAACTATTAAGCAACGCATAAATCAAGTCTAGAAAGCCATTAATGACTTTCTATATATTTTACTCGAATAAACAGAAAAAAAAACAATTGTTCTACTATTTTTTGACTGGTTATGTATTCACATCACATTTGAATGTTCTTAATCAAAGGTGTCAAAGGTCAAACTACAGATCTACACAACTACAGAACTACAGAACATTGAAATATTCACATCGCAATTATTTTTGCTTCTAGCACTTACAAATAAATAATTGTTTGCATTTTTAGACAATTATTTAAATGCACACAACACCTGTCAACAACACAACCTTCTGCATTACCTACTCAATCTACCCGTACTTTCATTGAGTGCACCCAGCTATTTCGCATACTATTTCTGGACATTGCCCAGCAGGGACCTGTCTGCAAAACCGTTATCGGAAAGATAAATCATTGTCCCGAAATAAATGAACTTTGCTAGCCGGAAAACTAAGCACAGCTGTACCGACCAAAAAAAACAACAAAACAAAAACCCGAAGAGCACCACCACACAAAATCGACACGTCTTTGACTCGAAGCGCAACGGGAAAACTAAACAAAGCGACCATTAAATGCACATTTATTTCCTATCTCCTGACAAGCTCGTTGACGGGATCGTTTCCGGCGGATATTGAAACCGAACCCAAAAAACACACTCACTCCCATATACGAGCACACCCATCCACCCACACACACACACATGTTCTAGTCTTGGTGGTTCTTGGTGAAGTTGGTACCAGAGTTAGAGTCTAATGATTCCCCGTGCTCCATTATGCGTCTTGCTGTTGGGTCGCGTATCAAGCAGTGGAAGAACAAAGCGAGTTTACGGTGAAACAAAATACTACGAAAACAAATGAAAATCCAAACTGTGAGCACAGTCTGAGTGTGTTCTTGTGATCTGATGCTTTTTTTACTCCCCGATGATGATCCCAAACAAGCAAAACAACT
>KZ061812.1:118968-131639 GCA_002091835.1 Anopheles maculatus
TTTTTTCCTCATCCAGACGCTCTAAAACCGATCATCCATTCGTTTGAATTTAGAAGCCGACGGGCCGTTGGCTTCGAACTGGAAAACTCATCGAACCGTACCCATAACATCAATCATGGAAATTTATCGAACCGAGCATGTTTCTACGCGCACTGCAAATCGTTGGACTGTGTGGCACAATTTTCCGACTCTTTACCGTGGCATTCGCTTGGGTGCCGAAGTATGGCTTATGATTTGATGGGTGAAGAAAACCATTTTCCCCCACCTTTTGTAACGTACCAGATCGTGGTAGTACGAATCACTGCTTCGGTATGCGCCAATTGGCACACAATTGGAGTCAATTGGAAAATTTTCCTAATTTTCCTAACCCTCACCCTCTCGCTTTCGCTCATACACTTGCTTACGTTATTACCCTTTCAGCAAATCAAGCAACTACAGGACCTGGTACAGGCAGCCGCTCTCAATCACGAAACTACGATGGCTGCCCCGATTTCGTCCTCTTCCTCGTCGGCCCTAGGACCTGCAGCGGGAGCAGGGGCGAAACATGCCGCTTCTACCACGGCCACCCATCAGCTGAACTCATTCTATCTGTACACGGAAACGGTCAAGGGTCTACCGTTCAATCTACAAATTTACGGGTACGTATTGATCGGAAACGTTTCGGTACGGCTTAGTGCTCTTCATCAATGCATTTTCATTTATGAAGGAAGGAAGAATTGGAAAGCTGTTTTACGTTTACATTAACAAAATTTATTTCTCTATCGACAATTGTTATAGGAAGATTGTTTCTTATCCTTAAATTTTACTGAATTAGCCGTCAGATGAGCACAAAGTGAAACTAAGATGATTGTATTATTTATACCAAATTAACTCTAATTAATTAATGGCTGACACCGAAATGTACGCTATCTTCAGGTGTTTAATTCTGTTTTGAAACGTCTAGAACATTAGTAAATTTTAAAAACATTTAAACCCATATCGAAAATGCGTCACATTATGAAGATTTTATGTTTAAAAAATGATTTTGTTTTACTGAACAAATACTGCAGGTTTCTTTACTAGCTATACAGAACACTAAATTCTGATTAGATGCAATGTCTAGCCATGTACAGACAGTGCCACTACTGCCAGAAACAAATCCCAAGTACTGATTTAAAATGTAAATAAAATTCTCCATCCAGACCTTTGTTTTCGCTGTGATTTGTTGCCGATTGTGCAACGAAGCGCAGTTTTGCTTCCGCATCAGAAAACGAATTTTACTAAACTTTTTTTTTGTTTCCCATCTATCTGGTGCTCTGATTTCAGCGATCAACTCTACTCTGACCAGCTGTACATGGAAATGGACCGTTCCGCTTCACTGCAGGACATCGTAGCCAACGGGACCGTGCTGGTGACGGTGATATCGTACAAAAATCTTACCAGCTTTCTGCCCCGTTTCTATTTCGCCAAAAACAGGTACGTTGCATACAACGGAGAAAAACACAGCCGTTTGCATAATTGAAACCATCATACGCGACGTTCGATAGGGTTCGGTATCGGTCTTTTACATTGCCAATCTATGTCTGCATACTACCATTACTCGCTACCTTATCGGTAGGCATAAAAATGATGGAAACATACATAGTTTACATAAAGTGTTAGGAAAGTAATTTAAGGATTAAATTTGGTATATTCATTTTTTTATAAGTTAATGTCATAAAAGTTGATAGCAATAGAAAATTTTTGAGATAAAATTCTCTGCAGATTTTGGTTGCAAATTATTTAGCATTCACTATACTTTACACCTAAATGTAGACAATTGCTTAACGCAACTCCATTTCAAACTGAGGAACAAACCAAGTTCGTATTTGGAAATTCTAACTACAATTGTACACATCCTTAAATTTGCTATACTCTGTTAGATTCTTTAATATAAAGCACCATAAAGCTTTGTTACATAGGCTCCGGAGAACAAAACCAAAAAATAACATTGTCTCCGTTTACGGAAGACGTCTCGCTGAGCTTCAGACGATAAGCTGATAAAAGAGCATCAAACACACAGCTGGACATCGTCATAACCATCCTGTCGTATCGACGTGGGTTCGCATCCGTTTCCTAGCCAATATCCTTTGCCCTTTCGGTCCGGAACGAATCCATGACGACACTGACGCATGTCTTGTGCCTACGTGAGCCCGTCTGTTATTGTTACACGCAAACAAATACGGCAAATAGGGTTTTCAAAAATAATTTTCACACTAACCACCAAATTTAACATCATTTGGCTACCATTTTTACGCTCCACAGCTTCGGTACCGACATCGACTACATTCCGGCGTCGAAAATCATCTCGAGCTGGTTGTACTACGCGAACCGTACCGGGAGCGAGGCTAACCAACCGTTACACGTGCCGCTCGAAGCTGCCCACGTGGAAATCGTTTTTCAGCATGAAAATTCACCCACCACCGAATGGATACCACTGTGTGGGTAAGTATACTCTGACCGAGTGAAAAGTAGAACGACGATGAGGTGATGGTCATGTAACGAAATGCAGCGAATTGTTTAAATAGTGACCATGAATGGACGTGGTGATGATTGCAAAGCAATTTCTCATCATCAGCTAGTGAATGGTAATGGTTTTGACATGCTATGACACTAAGTGCCAGCGTTTATACTTTGTATTCGGTTACTTTTTTATAATTTTAATCAGTTACACGATATAAAAGCTATTTTTATGTTTTAAACGTTTCGTTAAACGAAGTGCCACTTAGTTAAATCAAGCAACAGTTTGCGAAAAACATAAAGGTCAAGCACCGCTCTCCCTGCAAAAAAAGCAATATTGTGAGCTGCTTGTACCAACGATTTGCTTGTTAGCAATTTTCTTAATCTTTGCACGTGATTTACGATCAACAAATCCAATATTGAACGATTCTTTTTCTTTTTGTTTTCGAATCACCCCTCCTGGTACAAAAATTCACCAACCAAACCTCAAACCAGCAGTCTGCGCTGACAGGTATCGGTGGAAAAACAAAGCAAAATCAGCCTTCTTTTGATGCGTTGCGGTATGGTAAAAGAAGGCTGACGTAGTAAAAACAACACACATTAGAAAAAAAAGAATCCGTTGTTGTTTCCGTTCCCTTAAAAACAATGTACGACTTTAAGAGGACTTGAAAGCGCCAAAGAACCAAGGCGCCGTACCGTAACAACGAGATTGAAGAAAAGTGTGTCCAAAAACGGGGGAATTTTTGTGCAGTGTGGGTGAACGGTTCCTTCATTCATCCTCAAGTGAGCTAGACATGCTTTTAACCGTTGTAAGCAGTTTGTTTTCGTGAAACATTGGGTGAAAGCTGTCAGAAGTGGGAAAATCCCGACAAAAATAATAGCTAAATATCATCGACAAAAAACACGTTCCGAATTTTGCTGATCGGCATACTCACGCGGCCGAGCTTTGACTCTCACATTTTCAAACTGGTTCAACCTACACATTTTTAAACAACATTCGCATAAAAATACCTTGCCTAAGGTCACGCTTATCAGTTTGCTGTCTATTGTGCTAATGCCATTGATAGCCCACTTGTCGTAAGAATAGGCATTGCATAATTTGCTTTCGTTTGTGCATAACCGTCAAATTATTCGCATTTTAAATCAACGTTACATAATTCATTGCCGCGAATGCTAATTCCCCCAACGGATTTACGTGTACGGTACCAAATTCCTAGTATTGTACATCTACTCTAATTAGTTGTTCTCTGTACTCTAAAATACCCAATAATAATAATCACTCCCATGTTCTCCGACAACGTCAGAAGCGTTCGTCTGACGATTAAAATTTCGTTATGAAACAACTCCATTGATGAAAGCTCCTCATTTGATTGAATGCATCATAAGCACCACCCGGATGGGGTAGGATTTGTCTCGGGCGTAAGAACAGCATCCGCACCAGCAATCATTACACACAGAAGCACAGTAGTACATTTTCCAACTTATTCTCCTTTCGAAATTACGTCTAGAAGGCACACTCCGAACGGAATGCTTCAACGTCCAAAGCCTATTTCATTGGGAGCTCTCGTAAAATCCAATTGCTGTGTGAGGTTTGGTACTTGACAAACGCGAGCACATACAGCAAGACTTCAGCTTCACCGATACTACACAATCAATTTAGATTATCAACGATTCGACGTCGACGATGATGGCGAGTTCACAAGACTCGTACGCTTCCATAGATACGAGACGAATCGTTTTAGTCCGCATTGTCCGCGTAGACAGACATGCCACCATTAATGTTTTGTCCTTCTTCGCCCTTCCCTTTTCACAGCTACGACTCGAAGGCGACGTTCGAACCGACGTGGCGTACGGATCTATGCATCACCGAGAATCTGCTGGAAAACATCACACGCTGCATCTGCCCATTGTCGGGCACGTTCGTGGTACTGCTGGCGAAGAAGAACTACAACGTGAGTATTTCCTTTTCACAAGCAAAACATTTCTAAGCTATATCTTAAACCTTTTTCCAACCATTCCTTTCGCTCGTGTCGAACACAAAGGTCAAAGAGTTTGTGTGAAACTAACAATCTGAATAAGGAGAAAAAACATAACGAATCGTTGTAAGCGAGGTTATTGACCATTGGAACTTTTTCATTCTTTTTATTTTCCTTTTTGAAACCGTACCAAAAGCATACAAACTTCGGACAATACGGCCACTGACGCTTAGTACGCTTGTAATACGCTGCATGTCAAGTGCACTGAAGTGGTTATGGTGGATTGGAGAAAGAGATAATGGTGCACCAGGGAATTTTGTCTGACCGTCTTGATGGACACTCATACGCTACATATGCGAAACTGCATTCCTGTGTGGTCTAGATGAAAAATATAAATTCGGACCAAACAGTGAATCATTCAACTTCAATCCGTATTGCCAATGTGTATGCAATGGCAAATGCTTTCTTGCGAAATGGTTCCGGAACGCTCCCAACGGTACTATGGTAGAACGCAATGAGACGAATAATAAGTGTGTTCTTAACGGCATCACAGTTCTTGTGAGATTTTAGTAATGTTTAATATTATTTCATAGAATTTTAAGCTATGACATTATGAAAACTAATAAATTGCTTCTTGGTAGTTTCATGCCTCTAAAGATATGCAATATTATTAAGATTTTCTGTACAGGACGGTTGTGCGTAGTAGAAAGCCCTTTTAGGACTAAGCAATTGATTATTTCTTCAAAAAGCGCATTTTCATCAAATCGTCCAATAGAGTGATCTGTTCATGCGTACCTTAAGGCACTTCTTGTCAACGGTTTCAATAATGTATAACTCCTCACACACACACAATCTACAATCTGTAACTATCATCCCATCACTAAGCGATACTTCAACCGTTTACATTAACAAAATTTATTTCTCTATCGACAATTGTTATAGGAAGATTGTTTCTTATCCTTAAATTTTACTGAATTAGCCGTCAGATGAGCACAAAGTGAAACTAAGATGATTGTATTATTTATACCAAATTAACTCTAATTAATTAATGGCTGACACCGAAATGTACGCTATCTTCAGGTGTTTAATTCTGTTTTGAAACGTCTAGAACATTAGTAAATTTTAAAAACATTTAAACCCATATCGAAAATGCGTCACATTATGAAGATTTTATGTTTAAAAAATGATTTTGTTTTACTGAACAAATACTGCAGGTTTCTTTACTAGCTATACAGAACACTAAATTCTGATTAGATGCAATGTCTAGCAATGTACAGACAGTGCCACTACTGTCAGAAACAAATCCCCAGTACTGATTTAAAATGTAAATAAAATTCTCCATCCAGACCGTTGTTTTCGCTGTGATTTGTTGCCGATTGTGCAACGAAGCGCAGTTTTGCTTCCGCATCAGAAAACGAATTTTACTAAACTTTTTTTTTTGTATCTGGTGCTCTGATTTCTATTCAGCGATCAACTCTACTCTGACCAGCTGTACATGGAAATGGACCGTTCCGCTTCACTGCAGGACATCGTGGCCAACGGGACCGTGCTGGTGACGGTGATATCGTACAAAAATCTTACCAGCTTTCTGCCCCGTTTCTATTTCGCCAAAAACAGGTACGTTGCATACAACGGAGAAAAACACAGCCGTTTGCATAATTGAAACCATCATACGCGACGTTCGATAGGGTTCGGTATCGGTCTTTTACATTGCCAATCTATGTCTGCATACTACCATTACTCGCTACCTTATCGGTAGGCATAAAAATGATGGAAACATACATAGTTTACATAAAGTGTTAGGAAAGTAATTTAAGGATTAAATTTGGTATATTCATTTTTTTATAAGTTAATGTCATAAAAGTTGATAGCAATAGAAAATTTTTGAGATAAAATTCTCTGCAGATTTTGGTTGCAAATTATTTAGCATTCACTATACTTTACACCTAAATGTAGACAATTGCTTAACGCAACTCCATTTCAAACTGTCACTGCAGGACATCGTGGCCAACGGGACCGTGCTGGTGACGGTGATATCGTACAAAAATCTTACCAGCTTTCTGCCCCGTTTCTATTTCGCCAAAAACAGGTACGTTGCATACAACGGAGAAAAACACAGCCGTTTGCATAATTGAAACCATCATACGCGACGTTCGATGGGGTTCGGTATCAGTCTTTTACATTGCCAATCTATGTCTGCATACTACCAGTACTCGCTACCTTATTGGTAGGCATGAAAATGATGGAAACATACATAGTTTACATAAAGTTTTAGGAAAGTAGTTGAAGGATTAAATGTGGTATATTCATTTTTCTAAGTTAATGTCATAAAAGTTGATAGCAATAGAAAAATTTTGAGATAAAATTCTCTGCAGATTTTGATTGGAAATTATTTAGCATTTACTATACTTTACGCCTAAATGTAGACAATTGCTTAACGCAACTCCATTTCAAACTGAGGAACAAACCATTTTGGAAATTCTAACTACGTTTGTACACATCCTTAAATTTGCTATACTCTGTTAGATTCTTTAATATAAAGCACCATAAAGCTTTGTTACATAGGCTCCGGAGAACAAAACCAAAAAATAACATTGTCTCCGTTTACGGAAGACGTCTCGCTGAGCTTCAGACGATAAGCTGATAAAAGAGCATCAAACACACAGCTGGACATCGTCATAACCATCCTGTCGTATCGACGTGGGTTCGCATCCGTTTCCTAGCCAATATCCTTTGCCCTTTCGGTCCGGAACGAATCCATGACGACACTGACGCATGTCTTGTGCCTACGTGAGCCCGTCTGTTATTGTTACACGCAAACAAATACGGCAAATAGGGTTTACAAAAATAATTTTCACACTAACCACCAAATTTAACATCATTTGGCTACCATTTTTACGCTCCACAGCTTCGGCACCGACATCGACTACATTCCGGCGTCGAAAATCATCTCGAGCTGGCTGTACTACGCGAACCGTACCGGGAGCGAGGCTAACCAACCGTTACACGTGCCGCTCGAAGCTGCCCACGTGGAAATCGTTTTTCAGCATGAAAATTCACCCACCACCGAATGGATACCACTGTGTGGGTAAGTATACTCTGACCGAGTGAAAAGTAGAACGACGATGAGGTGATGGTCATGTAACGAAATGCAGCGAATTGTTTAAATAGTGACCATGAATGGACGTGGTGATGATTGCAAAGCAATTTCTCATCATCAGCTAGTGAATGGTAATGGTTTTGACATGCTATGACACTAAGTGCCAGCGTTTATACTTTGTATTCGGTTACTTTTTTATAATTTTAATCAGTTACACGATATAAAAGCTATTTTTATGTTTTAAACGTTTCGTTAAACGAAGTGCCACTTAGTTAAATCAAGCAACAGTTTGCGAAAAACATAAAGGTCAAGCACCGCTCTCCCTGCAAAAAAAGCAATATTGTGAGCTGCTTGTACCAACGATTTGCTTGTTAGCAATTTTCTTAATCTTTGCACGTGATTTACGATCAACAAATCCAATATTGAACGATTCTTTTTCTTTTTGTTTTCGAATCACCCCTCTTGGTACAAAAATTCACCAACCAAACCTCAAACCAGCAGTCTGCGCTGACAGGTATCGGTGGAAAAACAAAGCAAAATCAGCCTTCTTTTGATGCGTTGCGGTATGGTAAAAGAAGGCTGACGTAGTAAAAACAACACACATTAGAAAAAAAAGAATCCGTTGTTGTTTCCGTTCCCTTAAAAACAATGTACGACTTTAAGAGGACTTGAAAGCGCCAAAGAACCAAGGCGCCGTACCGTAACAACGAGATTGAAGAAAAGTGTGTCCAAAAACGGGGGAATTTTTGTGCAGTGTGGGTGAACGGTTCCTTCATTCATCCTCAAGTGAGCTAGACATGCTTTTAACCGTTGTAAGCAGTTTGTTTTCGTGAAACATTGGGTGAAAGCTGTCAGAAGTGGGAAAATCCCGACAAAAATAATAGCTAAATATTATCGACAAAAAACACGTTCCGAATATTGCTGATCGGCATACTCACGCGGCCGAGCTTTGACTCTCACATTTTCAAACTGGTTCAACCTACACATTTTTAAACAACATTCGCATAAAAATACCTTGCCTAAGGTCACGCTTATCAGTTTGCTGTCTATTGTGCTAATGCCATTGATAGCCCACTTGTCGTAAGAATAGGCATTGCATAATTTGCTTTCGTTTGTGCATAACCGTCAAATTATTCGCATTTTAAATCAACGTTACATAATTCATTGCCGCGAATGCTAATTCCCCCAACGGATTTACGTGTACGGTACCAAATTCCTAGTATTGTACATCTACTCTAATTAGTTGTTCTCTGTACTCTAAAATACCCAATAATAATAATCACTCCCATGTTCTCCGACAACGTCAGAAGCGTTCGTCTGACGATTAAAATTTCGTTATGAAACAACTCCATTGATGAAAGCTCCTCATTTGATTGAATGCATCATAAGCACCACCCGGATGGGGTAGGATTTGTCTCGGGCGTAAGAACAGCATCCGCACCAGCAATCATTACACACAGAAGCACAGTAGTACATTTTCCAACTTATTCTCCTTTCGAAATTACGTCTAGAAGGCACACTCCGAACGGAATGCTTCAACGTCCAAAGCCTATTTCATTGGGAGCTCTCGTAAAATCCAATTGCTGTGTGAGGTTTGGTACTTGACAAACGCGAGCACATACAGCAAGACTTCAGCTTCACCGATACTACACAATCAATTTAGATTATCAACGATTCGACGTCGACGATGATGGCGAGTTCACAAGACTCGTACGCTTCCATAGATACGAGACGAATCGTTTTAGTCCGCATTGTCCGCGTAGACAGACATGCCACCATTAATGTTTTGTCCTTCTTCGCCCTTCCCTTTTCACAGCTACGACTCGAAGGCGACGTTCGAACCGACGTGGCGTACGGATCTATGCATCACCGAGAATCTGCTGGAAAACATCACACGCTGCATCTGCCCATTGTCGGGCACGTTCGTGGTACTGCTGGCGAAGAAGAACTACAACGTGAGTATTTCCTTTTCACAAGCAAAACATTTCTAAGCTATATCTTAAACCTTTTTCCAACCATTCCTTTCGCTCGTGTCGAACACAAAGGTCAAAGAGTTTGTGTGAAACTAACAATCTGAATAAGGAGAAAAAACATAACGAATCGTTGTAAGCGAGGTTATTGACCATTGGAACTTTTTCATTCTTTTTATTTTCCTTTTTGAAACCGTACCAAAAGCATACAAACTTCGGACAATACGGCCACTGACGCTTAGTACGCTTGTAATACGCTGCATGTCAAGTGCACTGAAGTGGTTATGGTGGATTGGAGAAAGAGATAATGGTGCACCAGGGAATTTTGTCTGACCGTCTTGATGGACACTCATACGCTACATATGCGAAACTGCATTCCTGTGTGGTCTAGATGAAAAATATAAATTCGGACCAAACAGTGAATCATTCAACTTCAATCCGTATTGCCAATGTGTATGCAATGGCAAATGCTTTCTTGCGAAATGGTTCCGGAACGCTCCCAACGGTACTATGGTAGAACGCAATGAGACGAATAATAAGTGTGTTCTTAACGGCATCACAGTTCTTGTGAGATTTTAGTAATGTTTAATATTATTTCATAGAATTTTAAGCTATGACATTATGAAAACTAATAAATTGCTTCTTGGTAGTTTCATGCCTCTAAAGATATGCAATATTATTAAGATTTTCTGTACAGGACGGTTGTGCGTAGTAGAAAGCCCTTTTAGGACTAAGCAATTGATTATTTCTTCAAAAAGCGCATTTTCATCAAATCGTCCAATAGAGTGATCTGTTCATGCGTACCTTAAGGCACTTCTTGTCAACGGTTTCAATAATGTATAACTCCTCACACACACACAATCTACAATCTGTAACTATCATCCCATCACTAAGCGATACTTCAACCTCACACATGATTTCGTTCCTGATCCCCACGGAAAACCAAAAAGCTTTCTGCCCCGTTTCTATTTCGCCAAAAACAGGTACGTTGCATACAACGGAGAAAAACACAGCCGTTTGCATAATTGAAACCATCATACGCGACGTTCGATAGGGTTCGGTATCGGTCTTTTACATTGCCAATCTATGTCTGCATACTACCATTACTCGCTACCTTATCGGTAGGCATAAAAATGATGGAAACATACATAGTTTACATAAAGTGTTAGGAAAGTAATTTAAGGATTAAATTTGGTATATTCATTTTTTTATAAGTTAATGTCATAAAAGTTGATAGCAATAGAAAATTTTTGAGATAAAATTCTCTGCAGATTTTGGTTGCAAATTATTTAGCATTCACTATACTTTACACCTAAATGTAGACAATTGCTTAACGCAACTCCATTTCAAACTGAGGAACAAACCAAGTTCGTATTTGGAAATTCTAACTACAATTGTACACATCCTTAAATTTGCTATACTCTGTTAGATTCTTTAATATAAAGCACCATAAAGCTTTGTTACATAGGCTCCGGAGAACAAAACCAAAAAATAGCATTGTCTCCGTTTACGGAAGACGTCTCGCTGAGCTTCAGACGATAAGCTGATAAAAGAGCATCAAACACACAGCTGGACATCGTCATAACCATCCTGTCGTATCGACGTGGGTTCGCATCCGTTTCCTAGCCAATATCCTTTGCCCTTTCGGTCCGGAACGAATCCATGACGACACTGACGCATGTCTTGTGCCTACGTGAGCCCGTCTGTTATTGTTACACGCAAACAAATACGGCAAATAGGGTTTTCAAAAATAATTTTCACACTAACCACCAAATTTAACATCATTTGGCTACCATTTTTACGCTCCACAGCTTCGGTACCGACATCGACTACATTCCGGCGTCGAAAATCATCTCGAGCTGGCTGTACTACGCGAACCGTACCGGGAGCGAGGCTAACCAACCGTTACACGTGCCGCTCGAAGCTGCCCACGTGGAAATCGTTTTTCAGCATGAAAATTCACCCACCACCGAATGGATACCGCTGTGTGGGTAAGTACACTCTGACCGAGTGAAAAGTTGAGCGACGATGAGGTGATGGTCATGTAACGAAATGCAGCGAATTCTTTAAATAGTGACCATGAATGGACGTGATGATGATTGCAAAGCAATTTCTCATCAACAGCTACTGAATGGTAATGGTTTTAGCATGCTATGACACTAAGCGCCAGCGTTCATACTTTGTATTCGGTTACTTTTTTATAATTTAACCTGTTACACGATAAAAAGCTATTTTTATGTTTTAAACATTTCGTTAACCGAAATGCGACTTTGTTAAATCAAGCAACAGTTTGCGAAAAACATAAAGGTCAAGCACCGCTCATCCTGCAAAAAAGCAATATTGTGAAATGCTTGTACCAACGATTTGCTTGTTAGCAATTTTCTTAATCTTTGCACGTGATTTACGATCAACAAATCCAATATTGAACGATTCTTTTTCTTTTTGTTTTCGAATCACCCCTCTTGGTACAAAAATTCACCAACCAAACCTCAAACCAGCAGTCTGCGCTGACAGGTATCGGTGGAAAAACAAAGCAAAATCAGCCTTCTTTTGATGCGTTGCGGTATGGTAAAAGAAGGCTGACGTAGAAAAAACACATTAGAAAAAAAAAGAATCCGTTGTTGTTTCCGTTCCCTTAAAAACAATGTACGACTTTAAGAGGACTTGAAAGCGCCAAAGAACCAAGGCGCCGTACCGTAACAACGAGATTGAAGAAAAGTGTGTCCAAAAACGGGGGAATTTGTGTGCAATGTGGGTGAACGGTTCCTTCATTCATCCTCTAGTAAGCTAGACATGCTTTTAACCGTTGTAAGCAGTTTGTTTTCGTGAAACATTGGGTGAAAGCTGTCAGAAGTGGGAAAATCCCGACAAAAATAATAGCTAAATATTATCGACAAAAAACACGTTCCGAATATTGCTGATCGGCATACTCACGCGGCCGAGCTTTGACTCTCACATTTTCAAACTGGTTCAACCTACACATTTTTAAACAACATTCGCATAAAAATACCTTGCCTAAGGTCACGCTTATCAGTTTGCTGTCTATTGTGCTAATGCCATTGATAGCCCACTTGTCGTAAGAATAGGCATTGCATAATTTGCTTTCGTTTGTGCATAACCGTCAAATTATTCGCATTTTAAATCAAC
>KZ061812.1:141119-167675 GCA_002091835.1 Anopheles maculatus
TGTGGTTAGAATTGTGGTTCAGTTCGTGCGAGTAAAAATTTACATTATTTGGCAGTTGAAAAAGTTAAAGGGGATAGTGTCATTAATTTAATGTGATTAAGTGATTAAGTTGAAGTACGTCATAGCGAGCCTCGAAGATATTGTGTTATGTTAGAAACGATCTGCAGCGCCAAAAACTATGCAATTGTTATATATTTTATTCTCAAAACCTGTTGAAAATCAAACACTCGCTATTGCATACCTTTAGGCGTTGGCGAAAGAAATTCAACTCAACATCGTTCGCGGGAAATAAAATATTTACTATTTTGATCTTCAAATGTTTCAACAGTCACATTTAAACATCCGCAACAAACAACATAATCCTTTAATACCTTAGCTAATAAAATATCACTCGGCAGAGGCGTAAGGTCATCAATTAATTTTTATGTGCACAAGCATCATCGAAATGATGCTTCCGTTTCCTTTGCAGCGTTTTAAAATTCGTTTACCTCGATCCCAAACCAAACCGAATTATCCATTAAATTGGCTTACTGAGAGGAAGGAAGATATAGTAATTTGGAAGCAATTAAAAATTCACTAAACGTTTCAGTGTTGCAGCACTCGCGTCAACCCTTCTCTGTTTTCTCTCAGCATCGGTCGGTGCAGGGTAGGATCAGGTTTATTGGCGCTTGATTGAGTGTTATTAATTTCGTACACCGGGCTGAAGATGATGATGCCTCAGCACGACGAACGCTTTTCCGACACAACGCTTTTCCCGTGTGGAGCAGATGGAACGAAGCAGGGGATAATTTGTATCGAACTTGTGTACACTATTTCATGTCAAATGCACTGAAGTGGTTATGGTGGATTGGTGAAAGAGATAATGGTGCACCAGGGAATTTTGTCTGACCGTCTTGATGGACACTCATACGCTACATATGCGAAACTGCATTCCTGTGTGGTCTAGATGAAAAACATAAATTCGGACCAAATTGTGAATCATTCAACTTCAATCCGTATTGCCAATGTGTATGCAATGGCAAATGCTTTCTTGAGAAATGGTTCCGGAACGCTCCCAACGGTACTATGGTAGAACGCAATGAGACGAATAATAAGTGTGTTCTTAACGGCATCACAGTTCTTGTGAGATTTTAGTAATGTTTAATATTATTTCATAGAATTTTAAGCTATGACATTATGAAAACTAATAAATTGCTTCTTGGTAGTTTCATGCCTCTAAAGATATGCAATATTATTAAGATTTTCTGAACAGGACGGTTGTGCGGAGTAGAAAGCCCTTTTAGGACTAAGCAATTGATTATTTCTTCAAAAAGCGCATTTTCATCAAATCGTCCAATAGAGTGATCTGTTCATGCGTACCTTAAGGCACTTCTTGTCAACGGTTTCAATAATGTATAACTCCTCACACACACACAATCTACAATCTGTAACTATCATCCCATCACTAAGCGATACTTCAACCTCACACATGATTTCGTTCCTGATCCCCACGGAAAACCCCACCCCGGTGTCACCGAGCAGGAACCGTTTATCCTACCGAAAATAATTTTACAATTCTACGCCTCCGACGGTCTTCCTCAACCGAAGCAAAAGGAATAGCGTAAGCGGAATTACTACACTGGAAAACAATAAATTTTCATTTGATTCAGTTTAATGATACTTAAGGCACCATTAGAATACATTCCGGGTCCAATTTGCTCACCAGTACGATGCTCTCATTGTACTGGTGTGCCATCACCCACACGCCACAACTGAAAAGAGCCCATCTAAAACCTCGAAATGGCTTTTTCACCGCTTCGCGCCATTCCGGATGTAGCAAAACCGGTAAGGAAAAGCGCTATACGGATACAATGGGTGAAAGCTTCTCTTCGGTTTCAAGATAAAAATTGAAAACGGCGCCCTCAGCCTGACGAGCTTTCGGGGGATAGATTTTTACCATAACTGCTGCTTTTGCCCGGATGCTTTCTTGGTGCGTCGAATGAGATATTTGTTTGTTTTTGTTTCTCTCGCTCTCATTTGGTAAGATCTTTGTGCCATTCGCTTCGTTTCGTTCCATTGGGTGATGAGTTAAGGATGTGTGCACAGGCAGCACTCGTAGCGTCTTTAGCCGATGTTTCCGGTTCCAAATGCCTTCTGGTGTGGAGAGATTTACGTCGGAAAATGGAAAATAGATTCAAATGGTAGCGAGTTGATTATGCTAGACAAAATATGCTATCCTGCATCTGTTCTAACGCAATGCGTGTCGTTTTCGGTCGTCGCGCAACTGTTTCCCTTGCTGAGTGGTACGGTCGGTTCGATGTTCGAGCCGGTGGACCATCGCTTGGCGGTGTTTGTGTCACAAATTGTGCCTGTTTGCTTTTTACCGAAACATACGCTAGGGAGAGGATTACGCGCAACATGAAGGAATTGGATCATATCTCGACGCTTCACGCTGCTATCTGTTGTCACTCTATTTATTCCTGCCCTAGCAAGCAGCTCACATGTGGGTGGCTAGAAATGGAGGCAGAGATATAGGATGGAGGACATAAATAAATCATCATTTTCTATTATACATTTACGCATCGTTGGCTTGGGGGACAGAGTTTTTGTGGGATTGAAAAGGCTCGTGAATATATTTGTACATTCAAATTGCTTGCAAAATACGATGCTGCACTTGTTGTGTTACGATTATACAGCCAGCTCCTATTTGCATACGATAAGGCAGGTAAAATTAATGTCGTTGCACCATACAGCAAGATGCTAAGATAAATGTGTACACAAATCTTCTCAGACCTAGGTGAATCCTATCAGACGTTCTGCTAATAAACGTATCCAAAACAGTTTCCACAGTCTACAGTTCTAGAATTCACAACAGTACAAAACTTTAAAAATTTAGATGCATCTTTAATATAACTGTTGTATTAGGCTCGTTACTAACTAAGTCGTTAGAAACAATCCTAGTAAAGCTTTCAGTCTAGCTAAATCTTATTATTTAGCATCCTTGTTTTGCGAATTGCATACATGTTCAAAAATAAAGAAAAGTATGCAATACGCATCACTTTACCATAGAAACAATTTTCCTTCTTATTTGTTGTTCGCTTTGTTAATTATTCAAACACCAACCCACCAATGTTTGACACCCTTGCTCTATAGAAATTTATCTGCCAAAGTTTCCGGAAGGGAAATTCCTCGCCGACTCGCTGGGCGGTCTTTTGCGTTGATAAAAAATGCAAATCTTATTTCAAGCTATTCGAAATGATGCTCATCTACCGGGCATCCTAGCGGCAGTAGAACGATCCGTACCCGGCAAGAACCTATGTATGGTAATGCCGCAACAACCCACACGGTAGGGCAATTATCATAAATTATTAACGTGCGTGTTCCGCGCGCTGGGTGAGCGTTAGACTCGCGCGAAAGTGTTAGAAAAAGACAACGACAGCAAACGAAAGTACGAGAGATGTCGGCCACACAAAAGGGGCTACAACCGGAAGCAACCACGTCGTTGATGACCATCAGCATAAAACACTGTAACGATGATGATTCTGCTGGCAAAAGATTCCGCCGTTCTTTCGATTCTACATCACGGTTTGGTAGGGACACACCCCTGTTTTATTTGCTGGAATGATGATGATACATTAAGGAAAAGCTGCAACATATACGCTTTTTTCTATAGCATAAAACAATATGTCTTCTCTCTTTCTCGTCATCTTAGAAATGGGTAGATACGACCAAAAACAAGAAGCTTGTGTGATACTTTTCTGACGTGGAAACGAAATTCTTAAGCAAGAAACAGTTTCTATCCGTCGCCCGGGCA
Organism: Anopheles maculatus; assembly: GCA_002091835.1. NCBI lineage: Eukaryota > Metazoa > Arthropoda > Insecta > Diptera > Culicidae > Anopheles > Anopheles maculatus. Next base: position 144,913 of record KZ061812.1, read on the forward strand.
TGGATCAGACCTAGCTTGGCAACATTTAAAATCATAAATTTATTCGACCGATCCATCTCCCACTGCCGCCAACCACAATAACAATTCTGGCGGGTTTCTTGAATGGCCATTTCCATCTACGCGCTCGTACATACCACATACCGGCTTCCGACCGACCGAGCCACTACGGCACAAGCCACCTCGAGAGTGGCATTAGTTTCGGATTGGCGCATATTCACCACAGCGATCCCGTTCTTTGTCACAGCTCCGTCACGTCACGTCGGCGACAATGTTACAAAGTTTTTAATGTTCTACCGCCCCGCTCCCACTAGCCCTACCCGTACCGGCCTAAGTGAACAGCAACGGCATACAGCAACCAAACGTCAAGAGCGACACAGCCGCACTTGTCGATAGCGACCGATAGCAAAATGTGACCGGATTTGCTGGATTTCTGTTTTCGTTCGTTCGTTCTTTCTTTCTATCGCCTCTTTCCTATTTTTCCTTTCGACAAATTCCTTTTTACGATTGGCAGAATCCTTGACGCACGCTTCCGGTTACCAGTGTGCGCTTTCCCTTCGTGTGCTCCGTTCCGTGTGCCAAACTCAAGGGGGCTTGAAGAATTTATGTTGCAAGCTATAAAATTTTCGATACGACTGGTTTCTTATTGAATGTCGCAGATTTGCACAACGAGTGCTGGGATGATTTTTAACGTCTTACCGTCTCTGTTTGCTCACACCGCAATGCGCCCGGCTCCCTCCGTCTCAATCTACCGATCTAATCCAATTCATTCAATCCATCCGGGCGATGGCAACGGTGCCATACGGACCGACCGTACACAGTAACAATCGTCACAGTCCGCGCTGGCATAGAATTGGTGTTTATTTCCATTTTTATGTTGGTTTTTACGTGAAATAAAATGATAAGGTTATGGTTTGCGGATGCCACCGAGCGCTGCCATTGTGTCCGGCACCAGGGATTGTGACAACAAAATATCGATAACTTTAAATGGCTGCCCCGTTGGGAAAGGGAAAAGCACAAACACACAGCCGGGGGACGGACCGTTCTGGAAAGTAGAAAAGTTTGATTCAAAAGTGCGATCGTTGCATAAACAATCTTACAGATCGTTCTCCCGTCGGTCCGTCCGTGGGTTTGCCTGTGTGCGTCACATTATTATTATCGTTGAGTGCGACAACATGTTCGCTTCACGCCCATAAGGAACTGCTTTAATTGATCATTTAAAGTGTCTTAATTACCTTCAGCTAAGCGCTTTCCTGGATATTGCTGTTAAAGGGGGTCTCCCTTTTCACCATCGTTCGTTCAGCAATATGCCTGCACACTACGAACTGTAGAGCTTAATGAATTCCCTATTAATCACCGAAAAAGTTTCTCCAAAATGAATTCCTTTCTACCTGTTAAACCGTGACCCTCTTGTAAAAATATTTCAACCTTTCTCATCGCATTCTTTCACCGCATTCTTCAGCTCTTCCTACCGATACACTAGACATGAAATAGTGTACACAAGTTCGATACAAATTATCCCCTGCTTCGTTCCATCTGCTCCACACGGGAAAAGCGTTGTGTCGGAAAAGCGTTCGTCGTGCTGAGGCATCATCATCTTCAGCCCGGTGTACGAAATTAATAACACTCAATCAAGCGCCAATAAACCTGATCCTACCCTGCACCGACCGATGCTGAGAGAAAACAGAGAAGGGTTGACGCGAGTGCTGCAACACTGAAACGTTTAGTGAATTTTTAATTGCTTCCAAATTACTATATCTTCCTTCCTCTCAGTAAGCCAATTTAATGGATAATTCGGTTTGGTTTGGGGTCGAGGTAAACGAATTTTAAAACGCTGCAAAGGAAACGGAAGCATCATTTCGATGATGCTTGTGCACATCAAAATTAATTGATGACCTTACGCCTCTGCCGAGAGATATTTTATTAGCTAAGGTATTAAAGGATTATGTTGTTTGTTGCGGATGTTTAAATGTGACTGTTGAAACATTTGAAGATCAAAATAGTAAATATTTTATTTCCCGCGAACGATGTTGAGTTGAATTTCTTTCGCCAACGCCTAAAGGTATGCAATAGCGAGTGTTTGATTTTCAACAGGTTTTGAGAATAAAATATATAACAATTGCATAGTTTTTGGCGCTGCAGATCGTTTCTAACATAACACAATATCTTCGAGGCTCGCTATGACGTACTTCAACTTAATCACTTAATCACATTAAATTAATGACACTTTTCCCTTTAACTATTTCAACTACCAAATAATGTAAATTTTTACACACACGAACTGAACCACAATTCTAACCACACGTCGAAATTATCCAGCACATTGCTCGCACAAGGGCAACATTCCTGGTCCATCATTCTATCCTTCTAAATACCACAACATTCCTTTCCATAAACTATAACAAAAAAAAAACTTTTGTTTTTCGTTACCTACTTCAACCCATTTAACGAGGTGTGAGGCTGTTTCCGAACTTCTAGGAATTGCGTTCAAACGAGATACGTGAAACATTACAGCCACAAAAAATGCCGATGTAATTTCACCATGCTCCCCGCTGTGGGACCACACTCACACACAATGGAGTGTCTGTGACTATGGAGCGAAATTCTAAACAAACAATGTATAAAAAAGAGGACCTTTGCCGAAAAAAGTTTTACCCACGAATGTTCGATCGTTATGCTCATGCCGGACGCACTCATTTCCTGCTAACCACGAATCCTACGTCTCCTTACCGGCAACTGTTTTCCATTTTGCATTCATTTCAATATTTTTTTCCTTCTGCACGCTCTATTTCTAGCCCACGGTACCGAAGACAACATCCCGGCCAATACTCGTTGTGATCAGCTGCGGATGTTGCTTTCTGCAGTCATGCATCGCCTTCGCCATCATGCTACCGATCCTGTATCAGCGGCGGTGTTGTGTGACCTTTTTAAAAATGCAATTCTGCTCCGCCACCTCGATGGCAATGGCAATATTCATTCTCGGCCTGCTGCAGCTGTTCCCGCCGGTAAGTAGCACTGTAGCTTTTGTGTCTGTGTGTGTGTGTGTGTGTGTGTGTTTCTCGTTGTTCCACTGTCTCGATACGTTCGAGCAGTTCTCGTAAGGGTGTGTTTCTTTTTATCGCTCATAGAGGGAATCCTTTGGGAGCGTACACGCAATTAAATTGTAAATTCGGTACACAGCAAAAGTTGTCATTTTCATTTCACTTGAAACGAGCTGGTTTACTGCTGCGAAGACAGTCTCGTAGGAATAGAACGATATTGTGTAACTAACAGTATTGCTGTGTATTGTATTAGGAATGTTCTACAGAACTTTGGATGGTGACTACCAGGGACTAAAGTTACTGTGGTCAATAGTCTGAAAACAGACATTTTAAAGCGGCAGATCACTTGCAAATGTTTACTTATAAGCTAATTTAATTCCATTCGACCAGACATCTAACAAGTCTTGCTATGGATGGAAACTGTCTTAAAGGATGTACTCTAAGACATTAAGACGATCGGTGATTTGGTTTCGTTGCTCTCTCTTAGAGCTCGTATGCCATAACACAACAACCCACACAGTTCTGCCCCTTGACATGGATATTGTACAATCAACAACCTCGAAGCCAAGAACTCAACTGAGAGCTTTCAATGTGTCAGTTGAAGTTTAATCGCTAGAGCTTTCAGATTTTTCTATTATGATAGGAGAACCAAACATCAAAGCATATGAAGCTTATTAAATAAGTTAACGATCATAAAAGTAAAAAGGTAGCAGAATTAATAAACGCCGTGCGGTATGCAATTCGTACGACACAATTGAATATCACAATTTTCAAAAAGTTTTAGCATCCTGCTGATTCTACCCATTATTTGAAGCATTGTTTGATATTGTCACCTATCATTTATTACCTTCATCAATTCTTCAAAACGATTTCCAAAATGCAAAACTACGTTTAATTGTGATTATCGCAGAGAGTGAGAAAAAAAACAATTACTCATAAGCCGGAAACTCAGCTTTGTATATGATTTTCATATGATACTATCGTTATCTTCCAGCAACACTATGCTGCACTTTCGTCTAAGCCATCAATGTTATCATAAACGTTTCTTACCAGCTTGCCTGGAAAAGTAATATGTCAACAGATTTCCCATAACGCATAGAAACAAACACGATGATCGAAATCCATTTCAAACGCATTTGCAATTTATGTGCAACTCTCTTCAAATAAATGTAACGCATTGCATCTTACCAAAGGAAAGAAGCAAAGCTGTCATCTGCGTTCGATTCCCACTCCGAAGCTTAAGCTCCTCGGGCTGATGATTACATTTCGTTTCAGCAAATTTTCCTTCCTATAAACTTGCTTCCTTCTGTCTCCCAATGGAAGCGTTTTCTTCTCGGTTGAAACGTTGCATCGGAGTTCTCATGTGCTGATGGTGCAATTTATGCTTGCCTTTTCCATTGGCTTGCAGCGTACCAAACACGCCTGCAGTTTCCCGCATTCTCTTGCCCAACGCGTTGGTCCCTCGGAACGTGCACTGATCTGGTTGGACTTTCTCATAAACGGTCCCCAAGCTCACCACGGCTGGCGTTTAATAAAATGCTTATAAATAACGAGAAACTTTGTTATCGTCGTTATTGCACCGCAACGAGGCCTCCCATGTCTGTCTGTCGCACATGTGCAAAATGCAGCACCGGCAACGGCATCGGATTGCCTCCGAAAGCTAAACTTCGACGGCGTGTGCTGTTGAAGTGCCATTGCTCATGTACCGCGTGTCGCCCCCGTTCGGTAGGACGACAAAAACGAAACTGCAGCAGCGCACATGCATTATTTCATGCTCGGAATTAGTTTGACAGCTGTTTTCCTTAACGTCTGGCTAAAGGGTGGATCGGGCTCTTAGTTGTGGGACAGGGCAGGGAAAGACCATGTTTAGTTAGTTCCGTTTAGCCTCGTTAATAAACATGTTTGCTGGTTCTTGTTGAGACTGTGTCAGCGCACCGTTTAATGCCCTGCTTTCCGAGAACACTTTTTCCTCGCACTGTATCGCTCGAGTAAAACACTGCTCTCGAGTGCACTATCAGCAGCCCCACTTGAGTGGAACGATTGTACGTCTGCTTCAGCAAATTACAATCAATTAAGCGAAACAATTCACTTATCATCGGAGCAAACCCCGAGGCACATACCTGCCTGCCGGGCAGACACGGGCTTGTCTGGAAACAGAAGAATCTCGACTAGCAAGGCAAAGTCATTTTGCTCCTGTTGTGGCGAGCCTTTTTCAAGCAGTTACTCTGCGAATGGATGCGAACGTCTTTTGAAGTGGCCATTCATTCGAGAAGGTGTTGCTGTGCCTCTTTCAGACAAACGAAAGCGTGTGTAAACGGGAGAAAGTGAAACAATGTAGACGGGTGTAGCAATTATACTGTCGAAGTGTCGGAGTGCTTTGAGTAGGTTTTCTTTTCTTGTTCCTGTCTGAGAGCTGAGAAGAAACACTCTTCGCCCTCTAGTTGGGATTGATGCTACAGGTATGGGAAATAGAAATATGAGAATAGAAATAGATGAAGATCTTCATTTACCAAAATTAGAAATTAGAACAGTTTCTACTTCAGAGAAAAGTTCTTCAATAGTTGTGATCTCGTGGTAGTATGTAATATTATAGTCTTGCAATTAAAGGCAATTTTTCATTAGTTAGAGACATTCTACAAAGGATTAACGGTCGGTCATTCTCTTCGGGTAAAACACGTATATGTAATGCTTCACCAAAATTTGTTTGTTTAATAGTTATTAAGAAAATATCCTAAATGAAGGGCACTACTGGAAGCGTTCATTGTGATTGTAATTTTATGTACAACAACGAATGAGTTTATACGCCTAAAACTATGCAATTTATTTTTTAGCTGCTTCGTTTGGCATAATTCTATAATTCTTTATACTTCTTCGGTTTCTGAATCAAGTGTTTTTAAAAAGATGTCATTCAAACCCAAACCAAATTTTTTTTTTCTCTTGATCTTATTATATGTATGAATGTATTATTTTAAATTTATTTAACGATCCTGTTCGTTGAAGTTGTTTCTTAAAATTACCGCAAACGTAAAACTAGACCTCAAGAAATTACCCTTTAAGTTAAAGCTTTTGTCACCATTCAAAACATCCTTTCGGATCAACCACTTCTACTCGCAGCACCCGGTGTTATTCGATTAATTTCATCCAGACCACAACGAACGCACCCGCTTCGTGTAGTCGAAAGTGGATCAAGCCCGGGCAGGAAAACTTTTCCACTTTCAGCATCCGAGAATTTTCCTAATTCAATTAGACGTTCAAAGTTTTCACTTTAAAAAATGAACCTTGCGCCACCACCATCGAATCCGGGCCCAATGCGGATCTTAACGATCTATGTTTTTTTCTCTTATTTTTTCTACTTTCGCTCACTTTCGCTTTTCGCCTACAACTGCCACACACATAGTTGGGGAAAAAGGCATCGGCACAGCCACAGACTGACCGTGATTATCCGCAACACGTCAACCGTGGCAGCAAATCGAGCAGAAACTCTTTAACGTGAATGACCTCGAACGATCATTCAACCTTTTGCGTTGTCTGAGCGAAAATTGTCCCCATAATGTGAACTGAAATCACCCACAAGCCGAAAGTCAAAGATATTGACACGGCGAGAGTGAGGTTGCGTTTGGTACATGAACAGTCAGCCACCAGTGTGTTCCGGGTCGAGCGACTTCTCTCTTCATTTAATGTTCCGCTCCGTTTGTTATCAATATTGGAATGCTTATGGACACATTTTGTCATTTGTATGGGTTTTTAATTGCTAACGCAATCGAAACGAGTAGTGCGTAGGAATTGCAAGCGTTTTTATTCGCAGCGGCGAGAGCTACCAGGCGTCTCCATCGATATGGTCCGTAACGCATATTCAAGTTAATTGGTTTCAAACTTGCGTTAAATAATGGATTTTACTTGTCTAAATGTTTCTAAATGATTGCAAATAGCACAAATATTCTGAAATAATGTGTTCTTTATAACTAAATTAAATTTTACACGTCTGTTTTGCCGAACCCAACTACTGTAGAACACTTTAATTCAATTTATTTAAAACAATTTCTCATCCTTATAGCTTACTGAATATCTAATCTCTTCCGTATTCACTTGACAAGTGTCCACTGAAGATAATTAAAGTTAGATTACAGCTAAGGCTACCCCTTTCACTCGATTTGAAACAGTAGACATCACTTCCCTACCAATGGCTGTGGAACATTTCCCCGGAGAAGTGGAACATACTACAACTAATTCGCAAAGTCATCCACCGAGCCACCCCTCCCAAAAACGCCTCTCCATGACACTGTTAAACATCCATAATCGCTCGGAAATGAATGCGTTCACACTTCCACTCAGCACGCTTGGTAGTGTCTAGTGTACGGAACTTCCGTGTCAAGGATTCCGTGACATTTGTCGCTACCGGAAGGATAATGCATCGTTTTCGCTAAATGCACCGGGTGTGCGAAAAGCACGAACACACAGACACACTCACACACACACACACACCTACAGAATCCCATTGAATAGCCATAAATTGCAAACTCATACAGTTCGGATCACGTCACACTAAAGCAAGCACAATTTTCCTTGAATGAACGCGCACAAAAGTCAACAAGTTGCCAAGTGCACTTTCAGTCCGATGTATGGCATACCTATTTTCGCAGTGCAATTTAGTTAAGTGTGGGGCAAGAGATAAGTCTTGTTTGTGTTTTAAAATTAATCAACTGTGCATTTATTTAGTTATTTTCATGCGATAATGATATCAATCCACGTTCTAGTTATTTTGTTGTATAAATATGAAATGATAAATTAAAAACCTCTCACAAAACTAACCTCCTACAATTTCATTGCTATCAGTTCTGTTTAGTTTGAAATAAACAAATCATGTGACTGAAAATTATAATTAATATTAACATTTCAAATGCACGATTGTTCACAATCATGAACACTCCAAAACGTGAATCGAATGAGCATCATTATTAACTCGAAGTGCAATTCATTGTGCGAACACACGTACATAATACCTGAAAAAGTCCCACCTTATACTCCAATTTTTTCATTCACTTGTACGAATCTGCCCTGAACAATAATGGGGAACAAAGATAATGAAAAAAAGCATCTCCTGCCTAGTCCTATAAACGATTTTGTGCGCGTGTAATGATGACCATCCACGTGCATTGAAACGGTTTCCGCGTCGCTGCACTGGAATGCGTCGGAAATGCTCATAACATTTCGCACATGCATCACCGGCACATTATCTCACCGCAGCAAACGGTCAAAGCGGAATCGTTCGATCGATTTTAAACGAACCGATCCATTTCCCGGGCCAGCAAATATGCACGGCATGCACTTTAGAGTGCAGGCAAAATAATCACAAAAAGATACACACACACATTTACACGGGGACCCAATGTAACCGGTACACAAGGTAATGCTTGTAAGAGTGCGAAACAGTGTGGAAGCAACCGGAACCACGGGTCTCGAAATTGTTCGTGCTTGCAGAAAATCCGTGCCATATCGAGTTATCCGGCGACGTTAGATAACTAGCGAAAACCGGCGCGAAAAACGTTGCAGTATGCAGTTTTCCTTCCCGAGTGTCTCGTTTTCATACTCTCGCCCCACACAGCAGTACTGGAGTGGACATAAAACTGGACGAGATTATTCGCAGATCAGCAGAAAACCATCCATCTCTAGGGTTGGTTTGCTCGCGTTATTTTCCCTACCGCACGAAAGACACACTCACGCACATGCCCACGTGGGACGTACGCACACGTGTCACAACACACATACACACACACGTGACCATCGGCCACTATATGGTAACGCAAACGAACGCATGCTTACTGTCAAAGGTACGCGAATGCAAAAAGGCAAAGAACCTCATCGCGTTTTACCGGACGATGCCTACCAAAATGACAATTTTTCCCTGCAGGGAAAACCGGGCCTGCGTGAGAGGCAAGAGTGTGGACGGATAACGGATGATGTTTCACGCATTCATAAATAAATAACGTACGAGCATAATTTATGCCGTTGTTAAACCGCGGTGATGGCGTTTAAGCCTGTTGCACACACGCACCTCCAACCGTGCGAAACGAGGAAATGAATGCAGTTGGTCATTTTGCTCTTTGAAAATTGATATCATTTTCAGTGAAATGGAACAATTTTTAACTGTCCTTGTTAGTGTTGTCTAACTTTAGCAGATGGTCTCGTTTTTGTGTCTTTTTTGTCAGATATTGTTCAATGAATAATTGATTTATGGGTTTTTTATTGTAAAAATATCACATACTTGAGATGTTTTTCCTTTTAAATAAATCATGACGAATAGATACCTGAAGCCTCAAGAAATGCAATAGGTATTTGGAACACAATACACTGCACGGGGAGCTTAGTTAGGAGGTATGAGCGAATTGAGTCACTGTGAGATAGATTCGTAGGACTGACTATACAGCTACGGGTAAAACTAAATCACAGAAAGCTAGCAATAGCAGGCCAAGACCTCACGAGGTTGTAATGCCAATGAAGAATAGACTAATCAGCACTACTTTAGCACTATCAGCCAAAATACAATTCATTAATTGAGCAATGCGGCCAGACCGTCGTACATAATCTTTCTTTATATGCCGTGGGTATGATCTATAAATAACTTGCGGACGAGATATTATGTTAACAGCATCCAAGGATAGAAGTTGTAGCCATTAATAGTTCATTCATTATAATCGAATTCTCAAATTCATCTTCAAGTTATTATCATTTGTTTCGCGTGGGTGTAGGCGAAATAACCCACACATCTCCAATAAGAAAGGTACTTTTCAATCCAAAACCTATCAATTACCGAACGGCAAAGAAATGGATAATCCTAAAAGCTACAGGCAATTGGTGTACTGTTTGACTGTTTGACTGTGTTATCTTCCGTCCTTCGTCTTACGCACCATGACGTCTTAATCACCGCGATACAGCTGTCAAGATCCTGTGTTTAGTGATAAAGCCATCAAAAAGCACCAAACCACTGAACTACCCACCCATTTATGACTGTGCGCCCGGTTCCGGTTCTATCTTGCTGTGCGTCTTTAGGTCATTGCTCGCTGTTTGGGCAAACGGATTCGCCTACGACCCCGGTCAACACACGGCCAGACTGTCGCTCATACGGGTAATTAACCTTATTAAATATGTCATCCTACCGAGCAGCCGGCTGATACTAACTGTCCATAGATAGTTCATCGGAAAACCACCTGAAGCAATGGTAGACACTCAGGAACGAGTTATTGTCCTGCCGGAGACCACCGAAGGAACGGGTTAAATAAATTAAAGCCTTCACATGTGTCAGTGGATGTGTTGTGCAATGTTCATCATATCTCGCTACCCATTTAAGGGGTTGCGTTGGCGCGTGACTTGCATAAATGTGATTGAAAGTCAATTATTTACGTCTCGCTTGAAGTCACGGTTCAAGTGCCGCTGCAGTCAACAAATCGATCGCACGCTGTGTATGTGTCGTTGACATGCTAAGTCGAGCGTGCAACGCATGTCGACCGAAGGAAGTAAACCGTTGTCCGGCGAGGTTCGGCACCGTGCTTCTGGCACATTAAATTGACTTCGATGAAAATTTAATATAGGACCATTGGAAATTTCAGGCTAAACGCACGTTTGCACTTCTTGGGGGCCTGTAGTTTATGCAGTAAATGAAAATTAATGATGCCAGAGCTTCTCCGAATGAAACGATTTGCGTACAGATTGATTAACAAAGCATGTGTCATAACGGTGAACTCGTTCATTGATATGGAAATGATTCACGACAGCGTGTAATGCTTTCACAAATGAAACTGAAAAATTGTGATATTCGAATACCCGTAAATAATTTTAATAAAAATAATTGTTCTTAGAATTATAAGTTTTTCTATTAAAAAAAATGCTGCAACAAGCTGGCAACAATATTGATACCAATATTTATCTTATCTAATCATAACATCTAATTAAAACCTCTACGGAAAACCATCATTAATATATCATCAAAAGATATGTAAACAAATTATATTGCATGGTGCATATATCTTCTAGTCCTCTTCCATGGTGCAACATAACCATATCAAGCAAACTCTATACCATTCACTGAGTCACTTGCCTCAAATCTTCTTGTTCATCTCGTAACGGATTTACAATAAGGTCAGCACCACTGCACCGCATGCACATGCATCATAAACCAATCGTCAATTTCTTCCTACTTCGGCATATTACTCTCCGGTCCCTTTTGCCACAGCTGAAACACTCGGTTGTTAGTTTACTGCTGTTCATTCCTTCAATAAATTTCACTTAATTTATTATCCACCAACAGACACCAAGCTAAGGTATCCACCACTGTATCATTGTTTGCTGCAAGGATTCAACGATCCTTGTTTGGTGTGTGCATTGGTTGAATGGTAAGGCAAACAAGGAAACCACTTGCATCACAATAAGGCAAAGGATGTATCAACTGCCAGATGTTGCCACCGAACCATTGTTATCACCATGAGCAACTGCATGCAGAAGATGTGGGACTTGGCTTTTGATTTGGGCACGATGGAACAAAACAATGGCAATTTGCTTACCAGTTGTGTTACATTGGTCCTTGTCGGTCTCTTTATTTAGCTTGAGCATCATCGTCTGACAATCGTTTAGACTGCATTTTCTGATGGTGCACCTTCAAAACATCTAAAGTTTTGGGTTCCAAATCTCTTAAATATAATATTTCTTTGATCACCCGATAAAAACTGACAAAACGTAAAGTTGCAATCCAGAGTAATTGAGTGTTTCGACAACAAAATATTTAAAAAAAAATTACTATCGCTGTAGATAAGATAAGAGAAGAACTACAATAATGTATGATGCATATAAATGTATGATAGATACACTCAGCTTCATTGGTATTGAAAAGGATGATGGTTTGTGAGTGGCGAGTATAAGTAACCTATAGAATAGTATATAAGGTTGACCTACTGTAAACGTTTTTCTTAGAGCATAGAGGTGCATATGAGCTTGAAGTTGAAGGATCTACATTTATTCGAATATAATAGTTCTTATACGCTTCGTCCTCAAGTAGCACAGAGAACGCCAAACAAACAAACAAAAAGCTATAAAAGATCAAACTTAACACATTCGCACGTACTGTATTGTCATCTACTATAGGCACTTGATCTTACAGCAATTGATTTAATTCTCCTAAATCTTCTACAGAACGGTTTTACTGATTTAAACTATTTCACTAAACTAATTAATCTGCTTCAATTTAAAATACGGCATGCGCTGTATGTAGACCTTTTTAAGCGGCAACAAACTCCGTATATTAACCTTTGATCCGTTTTCGTTAAAACATGACTGAAGCCCTAAATCTCTATAATGCACAAAATAACCACTTTCATTAACCTTGGACCAAACGTTGGTTGCAGTTTCTAACTTATAGTATTTGCCTTAAGATAACAAACCTACAAAGCGAATGGTATATTTAATGTAGAAATGAGTACCTAAAATAAAATATTTTATATAGGATTTATAGAGGAAAAATCTTCCATATACTCTACTCGAACAAATGTTGTTAATGTTTTTTGTGATGTCCAACATCTCTCAAGATTTATTATCGTTTCCCATGAGTATGAATATTTTTTCTTTGGTCTTTGTTTTCATTCGAGCATAATTTTTTCCACAACTCACCATCATTGGTGTTCAAGCGTATGACAAAATCACTATTTACTGCACCACGCTCCCGTTTGCACCAGTACGAAATATAAAAGGCACGCAAAGCACGTTTCCGTGCTTTTCCGTACAGTTGCAACTTGTTTTCATTTCCGTTTCGATTTATTCCTTTTGCCCAATGCACCATTTGTAGTTTTGAACGATTGTTCCTTTCTTTTTCAAGCATTTCTTTCTGGCTAGCTAGAACCGAAACGTGCTTCCTGCACACGTCACCTTTCTATCAACTCGGTACGAAAAGCAAGGGCAGCACAAAATAAAAGAAAAACATTTTTCTTTCGATTTTAGTCACATTTTTTTCCAATCCTGCAACTCCTTCTCAACATTCCAGCTTGTGACATCTCATCTCATCGTTATCATCATCTTCATATTCGGATGATCCCTTGTCGGATCACCCGAGCTGCTGTACGGCAGCGTTTGCTAGTGTGCAACGATTTGTGAAGCATTTTTATGCTCACGAGCAAAAGAAAAGCGTCAAATCAAAAGAACATAGAACAGATGCGACGAGATGGTAGAATGGTAGAATACGGAGCACGGAGGACATGCACCGGCTGACAAATATTGCTTATGAATTTCGGAAAAGTGAACCCAATGTGTTTCCAGGTTTTATGCCACTGCTCTGACTGTACCTTTTTTATCTTTCTTTGCATTTGCGATTATGTCCTCCGTTGCAAGGTGAAAGAAATTTTGATCTATTTGCCAGAATACTTTCCTGGCTGGTGAGTAAGCAAAAAAAAACGTTGTTTCTTGCCTCATAAAACACTCCCTGTCAAATGCGTGACTCACCGTATCCGGAGTGTATCATTTGGCAATTTATGAATAATGCTAAGCTCACGTGTCTCCCATTTTTAAGGCAACATAATAGCTGTCCATTATCACTCAATTAAATTGCCCAATTTATATGTTAATTTTACACTCTCTGTCCGCTGCCTAATGCCTAGGCAAGCAATTTGACGCCAGCATATCGATCCTGCTATCGCTCAGTGTTAAGGTACCACTTGTTCTAGCGATAATTTTTCCATTTTCACACAATTTGTGTCATAAAACATCAACTGAACCCTTCACAAAAAACCCTCAAACCGCATATCATACCAACTAGGAAAAGTTTTCCCATTTTTCAAATCACTTCCTCATGCCGTTCTGAACAATTCTACAGCAGCCTCACGCTCTCGGTGAGCCGGAACTTTCATGAACCGTGCACGTGCGAAACTGTGCCGGTGTCAGTGTTGCGAACTACCATTTGCGTTCTACAAAATGATCGGACAGACAGGTGAACCTGTTTGATGGGCAGGGCTTGTCAACGATTGCGGTGTACTGGATCGAAGTCCCCGTTACGATGTACGAACAGGCCAATAAATTTCATTTTCACTTGATTGATAACCAATTCCAAGAGCCCGAACGTTACAAAGTAATGCCCCAAGGGCGTACGGTACGTGCACCCAAACGGACGGTCGTGACGCTAGAAACAACACTTCAATCTTAGGGTCAAAGTTTCGCTTGCAGAGTTCTAAGAAATTATTGAAAGCTTCCAGGAGTGTCTCAACATTTGAAACCTGTACTGCATCTTTCTTTCTTTTTGCTTCCAGGAATATTAAAATAAATCATTTAAAACGTTTTTTCCTATCCATTGAACGGCGAAGTATACAGCAAAGACATCAAACGTTCTCGTGTACCAGGGGAAAAAACAATCAAATTCTCTGGAATCTTATTTTAACCGCAGAAATACGTCTGTTTGATTTATGGCCGGCACTAAGTTGCCATCATCACCAAGCTCTTGATCATGCAGTAGCAATTCCAAGACATTACACACAGTCGAGAGGAAGTTTTAGCTTCTTGAATGGTAGAAAATACATTCACTTCCCCTATTCAGAGTTCTACCTTTCTAATCCCTCCACCTTGGAACTACAGCGGGCAACCCATGTGGGAGATACTTACGATGTCCATCAATTGCCTGATGCCTCGAAACCACAGTACCCAGCATTCACCGGTGAGCACCGGTGTAGTGAGTTCATTTATCACCAAGGAATTAATTGAGTGCTACTGGGCATGTATGAGCTGCTAATTTGACGTACCACCGTCCTGTGTCCAATGTGTCCGGAGACAGGAAATTATTGACGTTATGCGTCACGGCCGGATGCTAAGATCTCGACTAATTGGGACAAATAGCGTCGCATTTGTTGTCCATTCTGAAGTCCCGGTACACACGGGGTTGTCTCGGGGATTCTTTCTCGGAGATTCCGAGTCAGTGCAGCAGAATCACTCTGCAATCTTCTGTCCCCCTGCAGGCTTACGGCTGCAAATGGAATGCTCTGTTTCTTTACTGTGCCTGCTTTCGCAAACTGCACAACAACACCACACTTGTACGGGAATTGAAACGATTCCCACAAAACCATGACACCACGAACGAAAGCAAAGGTGATTCAGTGCTTTTATAAAACCTCCGTTTCCATGTTTTTCTCGGCTTTCTATTCCAGGAATGGTACGCACTGGTGATGGCCCTGCTGTCCGGTTTTCTGCTGCTGAGCACCTCCACACTGGTCGCCATCACCGTCCTGGTGACAACGGAACTACACGGCCCGAGCCGGAAACTGATTGCCGCCACCAACCTGGCCACCGGTATCTCGGGCAGCATCGGACTGAGCTGGTTTCTGCCAATACTTTGCGCCACCTCGACACCGCTCGTGTACAATGTGATGGTCGAGTCACCGGCGCACTGGTGGCATGCATCCGATTCCTTCGGTTTTGTACTGTTCGTCGTCATCGAGGCACTGTTTGTGGTGCTGTTCGTGCTGCTCTTCATCACCCTCATCAAGCGGCTGCTCTATCTGGCCCGAAAGCACGACAAACACAACACCTCCATCCTGCGCAGGTAAGTAAAGCACGGTCTTGGTACTAACAAACGGCAAACCCAACCCCGTTCCCGTTCGTTATGGTGTTGTAACTGCTAGCAGAAATTTGTTCGCGTTTCTGCATTTCCTTCTCTTGCTCGTCCTTGATTACGATAACAACCCGGTAAGTGCACGACTCGAAATTCGATACATCGTACTTCTCCTTGCTGCATTGGGATCCTCGAGATTGATGCTTTTTGCTTTCCACGACGTCTGCTGAAAGACAGAAAAAATTGCTCTCCAGATGCTTCAAAAACATAAGCTTATCATTCGACCACTCGTCCGGTCGTTCGGTCGTTTGTTCGTTTTGCAGTATGCCGGGCACTGCTTCATTGGCGAAGTTGAGAAGCAATTTTTAGAACCGTTTTGAGTTTTACTCTCCCATCGTTCACTGGTTCTCAGAAGCAAGTTGGCAAACATTTCCTTTCATCCATCGATGCTTCGAGTACTCGTTTTGAAAGCAGCAAAATCATTACGCCATCTTTCGGGAAGAGCAAGCTTCATTTTCAAGGCTCTTTTTACATGCTTCCGTTGCCGATTGAATGATTTCCATTTCCATTGAACCCATTCCATTAATGTAACATTTTCATACTAGACAAATGCGTCACAGGTAGGGAGCAAAATGTCTCGCTTGTAGGGCATGCACTTATCCAAATCAGATTTAATCTGAATGTATTTTTTTTTGGGGGGGTAGGGGGGGTTAGAATTGACCTGATTTTGCAGTCGAAGTTATGACGCTTTGAAAGACCTTTTTTGTTTTAATTTCCACAGTAGAGTGAGTATGGTTTTAGTGGATGTGTAGTCTAAGCTTCAGGAAGATGGTCGTAATTAGTGTTTTTCTTGCCGTAAAAACATGTTCTAGAAGACCTGACTTTTCAATGATGAATGATGAATGATGTTTGGGACCGATATGCTTAATCCATGCATTTAGGCATAGTTGTTGATCGAAATTCCTTTAAAAGCCATTTAACAAACACAGTCTCCAAAATTAGACAAATGTCTACAATAATGTGTTATCAACATTTAAAGAAAACGACTTAAAATTATTTATACGTTTCTTTTCTTTAACCTTTTGTTCCTTCCATTTAGCCGATGCCTTCTTTTTCGAACGTGTTCCAATTTAAACTCCCCGGAGCCCTTTTCTGTCCCTTTGATGACCACTCTCACCTCTCGCGACTATTTAACCTTTAAAGTTCGTGAATATCGCATCGCAAGCGTTCCTATGCAAATAACATTCATCGATGCCAGAGGCCGCTGTGGGACACGTTTAACTCTTTAAGCAGATAATAACCGTCCATTGGGACGCAAAGGACCCAACGAGGCCGGGATTTTTCCATTTCCGCACACCTCGGCAAACACTTGCTCTCTCGGTCAACAAAGGACAATCGAAGAACATCATCCCGGGACGGAATACTATCCAGTCCTTCTGTCCTTTATACGTCTGAGACAAAGTTTGCTTTGGCACTCTGTCTGAGTGTGTGTGTTTGGGTGTTCTTTTTATCCATCTCCGTAACCGATTCAACCTACCCGCAGGCAGTGTGCTCCATGTCTGTTCAATAGAATTTATTAAATTTGTTTTCCATATGGCCTACGATGGATTCCGCTGGCCAACGCAGCCGGCGTACGCGGCTGACACCATCCTAGACCACCCGGCAAAGGAACCGGAAAAGTGTTAGCCCTGAGGTCAACTGACGGGTGAAGGAAAAGATGACACGAACAGGAAACCTTTCCGATAATCTGATTACGAGAAAAATCGAACGCTCCAACGAGAAAGGATGCGCAACGACGCTGGAAGATGAAATCATTCTATCGTCCGTTACGTCTTTCCAACCCCAAAAACCCTGAGAACCCGCGGATGCATATATATATGTACGTGGCGTGTATGTGCGATAGGCTTCGATGGGTTCGTTCGTTCGTTCGGCTTCGGCATACCGCTACCATCCCCAAGGGTTGACTTGTTGAGCTTGCTACAGACCACATCCGAACCGTAGGGATATACACCTTCTGGATAGATTTTTCTTCTACCCGGGAACTCGTTCGAACTCCGAACCGTCCGGAGCTGGGCGGTGGATTTGCTAGAATGATTATATCGATATCACACACACACTCATTTCTCTTGCTTCTTCAGCAGACTCACTACGATGGACTGCTCTCACGATCGTGCCGTTTCGATTGTGGCTCGGGGGAAAACCCGGGTTCAAGGATGTTTTCGCTCCTACGCACTAGAATCTATTTATTTATGAACCTCAAAACCGAAACCGACTTGCTTGCTGCTGTCTTTTGCGTCTTCACTTCCCATCACCGCGGCCCGGCCGGTCGGTAAGGAAAGTGAAGCAAATACCCAATTGGGTTGCCTATGGTGAACCGAAGAAACAATAAGCAAACGGATTTCCCTGGAATCGTGCAAGTAGGCTTTGCCTTCGCACGTGTGTGTGTGAGAGTGTGTTTTCTTCCGTTCCCGCTACCACAGATCAACAAAACAAAACAAAAATACCTTTTAACCGTCTCGTCTCGTTCGGCTCGTTCTCTTCCTAAACCCGAACCTTTCGATCGTCATTATCCGCATTCGAGTAAACTGCTTTAAGTAAAGAAACACAACCACGCACGTTCATACACTCACACACTGTTCCAAGATTCCAAGAAGCAAATCTAAGTAGCGGACAAAATAACAAAAAAAAAAAGGGAAACCTCGACGCTTTCCGTGTTCGCCTCTCATTGTGTTCACAATGCAAATCGAAGGAGAAAATTGAATAAACGTCGTTATTTATTGCCGTTTCTGTCCCGAAGTGGAGTGGCGTAAACTCGTATCATCTTGGCCCGTTTTGTGCCACGGGCTACTCGGTACCGGTATTTCATTGCTGCAATAACCATTTGAGCGTTATCGAAAACTCGCCTAATGGTTGTAGTTGGAATGATGATAATGGGGCATAATAGTAATCTGGGCTGTATGTTATTATTTTATTATTCAATCAGTGAAAGTTTTGCGTTGTGGATCAGTTTGTTGACTATTTTAGAATAGTTTTTGTTTGCGCTTCATAAACCATTTAGTTTTATCTACGTTCCGGTACGTTCAATAAACTATAGCAATGCATTAATGAGGAAAATGACCACACATTAACACATTCCTTTCCAGTTACACATTTCGTATTTAAAATAGATAAATAGTTAGTTCTGTCGCTTGAACGTTTGTTCATCGATATTTTTTTATTGTTCCAAAACATGTAAAAACTATAAAAGATGTTATGCTTTAAAAGGTGTTAAATGATTGTCGAAAATAAGTTAGCTTGGTGAATTTAATTGTAATTAAAACTCCTTAAATTATTTAAAAATTAAATAAAAACTTTACAATTATGTCGATCACCAGAAAGCCTAGTAATTAGTATGTTTACGCTTAGATGTCAAAGTAACTTGACGAAAACTAGTTTCGTCAAGTTTATTCATGAAATATTTCAAGAGGTACAGTGAGTAGGGATGAGTGTCGCTCGCGTGGATGACACTCAAAACACAATTACACTCTTATTTGGAATCTGAATACTACATTTAGGTAATTATTGCAACCCACAAAAATCGATGCGAAACTCAGCGATTCTTCATAGTAGTTTTATAAATGATTAATTTGTGGATCTCTTTTGTTTGAATAGAAAAGTACCGAAAACTAATTGTGGATATTCAGACCTTAAAGTTGTATTGAAAATATTCAATTTTGAGAAAGAAGGACAAATCACTTTTAGCTAAACTTGTACGAGTAAAATTGTAGTGACAAAAGCCTACGCATAATGATCAAACAAAGTGTTGGATTTTTCATGTTAGTAACTTTTGATCGGTTAATTCCTGCCGGTGTTTCTGAAAATCAATCAAAGAGATGCAATTTTAATGTCATAATATATTCTGGTTGGTAGCTGCCCGGTGGTAGATGCGACAGCGGCACCGGTCTTCACACGGCAGGACCGGGGTTCAAGTCTCATCTGGGCCGTTCCCCCATAGTGAGGACTGACTATCCAACTATGCGGTAACAATAAGTCTAGTAAGCCAGAAATGGCAGGCATGACCTAATAATCTCTAAACCATACAAGCAATTAATTAAAAGGCATTACTTTCCATTACACGATCAAACATCGATTCGCCAAAACTAAAATTCTTCACTTTCCCATTTGCTCATTCGCACTAGCGCTCAATCATTCCTCGCCATACGTTGCCCAAAAACCGTTCCAACCAATTGAACAACAAATCACCGTGAAAACGTCTGAATTTGGTGAACCAATTTCGAGAGGCACTAGTGAAACCATTCCACATTTCCAACCTCAAACCCTCACACACACACAAACACACACTCATGTATATTGCAAAGCGTAACGGAAATGGTACTGGGGCAGAAAATAAAGTTTAATTTGTTTCAAGTTTTTTTTTTATTTTCTCAACCTAGTGCCAAAACAGAAGTACTGCTGGTGTATTGACGGTATTGCTATTGCTACTTACACCCACTGCTTGGAAAAGGCATCATCAAAAGCGTATTCTTTCTTTTCCCTTTTTTTTTGTACTACAAAATCTTTTCCTTCCTCCGTCTCGAGCTTGAACTAACTGGGACACAAGCCACAGCCAGGGAGAACGTGTCATTTTCCACTGACCGGTGTTTTGCTTCAACAACTTTCTACACCCAGTTCGTTGAACTTCCTCTCCTTGCAAGACTTTCTGTCGTGAGACACTTTTTGGACGCCGGTATGTGGCAAAGAATGGGACAAGAATTTTCTTCAATTTTCACACCACATCTTCGAGCAAGAGCGAATAGTTTTTCGAGGAAAAAAGAAAGGAAAACAAAACATTGTACGATCAAAACTTTGGGCAGGATCCAAACGTAGACCTTAAGACTTTGGAGAGACAAATCCACCAAGTTTCCATCGAGGTCCGCCGTAGCGAAAGCTTTGCCGGCCGTTTGTTTGGTCTTGCGGTGGTACGTTCAATATCTTGGAAAGGAATTTTCTTCCAAAATCCTGTACCCGGTACCTACCAATACCTACCACCAGAAGCGCATTGTTATGCGACACTGCAATTCTTTGGCATTTATGTTATTCCGCTTCTCTTCGCTTCGTTACCTTCGTTAGTGTGATTGCAATCGCCGGGCACACTTGAGACGAGACTTTATGCCCCTAGAAAGGCACACTCTCGGTGCATTACCGTGCCCACTTTTGCATAGAGAGGCCGCCTGCCACCGTAAAACATGCCACTCGGGACTCGGGTTCGCCTGGTAGCCTGGTGGCCAGACGATACTGAACCCCATTAAAATCCGCTCCACGCCACTGTATAAACGGACGGATAAAGGACAATCGCTCGCATACATGGCGGCGCATGCATATACGTCAGGCCGGCCAGCCAACACAAAGCCAAATAAATCCTTTCCTTATCCGGTCATCCGGTTCACCAGCAGGCTGGCAAACTTTCAACCAGTTGGTGTGTAAGACTTTCGGCCAATGCTCAATACCACCCATCCGGGCTGAAGCTTCTTAACGAGCCTGCAGACCGAGCCGGGAGAACGGGTTTTGAAGTTTTCTTAGCCATATCCTCCAGCGTCACCCAGCTGGGGCTAAGTTGTGCCAGCCCGATTCCAAGAAACGGAACCCTTGGCAAACCCCTGCCCGATTGCGCCTGCCCGATGTCCTTAGCGCATGATTTTAATACCCGTGCCCCGGAAGCCATACAAGTATTACCCAAGCTCAGCTGCTGCTCAAAAGAGCACCATCGCCCGGCTGGATGGCAATGGATGGATTATGGAACCGGCGGCTTTGTACCACCGTCCCGTTGACCTCTAGGCACAACCGCAACCTTTTCCAACAATGTTCGGATGTAAACGATTTCTTTCAATCATGCAGATAAAGCAAGATTTACGACAGCAAAGCCGCTGGCAGCTCGGGGTACGAGATTTTGGCCTCGCCAAATCGCTACCCAAATTGTCCTCTTCCGTGTGAAGTGGGTGGCTTTACGTAGGCGATATTCGACGTTGAAGCTCGTTAGGCATAACTAACCTTCGAGCAATGGGGATAACAACAACAGCCACACAACAAAAAAAAACCGATTGATTTTAATGATCATGATTTGTTGACGCTTGCAAATGACGCTGGATTGATTGTTGTGCGTGTTGAGAAAGGATTTATCCTCCACAATTTGCCGATCTGTTCGGGACAACATTTGCGTTAATTTACATTGCTAATTGTTAACTATTTCCAGCGCTTCACATTAATGACGGGCAATCAATTTCAGGAAAACGGATTATGCGTCACTGTTGTTTAACACTACTTCTTGAATTTATTTAGCAAAAGCTTTTAACCTTCTAATCAAATGCGCTCGAATCTCAAAATCTGGATCAGAAATGATAGAAGGCAAAATAAAAAAATATATCAAATAAGGTATATTTCATCACAATTGTTTATTGGCAAATGGTAGTTTACTTAATCCATAAACCCAATTTGCCATTTAAAGCATCCATTCTAACAGCCATTCTCACTTAAACGTGCTGTACATTGACAAAAGAAAACAAGAAATCAATCCCTGAGTTGTACAATCTATTAGAACGAGTTACGGGTGCAATCATCTAATTCAATTTACAAAACTGCCAGTGAAAACAAAACCCACTGAACCGCACAGTCAAACGATTATGGTCTAGGGCTAAAACCAGAAATGGCTCAAGATAGTCGTCCGTGTCCGAGTACAAACGTATCCAAAGCTAGTCATCAGATATATGGAACCGAGCACAACATAATCAAACCAAACTGACCTTCCTGTGGTATTCAACTATCAAATGAACAAACGGTAACTGACCTGAACCTCAGCCCGACCCGTACTGTGCAACTCCCACCGGTGGTGACGGTCCTGTATTCCGATTGGTCTACAAATAAACCTGGCTAAAAGTCTAACCTTGCAAGTTAGTCGTTTGTGAAATCCCCGTGGACGATGATGCATCGTTTAGTGTTGGCTTCCCGAATCGTCCCATTTTTTTGTTTTTGTTTTACGTTCTGCTTTCCATCTGTCTTGACCTAAAGAGAAATCCAAATATCAGAAAGACGTTGGCACATTTTTTCCCCGTATTCTGAGAATCTTTCGTCCTCACGTACACATGTTCGATTCGATTGGATTGGGAAGGAAGTCGGTTCAG
>KZ061812.1:167744-189559 GCA_002091835.1 Anopheles maculatus
GCGATTGGATTGGAAAGGAAGTCGTTTCAGCAGTAAAGCAATCGGATGTAAAATATCCGCCCACCAAGACAATAATAATCATGATGTACTAGCCGCCGTACGATGATACTACCTTCTCAGCGCCGTAAAGTATGCAATTCCGCAAGGAAAAGAATTCCGTAAAGCATCAGGTTGGCTGTGTGCTACGATAATCGAAAAATATTTGCCCCATCGGTATTGGAGTATATGCGTGCGAGTAGGGCAGAACAATTCGGAGTATTTTTAGATCACAAAAGCACAAGCATACTGGTGGTTCGGGAACTTGCTCTGTGTTGAGAGCTACGCTGCGAATAAAAGTGAACGAAAAAGAAAATTTTCCAATATTAAATCCGGACCGATTCTAGTAATATTGACTTCAAAAAGTGATCTCGTTTTCAATTGACCACTCAAACCATATATATTTCGATCCGGCTTTTTAGTCGTTATCCTTGTTCGATGGTAAGATTTAAATTGCTCATCCTATTTAAAACTACACTTATTTCCCCACAAGCTTATACGTTGAAAAATTGTCAGTTTGTCAACAGAAATGAACAGCTAGCATGACTGACTTGCCGGAAATAAGGTCGCAAGCGTGGGCTGGTTACCTTATTTTGTGTGTCTATCCTGTCCCATCCTTTACGCTTCTTAAGCACACAAATCCACAAAGATGAAAGTGAACCGTTTCACATATCCTGGAAGCAAACGTCTGTTTCCTCGGTGAACGATATTGATTCGAAACTGGTACAAAACTTTCCAGACAATATAAGATAGATTGGCAGGGAACGGGGAGATGATTTCCGTTGCTGCTTTCACTGCAGAAGACATGTTACATACAGTGTGTGTGTGTGTATCGAATCGAGCACAAAGGAATAGGGGAAAAGTTTTGTTGTCCCTCAGCATCGGTACGGTTTACCTTTAATACAGTTTGGTATCTTTAATCTCCCAGGAAAAAGCGATAGAAATTTGTGACGAAAGTTTACTACAATAACATTTTTCAGTGCATGATGCTTTCGTCTTACAGAAAGATAGACCAATTTAAGTAATTTTCTCGTTATTTTAAACCTATTGCTTGTCGGTAATTCAACTGGAAATCGTGCTGGCATCCTTCTCAAAGTTTCTAAATGTTTGCTGATAAATAATTAACATAAATGTACAACAGTTCCGATAAGGTCACCAATATACATTGAAATTTGCTGTGAACCTTCCTGCTGCTTACATTGCCTTCCGAGAACCAATAAATAAACAAACCAGCAATCAATTTGATTAAATTTCAAACCTTCCAGTCTTCCAGCTTCTCAGCCATCTCCAAACACCCGTTAGCCACTTGGGAGTTTTAAAGCTCATTACTTGTATCCTCTTATATCGATACAATTGTTTTTTTTTCTTCTTCTGTATTTTCCATCAACACTGAAACTCATTTAGAAAAGGAAAAAAATCATCCAGTATCATCCCTTCATCATCATCACCCCCAATAGCTTCAGCACTCAATCGATCCAAAATTTAAACTATTCACAGCACAGAGGAAAATTTAGAAATAGGAACAGCAGAGTGACAGAGTGGGCGGTTTAATACGAAAAATAAAACTCCATCCTTAACACATGCTACATTGGACCCCGCCAATTTGACCATGACTTTGTCAATTCCTCGTTTGATGTCTTACTCTTCATACGGGTGTGACGGAATGGCTTCATCTGCAACATCATCATCATCATCATCATCATCATCATGATCACCACCAAAGCATTTTCGCTTTCATCATCATCATCCTATAAGGAGCAACAAAAAGCTATCCTTCCGCAAAGACAGCTGAGACAGCTACCAGCTACCGGGATCGCTTCAAATCTGTGCCCAATTTGTGCCACACTCTGCTGCACACTTCCAACTTCAGTACCGACAACCTTTCCCTTCTCTCACTCACTATGTTGGTGGTAAAAACCGAGAGGACACTACCCGACACCCGAGTGTATGTTTACTAGTTGAGGTTCCACCAATCCACTTTCCTCTTGGTTGTGGTAATTTAACTTTAGCGAGCCGAAATTCGATGCCAAAACGGACCTGAACTCGGCTCATGGGAACGTATTGGGAAGTGTGCTGTTAGGAGGAAATTGTTTTCCATTCGATATCGGCACAGGCAAGGCCAGCAAAACATAGCAACCGAGTGGCACTTTTTGTTTTCCTGTGCACCATTAAGTGCGAGAACTGATCACTGGATGTTGGAGTTTTAGACACCATTTTGAACAAGTGTCAATCGAGTGGCACCTGCTTCTGCAGAAAACAGATCCTAGACTATGGCGTTGATGTGATACATAGAAACATTTCCCAAAACGAAGATGTTTTACATGCAAGGAGACAAGACGTTTGTTTTGACGTTTTGTTTTGCAGATTGCATACCTTCTCGGGGAATTTGTTAATGATGCGTATTCTATGCTAGAAACATCTAGATACAAGCAAAATCTGAATTTTTTCTACATATCCGCTATCTTTAGGATATTGCATAAAATCCCAAACAATATCCCAACTAGCCATAAAACGGAGAAAAACACCGACAACATGCTCCGTGTGCGATATTCAAATAAACATTTGCTCAACTTCCTTACAATGTACGGCAGGGATTTACATCTATCGACCACGTTAAATCCCCGGGAGCAGAAACAGCACCAACATCATCATCAGCATCATCACCATCCGGACGGGTTTCCAGCGGGATCTCCTTTTCGGCTTCCTTTATCGTACAAATCACACTTGTACGATGATGTGCCTTTGAGACTTGGTGGCTCTTTTCCCGTTTTTTTGGCATAATATTCACGTTTGTTTGCTTCTCGTTTTTTTTTATTCTCTTCCTATCGCGCCTCCACAAGGATTCGATTGCTGTACCGGACCGGGCTGCTGTTCGTGTCGAATGTGCTCTGCCACACGTTCTACCTGGTGTACGTCAACACGGACGGTTTGACGTCGGGTGGTTATCTGTTCAGCGGCAACAGCATAGCACTGGTAAGTATAGGAAGTAGTTTCCGAAATCGAATTATCCATATGCCAAACATCGTACGGTAGTTTGGCCCACATTTCGATGGTGATGGGCCAGAATGTGTGGTATGCTAGCTGTGGAGTGAATTTCAAACAGCTCATTCAGCCACGGTAACAAGGTCGACGGAACGGAAACGCGCAATTTAAATAGATTCTACGGGGTTTAAGATGCGAGCTTGGATGCTTGTTTTCGGTCCCTTTGGTACACGGTTTATATTTGAACCGTTTCCAGTTAACAGATGTGTTTGATGTGTAAAACAATACATACTAGTTGATGCGCTTACTAACATGAAATTTAAAACATACACATTAAACAAATCGTAATATCCAACATAACCAACACAGAAACGAAAACAATGTTTTCTTAGAATAATAACAGTGTAAATCAACAGGATTGAATGTTATTGGTATAACCAGTACCTAGGAACCAGCATAAAATGTTCACATGAATTGTTCCTAGCTTTATTTTCATTGACGATAGCTCGGTTAGGCCGTGCTTGTTAAATCGCCGGAATCGTTCCAAGAACAATATACGATGATGTAGAAATCGGATTACTAAATTGTTTCATTTTTATGTCATCTGCTTGCTTTTCATAAAATATCGATTCAGTAAAAGTTCTGCTTGCGTTAAATTTAAGTTAAATATATGAGTTCACGCCAAATTAACATGTGCTCTAGATGAAGTGCAAAAAATTACACTGATTTCTCAATTTCTCGCTCAATCTTCTCGCTTTGAGATCGCTTTATGAGACCTTATGTGTATACAAGCTACTCAACGGGTAATGGATATGAACTGAAGTCGAAATGCTTGAGATATCGTCAATACAATCCTGCATTTTAACCATAGCGATTTTTCGAACAACAACCGCAGTTGACTAGGCTTTTATAAAATATTTTCTCTTCGGAATATAAGGTGAAGTACAATAAAATAAAACCATCCACTATTAAAAGAAAAGTTAAAATGAAAATATGATGCCGATTTTTAATGAATCGTTGTCAATTCGTCAATTTTAAAATAAAAACGATTTATTTTAAGTTTTGAGCATCTTCTCTTTACCATTATCAACTTTAACATGAGCTATAATAATTAAAAAAAATATTAATCTCAAGTTAGGTTATTAATCTTTACGCAGTGGTCATTTTTAGATAAGGATTAGGGTGCGCTACGAATTCAGATGTTGATGATCCTTACACCACATATCGGTATTTGTTAATGAGTTTATTTCTCCTTCAGTTATCCAGCTGTCGTTAGCCTACATAACAAGATTTTCAACGCATCATTTAACATGTTTAACGCACTACGAAATACTACATCATAAGCTTAAACATTGTACCGTAGTAATGGAATAAATAAATAAATAACACGCAAATAAATTGTCAAACCAAGCTATGCATGAAGGTCCGTATACTATTGAAACGTAAACAGAAATCGACATTAATATTTAGCGAGCTGTAGGCTTGTATCATTTTCAGCAAAGGGTCATTTGCACCAAAACTAGTAGTTCTGAAATCTGTGTTTAAAAATGCCCTAGGTCGTAGTATCCTACTAGATGCCTGAATACTAATCTTCTCCAGAATCGACGGGGCGTCAATATTACCACTGATCAATTTATGAAAAAATATGCACTGTGCCGTACGATAGTACGATCTAGTACGATATGACGGGCACAAAGAGACACGGGACCATGGAAGACGATAAAACATAAAACGTGTAACCTTTCGCTGAATCGATTCTATCCTGTTAACTATATATTGTTGCGTAGGAGTCCATATGATACTGGCAAATTCTACGATCATTCGGACAATTGCACAGTACAGGGATTTCACACTGAATGGATCCTTAAAATCTTTAGATACACGTAACATAAAGCCTAGTGTCCGGAGCGCTTTTGAAATCATCTGTTCGTAGTGGTCTGCTAGTGTGAGTCTGCCTCCTAAGAGGACGGTATGGTTAAACCTAGGAGAAGTATTGAAGCAGCAATTTTAAAATCGGAATATAATAAGTGGTCTTATTATATTGTCCGTCACTATGAATATGGCAATCTTCTTCTTCTTTCTTGGCCTAACGACTTCTTAGATCATGCCTGCCATTTCTGGCTTACTAGGCTTATTGTTACCGCATAGTTGGATAGTCAGTCCTCACTATGGGGGAACAGCCCAGATGAGACTTGAACCCCGGTCCTGCCGTGTGAAGACCGGCGCCGCTGTCGCATCTACCACCGGGCCGCCCCGATATGGCAATATGAAATGTAAATTAAGAGCTCGCCATCAAACAAGGTTTTACGGTGATGACTTTATCATCAAATCTTAGGGTGTAAAGGCAAGAACCTCTCTCAGTTCATAAACTCAAAAGTTGCTGGATGTTCTGACGGAACTTCATGACAAAAATCTCAATACCAGTGAGCGCGTCGTCGCTACATGAGACTTCCAACTCTATATAGAGACCAATTTTTATAAAACCATTGATCATTGAAGGACTTTTTTAAATCAGTTTATGGCTAAGACAGAAAAACAGCTGATCGCCAATATTTTTTTATGTTTAAATCTGGCTAAATGGTGGCTCAACGGTATATCTGACTAAGTTTTCATCACCATCGAAAATAAGACTATTTTTCAAAATTAAACAAGCACAGGCCTCAAATGAGATGGAGTGAAGGCATTGAATCATTTTGTGTGCATTCATTCCACCCAAAGACTTAATCTTGTTGTAATAGCCATCTAATTAGATTTATTAGGCTTATTAGACTTATTGATACCACATAGCTCGATAATCATTCTCTACTGCGGGGACGATCCGAATGTTATTATGAAAATTTCCATTTCCATAGACGTAATTATACTTCATAACACTAACAGCATACCAGATGGTTGATAAATGCACAAGAGTAAATACTGCAACCTACAATTAAATATAAACTAGCGTTGAATATTTAACCCATTCAATCACAGCACAGGATGTCCGTAAGATCGGCTAAACATATCTGTTTCCGATTACCCACAGTCAGAACAAACCAAACCCGAACACCTGAAATAAATTCCTCCACATTACAACGCAACTGTTCGATTGGCACTATGCTCGATACCGACCATTGTCCAAATCTTTGCTCGTCCAGGTATCTGCACAATCACAAAAATTATGAATTATTCACCTACCCGTAGCGTTCCTTGTTCTCTTTTTTCACCAAAGCGTGAGCAATCCGTGAGTCTATTCTTGCCCAAAACACCCCAACTTACGGTGGATGGAAAATTCATACACTTGGAACCGATAACCGTCCATGGGATAGTGTCTCGTGGGACAAGTTCCGCGGAATCGCTTCCAAACTCCATCCATACTTTAACACCCGGACCCGGCAGTGCACGCTTGCTCGAAAAGCACCGATAGATCGCCCAAAAAGCATCCGTTTTTTTTTGAGTCGGCGAGCAAAAAACACAATGGCAAAGGAACTATCTCTTTCACCTTTGAACGCGACAACCTGAAGCTGCTGGTAGAATATTCGATTAGTAAGTTCTCCTATTTGTACGGCGTACTGATACCATCAACATCATGTGTTTCGGTAGCGCGTGACTCTCTACGGTTTCGGTACTCAAAACCAAGTACAAACAACTAGCATTCACCAAAATGGGGGGGGAATAGCTTTCCACAAGAATCGAAACCACCATTTCCTTCGTTAGCTTCGTTTTCTACAGTAAGGTGCAAACCGAAACGGGGGAAAAAAACACAAACGATCAACCCCCGAACGTCATATGGGGCAAAGCGTAAAAAGGGAAATTCCATTTCAACAATCGATCCGGGAATTTTTTTTTCCCCCCAGTCTGGGGACACACATAACAATCAGTGTCGTATCGTGCTCGTTGTAGAACGGTTTCCCTTAAGATCGTTTTCCCTTTTTTTCAGGGTGGTTTTATGCCACTTCTCTCAACTGGTTTGCAATAGAAACACTCAACCTTCAGGTTGGTGCATCGCAGCCGATCAGTGCCATCAACACACCGTCACGAGAAATCTCTGCCACGATGTACGGGTCTCAACCTGTCTCTGCCCATCCCGGTGTGTCTTCAAGGAAAGGTGGAAGTTTTTATTTTACTTGAAAAGAAATGCCCTTTTTGCTCAAATCAACACACTGCTCCCGAAACGGAAGTGAGCTTTCGAGTAAAGTTCGTTTATCGGTTGGTGTTACCGGTACACGATGTAAAACCTTGCGCCATGTGTGCCAAAACGTTTCGCAACGATCCCATCGAGCAGGGAAAATGGATGGAAAAGCTGAGCGCTATTCGCACATAATCGGTGTACCATAGGGTGAATGTTGCAGTTTAAAGTTTTGCACCTTCATGTTTAAAACTAAGCTCCCTTCAGTGTATTAGGAAAGGCTTGAAGCGGTAGCGAATCAACCAAATGTCGTTGATTGATGTTGTTGATTAATTTGATAAATAAATGCCCCTAAATTATTTGTTATTCTTCTCAAAGTATAAATTTTATATATAATTATATCATTTGCTGTCAAATTATCGATTAGTAAATGGTTTAAATCTATCTATCGCCTCCATGGTTCACTCAAGTGTTTAGATTGTCAACGCCTAAATGTATGCAATAGTCATAGCATTGCTGAGCGGTGATTTGTAAACCCAAACAAGAGAATTAGAAAATTTACTGATTTTACAACAACGGCTCTTTTTACATAGCTCTGACCAAAAAATTGAATATTTTGTTCACCATTAGTATCATCAAATTTTTAATATAATACGCTTTATATTAGATACCTCTTGTACACGATTCATCAAAAATTTGGCGCACAGTTCTAACCACGCTTTCCCTTCGCAGGTGTTTAACGAGATGCGCCTTTTTTTGCAAATACTTAAAAGCAACCACGGTCTTGCTTGCAAACGCTTACGGTAACACAATATGTGTCCCATTAGACCACCGTCATCGATACATTACGACGCAAAAGTATGCCTGTCTGCCGGGACGATTTGTTTGGTGGCTGTCGGCTACATCTGTTAATGATGTAGTATCTCATTTCCTGTCCTCAAATTGTTGTCCTGTTTGAGGGTGCGAGCACAGTATCGGTACAGTCCGTACCCGGTGTACCCTGCAATGTTCCGTATGTTCGACGGATGCATAATGAGTGTCACCGATTCCGAACGGTTAATGACTTCATTTGTTGCTCGTACTTCCATGGTAGTTAGTTGCAAAAGGCCTCCGAAAATCTGTTCTGGACGACAGAGAGGGGAAAAAAAAACCAATAGTGTCCCAACACAATTATACACGTGCACCTCGGGATTTCCCGGGGTTTACACAAAAACAACAGCAACAGGATCATGACGTAAGCACATCATTAATTGAGTCGTGCCACGGTTACACTTCCAATCAGATCGGAACCATCGGGCCCAGCGGAGTGGTGAACCCGCAACAAGCGGCCAACAAACAAAAAACGGCTATAACAGCAACAACCCACCGTTCGAACTTTGGTTCACAAACCGATGAAGACCGTCTCTGCAGGGCATTGAGAAAACACTAGATTTGCTTATACCGTGCCCACTGCATGTGTGCGCTCACCGCACAAAAAACGACGGTTCCCGAGCAAGTTCCTCCATCATCGCGCGCTACGTAGTACGTGACAACGTGACATTCGTCGAGTGGATGGACAGCATACTCCTTCCCCTGGGGGGACAAGAGTTCGATGTACAAACGAAACTGACTGCTTGCCCGGTATACGTTGGCCGCGAAACGAACCGAGAAAGTGGGACAGAATCCGTGCACGTCATCACGATTCCTTGTACGCTACTGTAGCGGGAAAGTACTTCCGGCTTGCGCCAATTAGTTGACCGATCGTATGTTGTACCGTGTACCCTGCCGCGAAACTAATTGGAAATGCATGAATCAAACTAAGCAACTATCGGTTGCCCACCGAACTGTAGGAGAGAGCTGTTTGCCAGTGTGGTCACTTTCGTTCGGTTCCGATTGCGGAATACTATTTGC
Source organism: Anopheles maculatus (assembly GCA_002091835.1). NCBI lineage: Eukaryota > Metazoa > Arthropoda > Insecta > Diptera > Culicidae > Anopheles > Anopheles maculatus. The sequence continues at coordinate 176,761 of KZ061812.1, forward strand.
GTTTTTGAGTGGTAAAATTTAATGAAACAAACAAGTAGTTTCGATAACACAGAACCTTTGCCTTTAGCAACAAGTATTTCATGAGATGAGTTGTTAATCAAAATAAATTCATGGGAGAAGATGGTGTATATACTTTTGAAGCTTCAATAACTCAATTCAGTTATTTATTTCCTGCTTCTTACTCATTGAAGAGGTCTGTTTTGGTTACGAAAACTCAATTTTCTTGTCGCTGGATGGTACGTCTTGCTCACGGGATGCAATGACGCATATCTAATGCACTATTTGTTAAAAAAAAATTGAGAAAAATTACAGAACTTACCGAAACTAAGATAGTTATGCCGATTTCTCAATGAATTTCTTAAATAATAGTAAAAATTTCTTTTTCTTTTTTTTCAATTACACTAACGATTTTACCTAAATTTTGAAAATATTTTCCAAAAAAGTTATGCAAACTGAAATGCATCACTGGAATAGGGCTTTTGTATGTAAGAAGAAAAATAGTTGATTGAGAATTTGTACCTCATCTATTTGGACATTCGAATTGCATACTATCAGGCGTATATTGAGAAAAAGATTCCGGGAACATGGAACATGGATTCCATAATAACTCCTTAAGAACTATACAAAGGAAGTGTTTTATAAAGTGGGTTTCATGTTACATACATTTTCAATTGAGATACAATTTTGTAAAAAACAAAAATTATCTGAAGCACCAATTGTGTCTTTCAAGAAATTTATAAAGTCTAACTAAGACACACCGAAACTAAACATGCCTTACTCTTTTACCTATCTTTCCAGGGATTTTGTATACTGTTTAGCTTTGTAGTTAAGGCAGAACTGAAGCAAGACACAACCGAATCGACCAGCAGCAAGTCCAGCACTAAAAATAGTCTGGACGAAAACTTTTGCTCGGGATCAATCAATAGTCCGTTAAGTTGTAAGTGGTTTGCCTCACAAGCATAGGAATCAGCTCACCTTTCCGTCTGTTTACGACCACGCAATTTGTTTCTCTTCTCTTTGCCATTTGTCTTTCGTACAGTTTATACAAATCAGGAACTAGATAAGGATAACGAATGCCTATCGTCGGTGGGTAAGACAACGAAGATTCCTCTGACAGTACTGTCCTCCCAGCAACCACCACCGTCAGCCCAATCGGTACAGCAGGGCCCTTCCTCACAGCAACAGGCCGCCGGACCGCACATTACCACCATCGAACCTTGCCTGCAAGTGGACCTAGAAGGGCACAGTATGGACACGTTTCTTGGTGCTACGGGAGGGCTATGCAACTATGCGACCGTCACCGCACCATCGTTTGGTGGGGCCGGTTGTTACGATCTTGCGGGGAGCATACTGCTACCACCGGGGCCGGGCGGTACGAGCGTTCCTGCGACGGCGCTCATCACAATCGAAACCAGCCCTAGCATAGTGCTGGCGGGACCACCTCCGATAGCAAGCGTACCAAGCTCAGCCAGCGTTAGCATCGAATGGCACCAGCAGCCACAGCAACAACATTCACACGCCTGTGGTCATCGGCCGGAACCTTTGCCAGCGACCGTAAGCTTCCTGCCCACGATACCGACCGCCGATGCGGGCGATTTTGTTGGCGTTGGTGCACTGGACATCCTGAAAGGCGTTGGACAAGGTAGTTAATTTATGCATTGAGGACGGTGTACCGCTTACCCCGGGTGATCTCGATAGTTACCGCGTACGAAAGCTTCTACATCTTGACACAAGTAGTCTGAAGGACACTAATTAAACATCCGTCCTCGCCGATCGGAAACTCTATAAAATGCACACGCTTACAGAAACAAAAATAAAGAACTCCACTGACATCTCATTACACAGCTCGAGCCGTTTTCAATCATGCCACTTTGCACACAATGTATCAAGAACTCCTTCCCAGACGAAAGAAGCCCCAAGGCTACATCTTCGTCAACATCTTGTCTGCCATCAACATCCCGCTCAAGTGCCACTGCCTTTTACGACGCCACTAACTCGGGACTTTCTTTCTCCGGTGCTTGCATGCTTGCTTGCTTCCGTTCTTGCTCACTCTCTCTCTCTCTCCCTCTCTCTCCTTCAGACAGCATCATCGGCATACGGGGCAAAGCGCTCGAAGTCGGCAACGATGGTAAGAAGGTTGTTACGGTAATCGAATCATCCACCCAGCTACCACCGTCGGGTACGCTACCACGACCCCCGGGGAAAGCAATCATGGCAACGACATCGTCAGCTACTCCAACGCCCACAACGTCGTCCACCACATCCTCACCGGCCGGTCCCCTCATCCCGTACTACTCGGAGCAATCAGCAGCCGGTCCCAGTGCAGCGGTGCATCACAAACCGGTCCCGCCTGCTCCGCCACCTCCCATCATTACCGTGACGTCAACTGAGGAAGGTCGGACTGGTGGCCGTATCGACGGGATGCTGGATCGCATCTAAAAAAATGAACCGGACGGGCGATACGACGGTGTCCTCCTCCTCAACGGTTTCGTCCTCGTCATCGTCGTCGGTTGTTCCGATCCAGCTTCGACCAACGACCGGGCCACCGGGGGCTGTATCCACCGCATCGCAAGCACCGCTACAGCAAGGTTCTATTAGTAGTGCACCACTAATACCCACTTGCCACAGTGTTCACGAAGTAATTATCGAAGAGTCTGAAGAAGTAGATAGTTAAATATTTGCACACAAACACACCTACACATGCATATGGTGGGAAGGGGGTTGAGCCAGCCCAGCTAAAAGCAAACAACAGCAAAAAAAAACCCACACCCATAAGCGGAATGTGGAATCGTTCACGCTACAGGGGTTTTCAGATGATAAGGCCAAATCACTAAATCTTATGGCAGTGGCAGCACCATGTCATGGAGATTATTATACATTCGCAGCACATTTTATTACCACAACAAATCTATGCCCAATTGAAAGTTCGATGAGTAAGGATCGAGAATGATATGCTTTGTTGTTTAGAGAAATTATTGCAGCGTTTTTCACGCGGGCAACGTTTACACCAAACGCAGCGAATCATAGGCTACATAAGGCACCACAAGCGGCTCACTCATGGCGCATTTTGCAGCCTCTATAATATAACAATTGGTACAAATGAATGCACCAAGCTGGTAAGATGGCATCAAGTGAGGAATAGAAATGCTCCCAGAGATGCATTTTATCTGCTCTAATGTCCTTGTTATACTGTCATTGCTACCTTTGTGCTATCATTTGCTGCGTTTGTGGTAACCGTGACTTGCACTGTTCTAGCTTCTGAAAACCCCATTTATCTAAACGATTAAACTATTCAGTACCGCACTTGAGTTGGGCAAACATTTGTTGTGTTGTTAAAATGGGCCGCTATTGACATGCTATCTGCTAAGCTTTTAGGATTTACTAATATCAGATTCTCTTTTCATATTCTAGAAAGAAAACTAGATAAAAAATGGATAAGTTTCTTTTCATTTTAAAAACAAGTTAGAAAAAAATATTTTAGTTACATTTCATCCTTTGTTTTAACTGCCTCGCCATGACGTCTCGAGATAATGCTAACCCCTGCCATCATCATAATCGAGGTGGCGTGGGATGGAACAGATTGGCCAATACTCTATCGTGCCATCGATTGTGTGCGCTCCATTTCATTCAATAACCATTCTCATCATCGCCCAGATATATTGACATCTTCATCGTCGTTCATCGTCGTCGCCCGCTCACGGAAGACGCAACGATTGACTTCATTATTATGCTCGGGAAAGCGTTCCGCCATACTTACCCACTGCGACCCGTTTACACGAGGTACCCCGCGGGGTGCGCAATGGGTGCCGAGGGATCATGCAATTAGCGATAATGTAATAAGGTAACATTAGGGCACGAGAGGAAACTCAAACTTCCCGATGGGTTTGCCGGGCCGGGCCGTTTGCTTTACCGTGTAACAGCCCCCATTTAGCCGACGTTCGGAGTGATGCAGCGATTTTTTGCAAACCATCAGCTCTATATCCCATTTCGACCGGATGTGACTTGTATCTGCTCAATTCATCCAGTACCGATTCTAGCAATTTCCAAAAGGAATCAGGCTTTTTCTATTGACCCAATGAATCATTCCGATGCGGAATCGGAAGCTAATTGATCGGATTTTTCCTTACATCATTCCGAACGCATCCATCTTTTACCAGCCGCAAACTTTTTGGCCTGCGTTATCATACATCCTTCGCTTCCACGTCTTGCGGCGTCCTCTAATTCAAACACGCAATACAATTTCTTAACCAGAAAAACTCCCGATACTTCCCACATTCCTCGCGTTCTTTTCACCTGTCAGAAGCAGATCGACCTTCTGTTTGCTATTGTCACTTATCAACCTTATGCTAACACGAACTGACTTGTTATCTTCCCGCTTACGTGCACTATTTTCCCTTTGATGAAAATCTCATCTCCCTAGTTCGAGGCACACGCTGCCGGGAAGAGAACGAAACTAGTCACGGAAGCATCCTAGTGCTGGGGCCTATATTCCCGGAAGGATAATAAATCTTCTGGCGCCATTTTATCCACGGACACGAAGAAGTGAAAGGCACCAGGGGATGGGTAGTAGGATGGGGAAGATGGAACGTTATGATACGAAGTAATAAAAGTATAAAACCACAAAACTGGACAAGACTAACGATGAAACGGGACGCGCACAGAGCAAAAACGGAAAAATATACTGGGATACAACTACAAAACGAATAAACAAAACGAAAACAAACACTCACAAATCTTAAGTAGTGAAAAAGAGGTATTAAAGAAAAGGAAAAATACGTTTTTATAGCGACCTAATAATAGTAATAAGGCAGGTAAAGCAGACAAGACACTCGTTTAAAGAGTAAGTGTAATTAAATGTTTGCGGATGATGTGCTGTAAATAGTAGTCCAGTTTGTACATAACTAGTGAAAATTTAATACACTATAAAACACAACTCCTCACACATGCATACACGCAAGAGGAGCTCATACGCACTTGTACAAGCATTAGAAGAAATCTAAGTACGTTAAGGCACCACACTCTATTCGTTATCTGTTTTTCCTTTTCCTTGGGGTGTTGGTGAAGAAAAACGATACCAAAAAGGGTCTTTAAGGCTGATTGAGAACTATCTTTTGTATATAAAGCATTCACCGAACAAGTTCGAGAGAGAGAGATGAAAAGTATGCAGGCAACGATTACAAACACACGAAGAAATTTGGGTTTAATTTTGTATCGAACGTTACGAAACTTTTCTATTATAATTCCTTTCACTCCTGTGTGCTGCTGTTAATTCGTTAAAGGTTGTAACTTCGACACACATTACCTAGTAGAGCAGTCTACCAGCGCCTTTCTACTTGCCCGAACGAGGTTAGTGCAGCAGCTTTCTTTTGCAAACACGATGAAGTTTTTTTAACAAGTAAATCGAAACTATGTGAAAATTAAGCGAAGCATTCCTTGAAAGAAGGCAACAAACAAATACGAAACAAAAGTGAACCTCCTTTTCCGATTTAAGCCAAATAAAAAGAGAAAAAAAGCGCGATTTCCTTGAACTCTCACTCGACTCGTGCAACATTTATAACAACTAGCAAAAGGGAGTAGCAGAAAAAAAACGATATATCTAAAACAAAAGAAAATTGAGTGGAAAAACGCATAACAAGAACGCAAAATTATAAACAAAACAGACAAACAGTGAGTGAGAAAGCGAGAACGAGTGGGAAAAGATTAAAGACGAACAAACAAAAAAACAGGAAAAAAGGAATATTGCAAGAAAAAGATGTGCGAAATTTGTAGTTAGCGAAGCAGCAGGAAATACGGTTACGGTGAAATTAAAATTTTAGTTTCTAAAATGTACAGTCAAGGAAAACGATGCATTAAGTGAAGGAAAGCAAAAAAAAACATGAAAAAGATTAAAGAAAAAAAGTAAACGGCGGAACGTGAGAACTGTCGTTTCGACACACCTCTCTCGTCCGTTTCACGTGTGCACACGTTGGTTGTGTGGAGCTGAAAATAATTAAAAAAGTTCGTTTGATTTTTCCAAACCCCCATGTGCCGAAACGTAACCGTTGTTTGGGTTGCTCCAACGCTCAAGAAAGAACAGCAAAAAAAAACTAAGGTAAGACTCGCTTTTTTAAATCTTCCCAATTTCGTGTTTTAGTTCCACAAAAATTACAAAAAGAAAAACTAAAACTTCTCAAATTATAGGATTTTTAGAGGGCCAAATTGTTTTATGCTTGAAATACGCTGCCTGCCTGCCCATATATGATCAAAGCAGTCGAAAATGCTGACGTTGTGGTGCTTAGCGACGGGACTGCGTTACTTCCAGCGAACGGTACACGGTTTACGACGTGAAGTAATCAAATCAAAGTATGCCACCGCAGCAAGAAAAGAAGTTTGATGCTTTTCCTACAAGTAATTTCTTGGGGTTTTCGTGTTTCGGCTTACAGCAGCTCACAGGCAAGCTGCACGATACCGTACACAATTTGGCAAAAAGAATTTCTTGATGACCGTTCTACAATTATAGATTAAAAGAAATCCTGCTTCGGTTGGTAGCACGCTGCTGAGTTGATTCTTGGGTGCACACGCCTGGAGATATGCAATATACCGTATCTTCGCTTGTATAACACTAGCGTTGTGAATGAATAATTTTTTGCACCCTTTTTATCTAATTTGTTCCCTAATAATCCCTTAAATATGCATGGAAGTACTTAAGAAATCACAAGATAATGGGGAAGGTTAAAATTATACTCTTTACATAGAGTACACCATCGAAAGCGATTGCATACTTTTAGGCGATATTGTCAAATGTGCCCATAGCAGTATACTGTTCTACTTTAAATTAGCACCACAGAATGCCCTGAGACATTAAAAATCTTTTAAAAAACCAACACTCTCAATCTTACTTTAATGATGAACCTTTTCATTACACTTTTCATGACACATTTGCGTGCTAATATAAAATTTATATGCCTTATAAAGCCTTGGGCTAAACATGCGAGACAAAAAGAAACCTCTCGAAGCTTTCCCCAATTCCCACTAATTCAAGGTCATTCTTGTCTCATTCGCCGCGAATAAATATAATTCTATTTAGTTACCAAAAAAAACAGAAACAGCTCACCAAACGCCCAGGCACGTTTTATCTTTGACGAGGGCTTTTTTCCACTTCACTTCATTTCTGTCCATAAGATGCGGCGATGAGGATCTCCGCTTTTCATCGCTTGATGCGGCTAATTTCGCAAATGACTGCAAATCTGTGCCTTAAGTGAATGCGAACAAAACTTTTGTACGAAACACCACGAATCCACCAACAGACCGGACCGTGCGTCCTGCTTTCGCACACGCACCGAGCAAAACGCACACACAACGCGTTCCGGAAGGTACGGTTCAGTTCTTTAGCATGCGAAGAGCGAGTATGCGTTTTCGTCCTAAGCAAATGGTCCACGGTCGCGGTAATCGTACGTGCACGGCAATCGGAATCGTGACCCTGGGGTGTGGAAACTGCGTCAACTAGCGCTTTCACCGCTCATTACAAGCCACCATCCCCCACCGGCTTTGTGTGTCGTTCGTTTTTTGTTTGTTTTAATCTCTTAAGTGTAACGTCTTAACGCACGAACGATGGCCCTACGAACGAGGGGGGTTAGGTAGAGTGACCGTGTAAGATGCGAAAACGGGAACGAATAGCCCTGACAAATCTGCAATAGTCTCACGCTCTTCCGTTTCGTTTCCATGATATCATTCAGTGACATTTTTACGCGTTTTTTACGACAAACGCTCCCTCCAACTCACACACGCACATGCATGATGAATGCTCAGACGGCGGGAGCTGAAGAAATTTAGTAAGTTGGATGTCTCTTTATTCACTGTTTTAGTAACATTAGTTACCCATCACCAAGCAAAAGGAACTCTCGTCGCTCTCATGCTTTGCAGTGATGCCGTGTGTGCGTTTGAAGCCTGTTTTAAAGCAAGTATTCCGAATTATTCTGCTCATTTGCATGTTTTGCCCCTAATTTGCATCACAGAAACATGTCAGCAATACATATCCTGCAGAATTCAAGATGGATTTAATTCTAGGAAGCAAGAGAAATTTAGGCATATTTCTGTGTCTCTTACATGAAATTAATGGCAAAAGCTGTTTTGGTAATCTTCACCGTAACACAAATTTATAATTATTTAAGCAAAAAATTTAAAAAATATCAAAAATCGACGAGCAGACCGAATAGATTACGTTTTTGTTAAATAAATAAAAATTATTTTTCCTTATCAATTCTTCTTTGCACACCTTCCTACAAAGCAAGTGCAAAAAAAAACAATAAAAAATGATCGACCTGCGGGAACAAATGCCAGAATTTTGTCAGTCAAACGGAAAACCAGACAGTTTAGTTTTTGATGTAATTCATGTTTGGTTTTATTATTTCTATAACAATTTAATATTTAGTGCTATTCCCATTCCCATTTTTTACATATTTCGAGCCCAATTTCTTCCCATTCTTGTCCTACCGCCTCTTCCAACTGTACCTTGTTAGTTACACGGTGCATTGCTACTTGTTTTTTTAAAAAGGGGCCCACAAATGTTCAATTACATTAAGATCCGGCGACTGGGGAGGAGTTTCTAAAACTTTTAGACAATTGTACACATTCGCGCTACCCACGATTTATGTTTCAGGGTCTTTATCTTGGTAAAACGCATATTCTTGCGATATTCCTATTTAAACAACACTTTCCTGTACTGTTGTTGATAAACAACATGTTTGTGTAATAAAACTTGTTCATTGTACCTCTAATAGAATGCAATTTTCCAACTGCTTTGTCGGACATATTTTGCAATGATACGTTGTTTATATTTGTCACATTACTGATTTCGCGAATACTTTTTCCCTCCTGATGGTGAAATACAATACATATTTCTTTCCAGTAATGTTGCATGACGCATTTTATAGTAAAAATGTGGAAATTGAAGAGATCCAAATGTCCGTTTTTCCGTTTGTCTGACAAAATTCTGGCATTTGTTACTCTTTTGTTCATTGCTCCGATATGCATTGCAGGTCGATATTTTTTTATTGTTTTTTTTTGCACTTGCTTTGTAGGAAGGTGTGCAACGAAGAATTGATAACAAAAATAATTTTTATTTATTTTGCGTACTCAAAAATCGATCGCAAAGCTAGGCAATTGTTCAAATTGAAGGTGTCCGGATTTCCGTTTGGCTCACTGTACATAGTTGATTCGACTTTAACAGAAACCTCTCGCTTCTGGAGAATAATTATAATATCGAAGCCGTCCTTGCTTAAGCTATGAATAATCGCTCAGAATGAGCTGCTGACGATGACCGTGTCCTTATAAAAAAAACTCCCAACATTTCGTAGCAAAGTAATATCATTTTTAGGGCAAACCTTAATCGTCCCATAAGAGCTGAAAGAGTGGGATTGTGTTCGTTGACTCCTTTTTTATACGTAAGATACGAATGTAACATTTCATCCCTTGAATTATCTTCAACGCTTGCGAGCGGGACTCGAGAAAATTGCACTCCAATTCTTCTCGCAATGACCTCTCGAAATGAACCGCTGTTTTCAGGTATTAAACCGCGTAAGAATGTCGACCTGCTGTAGAAGTATACTACAAGTTTGAACTGCAGAAGTAACAGTTCTCGGCCGAGTGGCGTAGTCTGAAAATCTTTTACATTCTTTTAAAACCGAATGATAAATCCTGTTTAATGAGATGCGCGTCTTTCGCACAATATCAAATTCCGTCACATGCCGTTCCTCCGTGGAAGAAGGTGACTATCCTCCTGTTAGGTAGTACAGCTTAGTTGGTCTAGTAAGCCATTTTATAGCCGACATCGAGTATCGAAACTCGTCTGGACTACACAGGTCTTCGTACACAGGTCTGACAAAGGTCTCCGTACACAGTTGCGGGTAAAACGAAGTCAAGGAAAGCCAGTAATGTCATGGTTGTACTGCCAGAGAAGATGAAATCTATTGCAAATTTCACAAAGGATGCATTTAAATCGTTAAGAAATAACCTTATATAAAACATGTATGAAAATGTATTCTACATTAATTGAGAACAAATTCTGATTATGGAATTTTAATCGATTTAATAGTTTTGAAGTGTAAACACCTTCGAGTGAGACCCGAACAAATCGATAAATGGGAATCCAAGAAGATGATAAAGAAGGTCCTGTGTTTTCGAAGCATTATCTTGATGCGCCGTAAATAAATGTGCACTTGTTATACACTTTAACTATAGTGATAAATTTTAAAATAGCAAGAATCATGGGAAATATTGTACAGAGTCCAAAAACGAGAGGCATAATGCCAACACCTTCGGCAAGACATGTTGATCGTTCATGTTACGAACCTAGTATTAAAGCGAACATTCTTCAACAGGAATGGTAAAACAGGACAAATATTTTCCGCACTGTACATCGTACTATTTTGTTCTTTCATGATCATAAGAAAAACAACAAGAACTATGCTCGAACTACTTACTAGATATAATATTTGTTTTGTGAATGTATTTCAGACCGTACGAACACAGACCGTTCCGTGTAACACGATGGATAAAGTTGCATATTTAGAACAAAACATAAAAAAAGAAACTATCGCAGTACAAAGCGAAACAAAAGCGACAAAAACATAAGCACAGACCATTCACAGTGGCCAAAGCTGGAGCAAAAACAGCGAAGTACACAGGGGTAGAGATAAGCTAAACCACTACACTATCACTGATCGAGTTTAAGCATGTCGGTGGAGATGATTTCGTAATAATTTGATTTCCATAATTTTTTAATTCATTTTCAATATAAAAATAAAACTGTTTGAACGATTCCCCTAGGAGACATAGATGGCCTTAAGCTTTTGCTTTTTTTTTTTAAATTACTATGCCCACCTGTGATCAGATGAGGATGAGAGTGTACACAAGCAACCTTCTCTCTAGAAGGAGAATCCACCGTTCTGTGGAGTGGTTGGATTGAACTCCAGCGCTCCATTGACTTCCTTCGGGGCACACTCCGGATTGACGTCTTCCTGCAAGGGGCGAAAAAGAAGAAGTTAATAAATTTATCTCAAAAAAGAGAACTCCGTCCAGCCATTGGGCTGTAAAATCTTACCGCATCACAGAAGTACGTCTCGATCAGCTGCAGCGCCTTCTGGTAGATGTCTTCGTTCTCGTGATTCTGCAGCGTTTCCAGCTTGTCCAGCGCGCCAATCTCCTCGAACAGTGTGCACAGATTCTCGCTGCCACCGATCTGGGCCGCGATCTGGAAGATGTTGGCCACCCCGCTCAGCACCACGCGCACCGTGCGCGTATCCTTAGCCTCCAGCAGATCACAGTACGGCTTCATGATTGGGTACTTCTCAACCAGCTGAATGATCTGCTCGGTTGATCCGCCCGTAGTAGTGTTGGTGACCGCCCAGGCTGCCTCCTTCTGCGATTTAAAATCTCCGTTCGCCAGCACGTCGATCAACACATTAAAAATGCCCGAGTCCAGCACGTGCTGGATCTGGCTCTGATTGCCCGCCGTGATGTTGCTCACCGTCCAGGCCGCTTCCTTCACGATCGTATTCTTTGTGTGGCGCAGCAGATTCGTGAGCAGGGAAAGTGCGTTCGCCGCTATCACCGCGTCAGTCTGTGTGTCATTTCCCGTCACAATGTTACCCACACTGCGCAGTGCCGGTGTGATAATGGCCGGATTGTTTATTCCAAGCAGTCGGACCAGCTTGGGCACGGCGCCGGACGCCACAACCGAATCTAGCTTCACTACATCATCATCGGTAACGTAGGACAGCGCCCAGCAAGCATCGGACAGCACCTGTGCATCTTCGTGGTCAAGCAACGCCGACAGTACCGGAATCATTGGCTCGATCCGGTTGAACGGTGGGGCCGGATTCTTGTTGCGGCACAAGTTCGACATCAGCCACACGATGTTGCGAAGGAAGGAGATCTGCGTATTGCCATTGCTCACCAGTGCAATGATCGCATCCACACTGTTGTGTTCCAGCACAATGTCACGCGCCTTTGACCCATCACCGGCAATGTTACCGAGGGCCCATACGGCCTGTTCCGCAACCGTAACCGACGGCGATCGGAGCAGCTCGATAAAGCGTGGAATCGCGTTCGCATCGATTACGACCTTGGTCTGCTCGGACGTTCCCGACGCGATGTTCGTGAGTGCCCAGGCCGCCTCAAACTGAAGCGCTGGCCGGTCGGATGCGGAAAGATACTTCACACACACCGGCACCAAGCCCAGACCGATGATTTTGTCGATCGGTGGATTCTTCTCGCGGCTCAACATTTTACGGGCGGCCTGCACCGCTGCAAGCTCCTTCTCCGGTTGGCCACTTCGAATGTACTGCATAATCTCCTCGAACTTCAGCGTCACCGGGCTTTGGGCATTGTTTTCCTGAAGTGGCGACGTCGGCCCATCATCTTCGTTAATGTTGCGACGTTTTAGCAGCTGATCCTCCTTCTTGTTCTTGCGCAGTTCCACCGTCACCTCGTGACGCCGCTGGCGAAGTTCCTGCGGTTGCAATGAAACATTGAAGAAAGGTTAGCGCGGTAAAAAACAGGCACAATACGTACTCCTTTCCATTTCCCTTACCGTGTTCGATTTGGAGCCATGTTTGTAAGCCGACAGGCGGTTGTTGGGGACGTTTTCCGTATCCATTTTGTATTGCGCTTCCGTACCTCCTACACCAGCAGCAAGACAAGACTTGATAACCTCACACTTCTACGGCAAACCGTTTCGTTCCTAGCAGGCGGTGCGTTTTGATCGCTCGATTGACTAAACGACTATTGCTCACACAACACAATTCACGTTCACAGAATA
>KZ061812.1:189598-206279 GCA_002091835.1 Anopheles maculatus
AGGAATCCCTTTCCAGTCAAAAGTGTCCGCAGCACTTGCCTCGATGGCGACCAGTGAATGCAGCCGAATAGAGCGGGAGATCGTTGACATCTGAAGCCGTTGCAACTTTAAACTTGAAAGGCGATCAACGGCCCATTCCACGCTTTTGACAGTTAGATGTTTGTTAAGCTGCGACTACACTGTGTGGATTACGATTGTGAAATATTTCACAATTTGACTATGAAAATGACATGAAAATATATTTTGTATTTGAAAAATCTGTTATTTTTGCAATGCACATTTTAATAAAAGTATTTTCAAAGGGATTTTTATTCTTTCAAATGCATTTACACACTACTACTGCACTCCTTCTCCACTCAAAATACCTGTCGCGACGGACGAAGCTGGGACTGTATAGAACCTTTATAGTCCCAGTACTCACATACGTCTCTGAGACATGGACTCTGTCCAAAACTGATGAAACCCTCTTAGCCGCGTTCGAGACTAAGATGCTCTGAAGGATTTTTGCCCCGTATGTGTGGAAGGACAATGGAGGAACCGCAACAATGACGAGCTCTATGAGCTGTACGGTGATCTCACCAACGTGCAGCGAGTTAGGCTCGCCAGGCTCCGGTGGGCTGGTCATGTCATGAGAATGGCACCGGACGACCCAGCCCGTAAAGTCCTTTTAGGCCGTCCATATAGACAGAGAAGGCGTGGTAGGCCCAAACTGAGATGGAGTGATGGCGTTGATGCGTCCGCCAGAACGGCCGGGATAATGGATTAGCAGACGACGGCGCTAGACCGTGAGCGGTATCGAGGATTGTTACAGCAGGCCATAACCGCGAAGCGGTTGTAGCGCCTGATATAAGTAAGTAACTACACTCCCAAAATCTGTGTCGGTCGTGGCTCCATGTCGCCATGCGTCAAACACTTTCTTTCGCTCATTTTGCATTTCATTTTTACTCTTGTTCTTCTTTCTTGGCCAAACAACCTCTTAGGTCATGCCTGCCATTTTTGGCTTACTAGACTTATTGTTACCGCATAGTTGGATAGTCAGTCCTCACTATGGGGGAACGGCCCAGATGAGACTTGAACCCCGGTCCTACCGTGTGAATACCGGCGTCGCTGTCGCATCTACCGGCCAGGTCAGGGCCCTCATTTTTACTCATATAACAATTAATTAATTTTCCCCTATTTGACTCGCTCTACTTTCCCTTCGAAAACATTCCAAACATCAATTGTTTGTCAGATGGAATTCATGGTTGTTGAGTTTAGTTCATTTTAATTGCATTCATCAAGAACCGCCAATAACCAGCCCGCTTGAACCATTCTATTCCGATAAAATACTCAATGTGTGAGGCGCCGATTCGCAACTAATAAGATAAAATACAAACACAAACAAAAAACGCTCAGCCTCTCTCATTACACAGCTTATGTGCGGAACGTAAAGCAAACATTTACCTCAGCCCGCCAGACTAAGCGCACATGGTACGGAGCAACATTGCAAATCCTCACCATCAAACCTTGCCCTAACGTAACTATCCTTCCGAACGGCACACCAAAGGTAACGAGCCCCGCACTGGGACACTGGACGAGCAGCTTTGAGCGTAACATGAAATGGATACATAATGCAGTAGGGAAACATCAAATAAAAGTAAATGTGAAAAGAAAAATTCTCTTTATGCTCGTTTGGAGCTACGGGGAAGGTTACGTACTCGGATTACGGCCACACATCCGTTTATGAGCTTGCTGGCGGGCTGGCTCGTCTGCCGTATGGCCGAAAGTTTTGGCGATGTTGACTTTGCATTATTATCAACAGCATGCGGACCGAGAGAAGGCCTACAGTGAAAATGTAAAGTAAATTTAAATATTCATTCTAGATTTCTCAATGGACTTTTGGTTTTTTTAGGTACAATCAAGCTTTCAAAGGGTGCATGTTGCAACTATTTGTTTGTGGATTGTAATCTCTAAATAACGTAGTTTTTTTACTAGAGAAATCGTGCATAAATTGCAAATGTCTGTTTATATATCCCTGGAACATAAAAAGTACTATTGCTGGGCAAACCACTCACTTCAAAACAATGGAAACAAATTATCGATTTTATACTAAACCCATTCATACAAAACGTCCAACGAATGTTTGGTAATTTGTAAAAAACAACTCTGGCATATCGACAAAACACAAGCTCTCCACAATTGATACCGCGTAGGTTGTTGTTTGGTGTGAAATGCTTAATCGCATTCATTATTCACACCGTTGCATCCTACCAGTTGGAATCGACGGGTATATCCGATTGTCCGAATTGTATTTTTTATTTTTGCTTAAAACAGGCTCTTCCCGCGTTCGAAACGAGCTGCAAAATAAGGAGGGAGAGGTATATTTGATTTGGTGCTAATTTAGTATTGTAATTAAGCAAATATTCAGTGTTATTCATTTTACTAAATCAAAACAACACCGAAATGGCTCTTTGCTGTGAAGTTTCGTTGAATAGAGACTGGGAACGTTTACATGCGAAGCGCATTAGCGGAACAAAGCGTTCTACTAGGTGTTGTTCGGTATTTTCTACGTTGCTGGTTAGTAACGATGTTATTTTAAACATTATAAGATTAAAGAATAACAAAACAAATCGCCCTACAAACGTACAGTAGTATCTAATTTGGAAGCGCATTAATGCACTTTTTCGCGTTCTTCTTGTAAGAGGAAAAATAAGTACACATTTCCCATCACCACAAGATGTATTCCCAGCGATAAATTATACGCTAAACTTTTCTTTATGTAAACTTTCACCATTCCAGCACCGCATTGTTCGAAACAACTTTCGATACTTTTGTTCTCTTTTCCACTAGTACTCCTAAGTGTGCTCCCTTTGACTTTGCCTTGGCGAAATTGCACAACCACGCAACGAGCTTTCGTTAAGCAAATTTACTCAAAACTTGCAATTTAATGCAATAAAACGTGATTTTTTTTTTGCCTTTTCAAAGCAATGCAAAATGGTGGAATCTTCATTCGGCACCACATATTTCTCCATTCCGCTGCATTTATTGTACCGCTAATTGTTATTGTTGGTAAGCATGCATCTGTACCCAAGCTCAACGCAAATAACGCAAATAACCAGTACAACATAAGCGTGAAATTAACCATTGAAATGGAAACTAAATAACGCGCCACGAGGAATCTCCAGAGTGCCGTTTCACCAGCAACGATTTCACTCATATCTTATCGAACAAAAATAAACTAAACCTCACGACGGCAGTACACTTCAAATGAAATTCTATTTCCGTTTATTAAACATTCAATTCAGCTGTTTACTTACTTTACGCGTCTATTGTTATCGCCGTGCCACAAGTCCCGACACGGATCGAAGTGACGGACAATCCTACCCTGCTCGAACGTATCAACCTCACACTCGTACCACCGCGTTGTGACTCTTACAGGACGTGTGGTTCCCTTACCGAGGAAGCAAGGTGAGTTGAACGTGAATGATTCCGTCAACTGGCGCACATCGTTTGCTTTCGTTTCATTTGAACGAGTCCGGGCGATTTCTATGTTGCCTGCTGGTTGCATTCATCAGACCAATAATGCAATAAAAATCATACCAGCATACAAATGATAACTTATTTATCAGACGGCAATCGGTTGCATTTTTCCATTATTTCAGTTCATATTTTCCAAGTACCCACACCCCAACTGCATGGCTCAACATCTTGGAACACTCCGGATGACGCCTGATGATGTCGATGCTGCAGATGATGCGCGCGTTGGTGCATTGCTTGTCTTCAAGGACTCGTGCAATATTTCAATGCATATATATAACTGACTTGGTTGGTAACAACTGTGAATGCAATATATCATATTCATATCGGCGTCTGTTCAATGCAATGCGAAATAGCTAGGAAGGTTATACGACCACAGCGTTCAACAGTGGTCAAAGTTGGATTGGATGCTTGGACGATCCAGAGGCAGAAGCTATATTTAGACTTTTTTTTGTGTTCCGTTTGCTTTCTTCACGTTATATTGAAATGAGCTTTTTGCAATATTTTATCCAGGTTTCCATTTTTTCGAGATTGATTAGTATGTTTTTTTTCGATTTGAATCTACATGTACTTCTCATTTTGTAAACAACATCAGAGTAGGCGTGTTTTGATAAGGTTGCGCGAGATGTGTCTAAAGCAGCGTTTTGCGAACATTATTCATCATGTGTAGCGATGCAAAAAGGCCGCCGATACTGTTCTTTAGTGGACTGTATAATTTCGATAGTTTCTTTCTGTTCGCGAGTTAGAAAACGAATAAAGTTCGGGAGCACAACAAGTCGCGTCTGTTCGCTAACCTTTACCGATTTCTTCTTCTTTATTTCCTCGTTTTAATCTGACAGCTTCTCCCTTCCCAAAGTTGTTACAGGTAAGCTAGGGTAGCCCAAGATATTTACAGAACATAACCGTTTCAAATACGTTACAACAGATACTTTTATCCGGGCGAAGAAGAGAAAATAAAAGAAAAGCGATGCCTTTCATCATTAGCATAAGGCTTTACATTTGCGAGCTGTTTCTTAAGTACGATCCTGCCTTGATCGAATCATTTGGCTCCGTACGTTTGCGGAACAGTGTATCTCAAACAAATGGCGTAGGCGAGAGTTCTTGGTTCTAATTAAAAAAAAACATGTAAATGGATAATTTTAACATCTATTTTAAAGTTTGTGTTGAGAATTATTTTCTCCGTTAAAGCACAACAGAGTTCTTCTTTGGCCCTACAACCAACAGGAATCCGTTTGTCGTTGCTGGCTTTCCTTGTTTTAGTTTTAATCGTAGCTCGATGGTCAGCCCTGCGTTTGAGGTAATTATATTAATAAATTAAGCAATGTAAAAGCAATGCCCGAACCGTCTCCCCGTACGCAAGACAGACTGTCCAGATACGGGTAATAAACATGTCAAGGATGCCAGAAATGACGGACCAAAACCTTGCGAGGATGTAGAGCCAATGAGGAAGATGAACGTGAAAGGATATTGTGAAGCTATTATTAGTTATTATGTTTGCATTTATTTTCTAGTTCTCTAGCTTAAAGAGTGCAGCTGACATTTTAAGCTGAACTTGATAAAGCATCTTGAAAAGGTTTCTTCTTCTTAAGGAATCTATTCCTGGACATGTGTAACTCACTTTATAATATGCATACCGAATTATACTGAACATGCATGTCCCGTCCCAACTAATATCCTTTCGTGTTTTTAAGAGACTCAATCTAAGTGCATCGGGCTAAGATTAGCTTTTTCATTCTTTTTTTTTCATGTAGGACGACCTGGCGGTATTGTTTGCTTTTTCATTAAACTGAAATGTAATATATTAGGGCTTTATCATTTGATAAAGCATTAGAATCATTAAGTTTATGTGTCAATTGCAATAGTTCCGAGCAGCACTGTGTTCACATCCTTGTACATGTGTACATCGTTCTGCCACGGAGGAAGTACAAAAGTACCGACACTCGCGTATGATAAGAATTACTATCGGAACGCGCCCGGTTCATCATAAACATAAAACATGCATGGACAGCTTCATGTAACACATGCAGCCCACCATCGACACACCCACATCCACACCGAATGGCATATTTTGGTCCCATTCCGTTTGATTTACTTCGAGCCATGTGTGTATGTGCAATCACGATTTATTGCGCACATTTTGCGTTTGTATTGTGGCGCTACCGTAAAGGTGCCTGGAAAGATGTATGTTCATCATTGGTATTTTCTTCCTCGACCGCCTTTGCGATCTGTGCCGATCTGTGTATTCTGTGGAGTAGAAGTGTTTTTAGATATTTTTTTCCTGTATTTCTTTTATTAAAACCTCTCTCTCCCTCTCGGAAAAAAGAAAAAAAAACACGTTATCGAAAGCATCGAAAACCTTCCTTGCCGGGAAGTGGAACATCCTCGGTCCGGTACACGCAGTGAGTCCTTCTCACAAACATCCTTACATTGGTGAAGTTTACCGTAGGAAGAAATCTTTACATTTTATTTATATTTTTTGTCGCTCCTTCTGCTTCTGGTTCATGTTTTATCACTCTATTCAGAGAATTTTTCGTGCAGTACAAAAATACCTTCGTTTCGATGGTTCGTTTGATGTGCGAACCGGACGTACCGAATCCGGTAGACAGCATCTGATCTAATTACTCCGGTGCAAACGCCACACCAGCCATGTAGCCAGCAACTGCAGCGATGGTACAACGGTGCTGCCGATCTGTCTGAATGATGTGTAAGTGCTCACAGGTTGTAACATTTTTGAAACGATTCTTTGCATGCTTGCACATAAATTGACTTACACACTGTTGAGAGTGAAAGATGAAATGGAATTTATCGTACAGCAGCAGTGGCGTACATTAGGACGGGGAAGCTGCCTGCACAAGTGCCTGCCTGTCGATTGGTTAAGGGCCAGTGTTTAACACAAAACACAATTAGAGTTTGGAAATGTGTTGGGAAAACCATTTTCAGAAGGATTTCATTTTCCACTGCTTTTCTTTGAGGTTTGCATAAGGAAGAATTAGGACCACATCTGCCAGAGCATTTTTGCCAATGGGCAATGTTATGTGTCGAAGAATGCATAGAACTGGAACTTTTCAGTACATTTAAGTTAATTACATTAGCAAGGAATGGTGGTGCAAAAATTTACAATTTGTATTAACCTTTTACAGAACACTTTAGGTACTATAACATGCCGTATCACAATTTGTTGTTCGTATAGCTTCTTTCTCTTTTTGGTTGAAAAATGACCTGCCGAGTCAAGCTATCCATTTGCGTTAATTTTTATAAAAAAATACTTAAATTTATTAAAAAGAAACTATAGACGATTATTTTGTAACGTTCCATGATGAATATTTTTGTTTGAGTATGTTTCAGTAAGTTCAGACTCTTCTGTTTCGTGCCTAACGACCGGCAAAATCATGACAGCCATCAATGTGTTGGGAAAACCATTTTCAGAAGGATTTCATTTTCCACTGCTTTTCTTTGAGGTTTGCATAAGGAAGAATTAGGACCACATCTGCCAGAGCATATTGGCAAAGATGTTATGTGTCGAAGAATGCATAGAACTGGAACTTTTCAGTACATTTAAGTTAATTACATTAGCAAGGAATGGTGGTGCAAAAATTTACAATTTGTATTAACCTTTTACAGAACACTTTAGGTACTATAACATGCCGTACCACAATTTGTTGTTCGTATAGGATGAAAAACGGCCGGCCGAGTCGAGCTATTCATTTGCGTAAATTTTTATTAAAAGTTACTATAGAAGTATGTTTCAGTAAGTTCAGACTCTTCTGTTTCATAGCTTAACGACCTGCAAAATCATGACAGCCATCAATTGACTTGAGACGTTCGTAGCTCACGGAACTTACCGGGACGAGTTTGGGGATCATTAAAATCTAAACTTTATCTAACTCAATGCACATTTTTTTAAACATAAAACAAAATCTTCTCCACACTCTTGTGAACTGTCCACAAAATGTTTTTCAACATTTTTAAGAAGTCATAAATATCTTATGAAAAATAAGAAAAAATATACACTATACATACTGTACCGTTTTCTTTATCTATTAAACTATTAAGAAAATAGGTTGCTCCGCTTGTGCAACAAATCAGTTTATCGCTAACATACAACGTTCAAATTCTGTTCTCATTCGTATCAGGTGAGCTGCGAAACGAATCTTATCTACTTGTGGCAGATGGAGCACAAACTATATCGGCACCCAGCGAAGGACAAGTCTCGTAACGTTCATCATCGTAACTTTGCAGACGTCAGTTATGCCCTCCCTATATAAGGGTACGATTTTTCTTCAGACGTTCTGTCTGCTCAGAAATGCAGCAAAAGGTGCACTGCCGCGTAAGTGAGCGGCTAAAGCTTCGCACATGTACGAATAGTTCGCTGTTCGTGATTAAGCGCTCCACAGGCAACACCGTACAACCGATAGGTGATTGATCGAAAGGATTTGTTCCAGCGCACAAAGTGTTACGTGTGCGTGTGTGCTTTGTGCAAAAAAAAAGGATAAAACGGTTCTAAAGAGAAGAACACATTTTTCCTGAGGTTACTCGCACAGCTCTGGCCAAGCAGGGTAGCTTTCTGGTTTATTTTATGATGTGTTTTGTAAGTCCTCATATATGCTTTACTACAAATTCTCTACACGGGAGCTGATGATCAGGTATGCAGCGAGTAGTGCGAACAACAACAGAAAAAAAACGCTACAGGCATCGTTACAGCTGTTGGAGCCGTTCGGTGAAAGGTCGGAACGAATATTGCACCGAGTGAAAATTCAATTCCAATCACGTCGCACACTCCTCTCAGGTGTGGTGCTTCATCTTAAAGCCGGCATGTCTTGCTGAAACCAAATTGACGAATAACCAAGTTGCTGTTGCTATCTAATCTCGGTTGCAGAGATTCTGTGCGAATGTAGTGTGGGTCGGTACGTGCCAGTTTGCTGATGAATTTATGCTGTTACAATCCACCATCGATCGGTAGTAATAACTCATCGATCTAATAGTCCTTTGAAGTGTGCGTTCCCTAGCGTCAGGATATCTTTTGTAACAGCCATCTTGCGGGCAGATCGATAAGGCATATTATTAATTAATCAACGCAATATTAAGATACGAAAGGTTGGGGTAGTAAAGCGTGCTGGAAGGTGGTTGGTGTACGTATGTTTGTAGTCGTGTAACGCTTTCTTGTGATGAAATTAATCTTTTATGCAACGCTTCCGTTTGTGATTTGATTGCTTCCATTTGTTTACTTCAAATGATTAAAAGCCCTTTTTTCGAGAATTAGGCAAAACATTTTAAACGCTTTAAAATAAACAAACATTAAATGATGACAGAATCATGAAAACTAACTATACAATAGAAATAACAAATAAAGTAAGTGGTTCTTCAATTGTATTCACTGTAACAAAAGTTTCAATTTTTCCCATACAATCGTTACCGATCTCTAGTAAAAAATAATGAACAAATACAACGCTCAAAACCATCCAAACAGCGACTCGACTACAAACAATTTAAATTATTTACAACATTTTCATTAGATGATCCATTACACTTTTATATTTGTTCAATGAAAACTACATTCCTTTAATAAACTAGTTTTAGTGTTTAGTTCTGATGATTAAATGTAAAAAAGTGTAACAACGAGTTAAAAACATTGTAAATGTTAAAGCCTAAAACAAAGCTTTGAACGTTCTTGACTTATCAGGGACTTTATCATCAAGGTATCCGCTTAGCAAATAACGATCGTTTGACATACTGACTGAATATCACAAACAGTAAACATTTCCATTTTTTTAGATTACAAAGCCCATGTCCAACAGTCTATCGGTTCGGTTGGTACATGAATGGATCGTCTTCTTTCCTCTTCTTTCGGCCTGCTCTATTGCGCTCGGTCTAGAGCAGCACTACACCAGTACGCTCGAACACTTTCCTGGTCGGGCATCTTCATCATGCGTTCCAATCAGCATATCAGTCCGGCTCCACCAATAGAATAAATATATATCGCCTAACAGCTTAACTATCTCGTGGCTTGTTCTCCTTCTCCACACACTCCCTGCTCGAAGACACGGCCAAAGATGGCGAATGCAGTAGCGTCCTTCGTCACCATAATCTAGGACTTGTACCCGTAAAAGACATATCAATGTGCGATATAGTTACGCTGACCGACTAAACTGCGCGACACCGACACGCGTAAGCACAAACGCCAGACAGCGCATCAGATGACAGACAGCGCTTCGGATACCGGACAGTGCCCCACATCATCGGATGCCGCCCTCACGTGTTCACCGGTTAGGGTTATAGCCCAACAGCATAATTGCATTTTGGATGTTTCAAGAAGACTTCAACTTCTAGATCGCTAAAGAACCTAATGGATCCCGTAGTAAGGACGATTCCCCTGAACAATGCACATTTGAATTTCGCTGTTTATGTTGCTATCCGAAGTTGCGATCGTACTGAGACAGCAGAACTTATCTACCAACTCCAGCTCATTGCCGTCAACCGATGTTTTGCCTCCCAGCCGTGCTCTTCTAGGGTCAGAGCCACTGGCAAGTATGTTGGGAGCAAAAACTTCATCGGTGTTCGATTTATAATACTTCCAACAATTCCAGTTTGATAGCTTCCGATTAGCAAGGATCGCAAGAAGAATATCCGGGAAAGGATGTTATAGATAGCATTTAGAACAATGATGGCCTAGAATTTAGTACAGTTCAACCTTTCACTTTTTTTGTACACTGGGTGAATGACACTCACAAGAATAAGTATATCGCTTAAATCGTTGCAGTTTACCTCGTACCACTAATTGTTATAATCATGTTTACGTTTGTTATTATTTGAAAATTGCCGTAAAACCTAAAAAAAAATACGTTTACGTTTTAAAATAGGCAATGTCATTCTATTTATGAAATCGTTATTTTAGTAGGACCGAAGATCGTTTTATTCATTAAATTATTAGTTACTTTTGGGTCACGTATCACGTAATCACGCATTTAATTAGTTCAGATTGAGTTCTCAATATATTATTTTTCTTGCACTGAACGCGTACATGATACATAACTACGAGATATGCATAATCTGATTTGAAATAGCTTTTACGGAAACAGCACCACCACCCATGAGAACATAATCTTAACGTTAATGCATCCATTTATCTTAACACGCAGCTAACCATCAGGAAGGACCATCGGGATATCAATTAATTGGTTGCTATTGAGCGATCTCTGAGCAGATTCCCTTTCTCAACCCTTTGTTCGCAGGCTGCTAGTTTCGCTCGATATAGATCGTAATTAATCACCCATTACCTGTTCCTGTGTGCGCATACAAACGCACCTACATACCCACGCTGATTCACCTTTGGTTGGGCGTAAATTGATTGTAATCGATTGCAAGAATTGTAGTGAAAATGCTTCTTACGTACAGCAGCTAGAATCGCCCAACGGTAAGCACTGAGGTAATGTACCGCTAACGAAATCCATTGCTCTTGGAACTAACCAAGCAAACACTCTTGCGTGTGAACTGATCAAACCGTTAGGAACGCCATTTTCGACACTTTACGTGTGTGTGGTGTTCAGGTTGCGTATTGTTGGACTGAGGTAATGTACCGCTAACGAAATCCATTGCTCTTGGAACTAACCAAGCAAACACTCTTGCGTGTGAACTGATCAAACCGTTAGGAACGCCATTTTCGACACTTTACGTGTGTGTGGTGTTCAGGTTGCGTATTGTTGGTTGCTTAAGCGGAACAGATTAAAGGCTAATGTAAAGGCAAGAAAGGTTAAAGAGCTAAATTGCTTAAAACGTACAAAGATAACATCTTCATGCCTTCGCGCCTTGTTGAACTGTAAATGGAACATGTGTATTGATATATTAGATTAAACCCTTAAAGCTGACGTTCTAAGATGAACAACTAAGTACTAGGTTTAAGTATGCACACGTACAAAACAAAATTAATCAAACACCGTATATTGAACAAAATATCGTTAGCAGAAATACGTAGTCCTTTAATTTATGCAATTAAGTTAGAAAGATGAATCCGGTGTTTGAATCAACAGACATAGAATTATAACTCTTACTATTGATATGATGGATGCATACTTTCAGGCGCAACTCACTTCGCACACAAAGTGCTGAATATGTGCATCATACATCAAATACGCAAAGATTATATGCCAAAGGACTTGTAACACTATCACTTATACACCAAACAATTCGTATTATTGTCTAAAATTTGCTAATATGTTTATAGAAAAATAACTCAAATTAAGCAACTTATCACAGACACTTCACCTGCACCTTAAGACTTTAATCAACGCAGCCAAATATTTCCTATAAACCACTACAATCAAGAGCCAAAAAGCACTTTAGCCTACTGTTGTGACTCCGTGCGAATTTCGTCATTCAGTAACTGGCCGACAATATCCGCCGCATTCCAGCATTCCGGAAGGGACCATGGGGCCACTAACGTGTGCGGAAGTGCTTTTGAAAGTTAACTCACCCGGTTAGATTGTAGCTGCTTCGTGGGTGGAGTTCGCCCTGCATCTTACCTTATTCTATGCGCCACCGGACGCAACCTCGATGCCGGAAGCGAAAAAAGCATCCAACAATGTGGCTGCCTGGCTGCCTGCCTGCCTACACGAAGTCCTTGTTAGTCCCGTTTAGTATAGCAACTGGACCTGCTTGGGCAATATTTTACACCGTCCGTTTTGCATTCCTTGCCGGATGCAGTGTATAAAGTAAACCGAGCACCAGCGAGGGAAAACTCTCGACTACAACGACTTGATTCGCTTGACCGTGCCGAGAGTGGTGCTTATGAATAACTAACTAGCAAAATTACTCTACGGAAGTAGCGAAAGACAAGGTATTTATAAGTTAACAAAATAGCCCCAGAAATCAAATTTCGGTAGCGTTATTATTAAAACACATAATTAAAACACTTGTAAAATTTACACTTTGTTAGAATGTTAATAGGTTTTACAGTTGAATACGTTAAGATCTCCCATATTTACCTTTTTAAACGTTAGCTACGTGCTCACAGCTATCTTGATCTTGTGCCAAGAATTAAAGCTCTTCGCTGTACCAACTCAGATTTACCGTATCCAAGGATACGCAATCCTCGTAAAACCATACCCACGTAATCACACCGAACGATCCCAGCCTACGGAAAACGGGAAATGTAAGAAAGGAATGTTGCCAAATTATGGAGCTAAGAGCAGCAGCAGCAGCACACCAAGAGCTCGAACCGTGCGTTTACATCGCCCTATAAACCATGATCAATTCGTCCTGATCAATAGCTATTACGGGCGCTTAGCTATTACATTATTTACGCGAGTAATTAGTCGCCAAAGTCGCCACTAACGAGCCGCCCAGTATCGATGTCGGAAGGAACGGCCGGATACCGTCCCTGGTGTGTATCTGCCGATGTATCCTTCGGCTGAAACGGTTTTGCCTTCATCCTTCAACCACTAACCACTGTTCGGTGTGTATTTTGTCTAGCATAAATCATTCATCTGTCAGATTACTTTCGAGCGTCTTCGAGTCACGGCGACGGAGACGAAGGCGAGCAGCACACAACTTAACAGCCCATTTTCCTGCAGCCATAAAATTGTATTCTCGGCGAGCTGGTGCTCCTAAACGATCCAGCGTCGCTGGCGTTGAGAAAATCAAGTATGCTTCGCTGCAGCATGCATAATAATATTACGACCGTAATAAGATTCCCGCGTACTGTAGCAGAGAAATCGATCGATCGATCAATACCGTTGCTTCCCGAGCGGGATTTTGTAGCGCATTTAGTAATCATCTATCTATTCACCTTAATCAATTCCAGAAAGGTGGTACATTGTTTAAGTTCCTGATACATAATTTACAATTTTAGTACGATTTATGTATCAAATAAATCAATAAATTTGATTTTCGTTCCCTTTTACTATAAATGGTCTAATGTTCCTTATCAATGCTAATGTTAATCTTTTAAATTCCGTAATATAGCTACGTGCAATCAAGTTAATCCAACTATAAGTAACACAAATGCAGATTTCAACCTGTAGATCTGTAAACGATAATCAATCCTATCGATAATCATTTTGCAACACGGCATTAATTTTTAACGAATTTAATATTTTGAATGGAACATGAGTTTGTGTTCTCTTCTTTACTTTCTTCAGAATTACTTTACCAATTATTGAGTATGTTTCCAGGGTTAACAGCTTTATAAGGAAACAGTATAGGAAAATATAATACTCACCTCTAATAATTGCAAGTCCATTTTATGAGTTCTTCTTTTCATAAGAACAAGATAATAAAAACCAGTTCATTCTTCAAACACTCAGTTAAGCGACATGGCATAATTGGACAAAATATTTGAGAACATTAGGCAGTGCCTTTGGCTAACGCTAAATAGTAGGTATAAAATGCCATCCGTAGCGTTCTCCTGTTTGCAGCCCTTACTATCTAGTTGTGGGTAAATTTAGTCAAACATGCATGTCGAACAGTCCGTAGATCATTTACACCGTTTGAGACTAACATTTCAACATAAACGGATAGAAATGGGCTGTGCAAAAGGTTTAATATTACCCAGTTTTGTTGTAAAAGAGGCAGAATGATGCTAAATGAAAATCTATAAAAGAATGGTGACCATTACCGGACAATTCAAAACACATGAAATAAAACTTAACACAAAACAAAATCTAATACCCTGACCACTTATTTGACCACTTTGAACGCCAACACATTTCTTACCATCTGGATATGGGAACATCTGGCAAAACCATAAAAAGGCTCCATAAAGCTGTTTGCCATTTGACCTGCCTTTATTGCAATGTTAAGCAGCATATGTCTACCAATCTTCAGTTGCGCTATGTTCGTATTGAAATGCACAAAGTGAAAAGCTTTTACCAAAAATATATTACTTTTGCCATTTCATTTAATGCCAGCTTTTCAGCTTTATATTAATTGCTTAAACTAATACGCAAGTCCACCTCAACAACAACAACAAAAATTTATATTAATTGCTTAAACTAATACGCAAGTCCACCTCAACAACAACAACAAAAAAACTCCAGTAGAAACCATCAACTAAACCAGCTTAAATGACGAATAACATATCATAAAATTCTCACAAGCACCACTCGTACACGCATACGATATACTAGAGACGTTTCTCGAGGAACAGCTCCAAACAAAATGCCATTTCTCCACAGCTCATAACCGTAAATCGCAGCACATAAAATTTTGGCAATCTTTTTCCAAATTTCCACCCGTAGCAATTGGGGTGACCTAGCACAGATCTGGCTACCGTTTGGCTGGCGGTAAAACTGCAGAGAACATGCACTCGTGTGCAGCAGAATTAATTTGGACACATTCTGAGTGCTGAGGTTTGGACGTAAATTGTTTTATCCGTATGGGTTGGGTAGGTTGATTAGAACCAAACCAAATAATTTAATTTACAACCAACAGAGGGAGATGACCAAATGTTTTGCCATAAATCTGTTGTACTAAAAGCGAACCGGCAAAAAAAAAACTCCGGTACGGATGTTTGTATTAATTAAATTGGAAAAGGTTTTTTAAATATTTCTAAATCATACGAGAATGACCAGAAGGGACCGCATATGGGAATAGAGGAAACCCAGTGCCTCGATATTGTATCGTTCGTTCGTCGTAGGAAACTGGTATTTTCTTTTGTGCAACCAGCTGTAATTTATGTTTCTGCCTACGCATTCAATTTCGGCCGAAGAATTGCTTGGCGCAAAAGGAAACCTGGCTCGATACAAACCCGGAACGGAACGGAACCGAGCAGGTTAGTTGGGATCTTTAAGTCAAATGCAACCTAACAAAACATTATTTTTCATTTCCCTTTAAATAAAAATATGTAGTTACCCAAATAACCATCACTTTCCAACCATACAGATTCCATATTCCGTATCGACTCTGCAATGTGTGGCCCAGTACAGGTTTCAGATAACATTTAATACTGCCGACTAAAAACCCGGAACCTCGCCCGCAATTACTTCCGTCCGTGGGATGATCACGCTCCGGAAAAATGATGAAACTACCATTCAGGATCTCCAGCACCGAAAAAGGAATGTGCCCCATTTTTATTGGCAGACTGCTTGTGTGTGAGTGTGTTTGTGCCTTGCCATATTTCAAACGCATTGGCCCAATAAAGTTGAATTTTCACTGCAGAATATTGTCCCATTCAATGGTGCAAAGGAGTAGGTCGAAAAAAGCGGGTCCTCCGAATGGATAACGACTAGCACCGCACTCCCTAAGCAAGAAAAGAAACATAACCTATCACGATGTACTGGGACCGTTCGTGCATCTACTTATAAAACCCACAAACAGACAAGCTTTCGCTGTCTCTCTTTCTCACTCTGTTTCGGGCGTTGTGAACGGTTTTTAGTAGTGTGCGAATGTGTGAGTGTGTTTGTAAGCGTGAGCGTTGATTGTGGTTAACAACTTTCGATGCAAACTTTTGACATTCACACCACACCGCTCGAGGGATGAGGCACAATGAGAACGAATAGGGGAAAAGGATTAGCATGCAGAAGAAGAAGGCAAGCGGTTGAAAAAAGGAAAAATTCGTTAGCAGGAAAGCACTGAGAAAGTTACCCCAGTGCGTCCGTCGTCTGCCTTTGCTGTGGTGCGTGTCAAAAGGAGACCTCAACGTGTACAAAACCCAAAGAAACTGCTGTTTGCTGTTTCTTATCGGAGCAACTTTTCTCTGCCATAAGCCGTAACCGATCCTTCCTGTTAGTAGTTGAGTGAATTGAGGTTTCTTGTTGTGGATGTAAGGGGGAAAAAACAGACACACACAAACACACACACAAACTATCAAATTACAGTAGGGAAATGTTTAAGTTTTCCAACTGTTTACACTTTTATTTGCTTAGAAGCCTTGGCAGTAGAAGTAATTAGGTTTAGTTGATAAAATGATAGATCATTGCTTTTTTTTGCTAATTTAACTAGCATAATTTTGTTATCTTCTTCTTCATGATATATTTTTTTGTTTTTTTAATGTAATGAAACGGGTAACTCTTTGGGTAAAAAACTTCTTAAGGTATGCAGTAAGTAATTTTAAAGAAACATACCAGTTCAAGTTATTTTCAGCATCATTTACACAATTTTCAAGATAGTATCTAGGTATTGCTGTAAATAATGAAACTTTCAAAATATCTTGCATATCTTTAGGCGTTTTTAG
>KZ061812.1:207713-251703 GCA_002091835.1 Anopheles maculatus
TAGGGCTTTATCATTTGATAAAGCATTAGAATCATTAAGTTTATTTGTCAATTGCAATAGTTCCGAGCAGCACTGTGTTCACATCCTTGTACATGTGTACATCGTTCTGCCACTGAGGAAGTACAAAAGTACCGACACTCGCGTATGATAAGAATTACTATCGGAACGCGCCCGGTTCATCATAAACATAAAACATGCATGGACAGCTTCATGTAACACATGCAGCCCACCATCGACACACCCACATCCACACCGAATGGCATATTTTGGTCCCATTCCGTTTGATTTACTTCGAGCCATGTGTGTATGTGCAATCACGATTTATTGCGCACATTTTGCGTTTGTATTGTGGCGCTACCGTAAAGGTGCCTGGAAAGATGTATGTTCATCATTGGTATTTTCTTCCTCGGCCGCCTTTCCGATCTGTGCCGATCTGTGTATTCTTTGGAGTAGAAGTGTTTTTAGATATTTTTTTCCTGTATTTCTTTTATTAAAACCTCTCTCTCTCTCTCTTGGAAAAAAAGGGGAAAAAACACGTTATCGAAAGCATCGAAAACCTTCCTTGCCGGGAAGTGGAACATCCTCGGTCCGGTACACGCAGCTCACAAGCATCCTTACATTGGTGAAGCTTACCGTAGGAAGAAATCTTTACATTTTATTTATATTTTTTGTCGCTCCTTCTGCTTCTGGTTCATGTTTTATCACTCTATTCAGAGAATTTTTCGTGCAGTACAAAAATACCTTCGTTTCGATGGTTCGTTTGATGTGCGAACCGGACGTACCGAATCCGGTAGACAGCATCTGATCTAATTACTCCGGTGCAAACGCCACACCAACCATGTAGCCAGCAACTGCAGCGAAGGTACAACGGTGCTGCCGATCTGTCTGAATGATGTGTAAGTGCTCACAGGTTGTAACATTTTTGAAACGATTCTTTGCATGCTTGCACATAAATTGACTTACACACTGTTGAGAGTGAAAGATGAAATGGAATTTATCGTACAGCAGCAGTGGCGTACATTAGGACGGGGAAGCTGCCTGCACAAGTGCCTGCCTGTCGATTGGTTAAGGGCCAGTGTTTAACACAAAACACAATTAGAGTTTGGAAATGTGTTGGGAAAACCATTTTCAGAAGGATTTCATTTTCCACTGCTTTTCTTTGAGGTTTGCATAAGGAAGAATTAGGACCACATCTGCCAGAGCATATTGGCAAAGATGTTATGTGTCGAAGAATGCATAGAACTGGAACTTTTCAGTACATTTAAGTTAATTACATTAGCAAGGAATGGTGGTGCAAAAATTTACAATTTGTATTAACCTTTTACAGAACACTTTAGGTACTATAACATGCCGTATCACAATTTGTTGTTCGTATAGCTTCTTTCTCTTTTTGGTTGAAAAATGACCTGCCGAGTCAAGCTATCCATTTGCGTTAATTTTTATAAAAAAATACTTAAATTTATTAAAAAGAAACTATAGACGATTATTTTGTAACGTTCCATGATGAATATTTTTGTTTGAGTATGTTTCAGTAAGTTCAGACTCTTCTGTTTCGTGCCTAACGACCGGCAAAATCATGACAGCCATCAATTGGCTAACTAGACTAATTAATGCCACGTAGTTGGATAGTCAGTACTCACAACGCAGACGTTCGTAGCTCATGGAACATACCGGGGCGAGTTTGGGGATCATTAAAATCTAAACTTTATCTAACTCAATGCACATTTTTTAAAACATAAAACAGAATCTTCTCCACACTCTTGTGAACTCTCCACAAAATGTTTTTCAACATTTTTAAGAAGTCATAAATATCTTATGAAAAATAAGAAAAAATATACACTATACATACTGTACCGTTTTCTTTATCTATTAAACTATTAAGAAAATAGGTTGCTCCGCTTGTGCAACAAATCAGTTTATCGCTAACATACAACGTTCAAATTCTATTCTCATTCGTATCAGGTGAGCTGCGAAACGAATCTTATCTACTTGTGGCAGATGGAGCACAAACTATATCGGCACCCAGCGAAGGACAAGTCTCGTAACGTTCATCATCGTAACTTTGCAGACGTCAGTTATGCCCTCCCTATATAAGGGTACGATTTTTCTTCAGACGTTCTGTCTGCTCAGACAAAAAGACATAAAATGCAGCGAAAGGTGCACTGCCGCGTAAGTGAGCGGCTAGAGCTTCGCACATGTACGAATAGTTCGCTGTTCGTGATTAAGCGCTCCACAGGCAACACCGTACAACCGATAGGTGATTGATCGAAAGGATTTGTTCCAGCGCACAAAGTGTTACGTGTGCGTGTGTGCTTTGTGCAAAAAAAAAGGATAAAACGGTTCTAAAGAGAAGAACACATTTTTCCTGAGGTTACTCGCACAGCTCTGGCCAAGCAGGGTAGCTTTCTGGTTTATTTTATGATGTGTTTTGTAAGTCCTCATATATGCTTTACTACAAATTCTCTACACGGGAGCTGATGATCGGGTATGCAGCGAGTAGTGCGAACAACAACAGAAAAAAAACGCTACAGGCATCGTTACAGCTGTTGGAGCCGTTCGGTGAAAGGTCGGAACGAATATTGCACCGAGTGAAAATTCAATTCCAATCACGTCGCACACTCCTCTCAGGTGTGGTGCTTCATCTTAAAGCCGGCATGTCTTGCTGAAAACAAATTGACGAATAAACAAGTTGCTGTTGCTATCTAATCTCGGTTGCAGAGATTCTGTGCGAATGTAGTGTGGGTCGGTACGTGCCAGTTTGCTGATGAATTTATGCTATTACAATCCGCCATCGATCGGTAGTAATAACTCATCGATCTAATAGTCCTTTGAAGTGTGCGTTCCCTAGCGTCATGCTATCTTTTGTAACAGCCATCTTGCGGGCAGAACGATAAGGCATATTATTAATTAATCAACGCAATATTAAGATACGAAAGGTTGGGGTAGTTAAGGGAGCTGGAAGGTGGTTGGTTTACGTATGTTTGTAGTCGTGTAACGCATTCTTGTGATGAAATTAATCTTTTATGCAACGCTTCCGTTTGTGATTTGATTGCTTCCATTTGTTTACTTCAAATGATTAAAAGCCCTTTTTTCGAGAATTAGGCAAAACATTTTAAATGCTTTAAAATAAACAAATATTAAATGATGACAGAATCATGAAAACTAACTATACAATAGAAATAACAAATAAAGTAAGTGGTTCTTCAATTGTATTCACTGTAACAAAAGTTTCAATTTTTCCCATACAATCGTTACCGATCTCTAGTAAAAAATAATGAACAAATACAACGCTCAAAACCATCCAAACAGCGACTCGACTACAAACAATTTAAATTATTTACAACATTTTCATCAGATGATCCATTACACTTTTATATTTGTTTTTTTTTGTAAAAAAGTGTAACAACGAGTTAAAAACATTGTAAATGTTAAAGCCTAAAACAAAGCTTTGAACGTTCTTGACTTATCAGGGACTTTATCATCAAGGTATCCGCTTAGCAAATAACGATCGTTTGACATACTGACTGAATATCACAAACAGTAAACATTTCCTTTTTTTTAGATTACAAAGCCCATGTCCAACAGTCTATCGGTTCGGTTCGGTTGGTACATGAATGGATCGTCTTCTTTCCTCTTCTTTCGGCCTGCTCTATTGCGCTCGGTCTAGAGCAGCACTACACCAGTACGCTCGAACACTTTCCTGGTCGGGCATCTTCATCATGTGTTCCAATCAGCATATCAGTCCGGCTCCATCAATAGAATAAATATATATCGCCTAACAGCTTAGCTGTCTCGTGGCTTGTTCTCCTTCTCCACATACTCCCTGCTCGTAGACACCGCCAAAGATGGCGAATGCATTAGAGGTCTTCGTCACCATAATCTAGGACTCGTACCCGTAAAAGACATATCAATGTGCGATATAGTTACACTGACCGACTAAGCTGCGCGACACCGACACGCGTAAGCACGCCAGACAGCGCATCAGATGACAGACAGCGCTTCGGACAGGACAGAGCCGAACGTCATCGGATGCCGCCCTAACGTGTTCACCGGTTAGGGTTACAGCTAGGGACAGGTCGATTAGAATAAGTTGATTTGAATATGTTAGTCTTAAGCTGGACTCGAAAGAGTGATGTTTGTTTAACAATAAAATATCAACAACTATTCGCTGTTTATGTTGCTATCCGAAGTAGCGATCGTACTGAGACAGCAGAACTTCTCTACCAACTCCAGCTCATTGCCGTCAGCCGATGTTTTGCCTCCCAGCCGTGCTCTTCTAGGGTCAGAGCCTCTGGCAAGCATGTTGGGAGCAAAAACTTCATCGGTGTTCGATTTATAATACTTCCAACAATTCCAGTTTGATAGCTTCCGATTAGCAAGGATCGCAAGTCTGCAGAAGAATATCCGAGAAAGGATTTTATAGACAGCATTTAGAACAATGATGGCCTAGAATTTAGTACAGTTCAACCATTCACTATTTTTGTACACTGGGTGAATGACACTCACAAGAATAAGTATCGTTATTTTAGTAGGACCGAAGATTGTTTTATTCATTAAAATTATTAGTTACTTCTGGGTCGCGTATCACGTAATCACGCATTTAATTAGTTCAGATTGAGTTCTCAATATATTATTTTTCTTGCACTGAACGCGTACATGATACATAACTACGAGATATGCATAATCTGATTTGAAATAGCTTTTACGGAAACAGCACCACCACCCATGAGAACATAATCTTAACGTTAATGCATCCATTTATCTTAACACGCAGCTAACCATCAGGAAGGACCATCGGGATATCAATTAATTGGTTGCTATTGAGCGATCTCTGAGCAGATTCCCTTTCTCAACCCTTTGTTCGCAGGCTGCTAGTTTCGCTCGATATAGATCGTAATTAATCACCCATTACCTGTTCCTGTGTGCGCATACAAACGCACCTACATACCCACGCTGATTCACCTTTGGTTGGGCGTAAATTGATTGTAATCGATTGCAAGAATTGTAGTGAAAATGCTTCTTACGTACAGCAGCCCAACGGTAAGCACTGAGGTAATGTACCGCTAACGAAATCCATTGCTCTTGGAACTAACCAAGCAAACACTCTTGCGTGTGAACTGATCAAACCGTTAGGAACGCCATTTTCGACACTTTACGTGTGTGTGGTGTTCAGGTTGCGTATTGTTGGTTGCTTAAGCGGAACAGATTAAAGGCTAATGTAAAGGCAAGAAAGGTTAAAGAGCTAAATTGCTTAAAACGTACAAAGATAACATCTTCATGCCTTCGCGCCTTGTTGAACTGTAAATGGAACATGTGTATTGATATATTAGATTAAACCCTTAAAGCTGACGTTCTAAGATGAACAACTAAGTACTAGGTTTAAGTATGCACACGTACAAAACAAAATTAATCAAACACCGTATATTGAACAAAATATCGTTAGCAGAAATACGTAGTCCTTTAATTTATGCAATTAAGTTAGAAAGATGAATCCGGTGTTTGAATCAACAGACATAGAATTATAACTCTTACTATTGATATGATGGATGCATACTTTCAGGCGCAACTCACTTCGCACACAAAGTGCTGAATATGTGCATCATACATCAAATACGCAAAGATTATATGCCAAAGGACTTGTAACACTATCACTTATACACCAAACAATTCGTATTATTGTCTAAAATTTGCTAATATGTTTATAGAAAAATAACTCAAATTAAGCAACTTATCACAGACACTTCACCTGCACCTTAAGACTTTAATCAACGCAGCCAAATATTTCCTATAAACCACTACAATCAAGAGCCAAAAAGCACTTTAGCCTACTGTTGTGACTCCGTGCGAATTTCGCCATTCAGTAACTGGCCGACAATATCCGCCGCATTCCAGCATTCCGGAAGGGACCATGGGGCCACTAACGTGTGCGGAAGTGCTTTTGAAAGTTAACTCACCCGGTTAGATTGTAGCTGCTTCGTGGGTGGAGTTCGCCCTGCATCTTACCTTATTCTATGCGCCACCGGACGCAACCTCGATGCCGGAAGCGAAAAAAGCATCCAACAATGTGGCTGCCTGGCTGCCTGCCTGCCTACACGAAGTCCTTGTTAGTCCCGTTTAGTATAGCAACTGGACCTGCTTGGGCAATATTTTACACCGTCCGTTTTGCATTCCTTGCCGGATGCAGTGTATAAAGTAAACCGAGCACCAGCGAGGGAAAACTCTCGACTACAACGACTTGATTCGCTTGACCGTGCCGAGAGTGGTGCTTATGAATAACTAACTAGCAAAATTACTCTACGGAAGTAGCGAAAGACAAGGTATTTATAAGTTAACAAAATAGCCCCAGAAATCAAATTTCGGTAGCGTTATTATTAAAACACATAATTAAAACACTTGTAAAATTTACACTTTGTTAGAATGTTAATAGGTTTTACAGTTGAATACGTTAAGATCTCCCATATTTACCTTTTTAAACGTTAGCTACGTGCTCACAGCTATCTTGATCTTGTGCCAAGAATTAAAGCTCTTCGCTGTACCAACTCAGATTTACCGTATCCAAGGATACGCAATCCTCGTAAAACCATACCCACGTAATCACACCGAACGATCCCAGCCTACGGAAAACGGGAAATGTAAGAAAGGAATGTTGCCAAATTATGGAGCTAAGAGCAGCAGCAGCAGCACACCAAGAGCTCGAACCGTGCGTTTACATCGCCCTATAAACCATGATCAATTCGTCCTGATCAATAGCTATTACGGGCGCTTAGCTATTACATTATTTACGCGAGTAATTAGTCGCCAAAGTCGCCACTAACGAGCCGCCCAGTATCGATGTCGGAAGGAACGGCCGGATACCGTCCCTGGTGTGTATCTGCCGATGTATCCTTCGGCTGAAACGGTTTTGCCTTCATCCTTCAACCACTAACCACTGTTCGGTGTGTATTTTGTCTAGCATAAATCATTCATCTGTCAGATTACTTTCGAGCGTCTTCGAGTCACGGCGACGGAGACGAAGGCGAGCAGCACACAACTTAACAGCCCATTTTCCTGCAGCCATAAAATTGTATTCTCGGCGAGCTGGTGCTCCTAAACGATCCAGCGTCGCTGGCGTTGAGAAAATCAAGTATGCTTCGCTGCAGCATGCATAATAATATTACGACCGTAATAAGATTCCCGCGTACTGTAGCAGAGAAATCGATCGATCGATCAATACCGTTGCTTCCCGAGCGGGATTTTGTAGCGCATTTAGTAATCATCTATCTATTCACCTTAATCAATTCCAGAAAGGTGGTACATTGTTTAAGTTCCTGATACATAATTTACAATTTTAGTACGATTTATGTATCAAATAAATCAATAAATTTGATTTTCGTTCCCTTTTACTATAAATGGTCTAATGTTCCTTATCAATGCTAATGTTAATCTTTTAAATTCCGTAATATAGCTACGTGCAATCAAGTTAATCCACCTATTAGTAACACAAATGCAGATTTCAACCTGTAGATCTGTAAACGATAATCAATCCTATCGATAATCATTTTGCAACACGGCATTAATTTTTAACGAATTTAATATTTTGAATGGAACATGAGTTTGTGTTCTCTCCTTTACTTTCTTCAGAATCACTTTACCAATTATTGGGTTTGTTTCCAGGGTATTATAATTAACAGCTTCAAAGGGAAACAGTATAGGAAAATATAATACTCACCTCTAATAATTGCAAGTCCATTTTATGAGTTCTTCTTTTCATAGGAACAAGATAAAAAAAACAGTTCATTCTTCAAACACTCAGTTAGGCGATATGGCATTATTGGACAAAATATTTGATCATTAAGCAGTGCCTTTGGCAAACACTAAATAGTAGGTATAAAATGTAAATGTTTTCACGAATAATCGAGGAACACGAATAATTCTAGTGGATTGGTCCCGATTAAAACTAAATCAGCAGAACAATAGGCATGACAGTTCATATCTAGACTCGATCCAATTCTTTCTACAAAATATTGATTGTCATTTACACCGTTTGAGACTAACATTTCAACTCAAGAAATTTTCATTTCTCATTTCAAGAAATGGGCTGTGCAAAAGGTTTAATGTTACCCACTTTTGTTGTAAAAGAGGATGATGCTAGACGAAAATGTATAAAAGAATGGTGACCGTTACCGGACAATTCAAAACATATGAAATAAAACTTAACACAAAACAAAATCTAATACCCTGACCACTTATTTTTGAACGCCATCACATTTCTTACCATCTGGATATGGGAACATCTGGCAAAACCATAAAAAGGCTCCATAAAGCTGTTTGCCATTTGACTTGCCTTTATTGCAATGTTAAGCAGCATATGTCTACCAATCTTCAGTTGCGTTATATTCGTATTAAAATACACATAGTGAAAAGCTTTTACCAAAAATATATTACTTTTGCCATTTCATTTAATGCCAGCTTTTCAGCTTTATATTAATTGCTTAAACTAATACGCAAGTCCACCTCAACAACAACAACAAAAACTCCAGTAGAAACCATCAACTAAACCAGCTTAAATGACGAATAACATATCATAAAATTCTCAGAAGCACCACTCGTACACGCATACGGTATACTAGAGACGTTCCCTGAGAAACAGCTCCAAACAAAATGCCATTTCTCCACAGCTCATAACCGTAAATCGCAGCACATAAAATTTTGGCAATCTTTTTCCAAATTTCCACCCGTAGCATTTGGGGTGACCTAGCACAGATCTGGCTACCGTTTGGCTGGTGGTAAAACTGCAGAGAACATGCACTCGTGTGCAGCAGAATTAATTTGGACACATTCTGAGTGCTGAGGTTTGAACGTAAATTGTTTTATCCGTATGGGTTGGGTAGGTTGATTAGAACCAAACCAAATAATTTAATTTACAATCAACAGAGGGAGATGACCAAATGTTTTGCCATAAATCTGTTGTACTAAAAGCGAACCGGCAAAAAAAAAACTCCGGTACGGATGTTTGTATTAATTAAATTGGAAAAGGTTTTTTAAATATTTCTAAATCATACGAGAATGACCAGAAGGGACCGCATATGGGAATAGAGGAAACCCAGTGCCTCGACATTGTATCGTTCGTTCGTCGTAGGAAACTGGTATTTTCTTTTGTGCAACCAGCTGTAATTTATGTTTCTGCCTACGCATTCAATTTCGGCCGAAGAATTGCTTGGCGCAAAAGGAAACCTGGCTCGATACAAACCCGGAACGGAACGGAACCGAGCAGGTTAGTTGGGATCTTTAAGTCAAATGCAACCTAACAAAACATTATTTTTCATTTCCCTTTAAATAAAAATATGTAGTTACCCAAATAACCATCACTTTCCAACCATACAGATTCCATATTCCGTATCGACTCTGCAATGTGTGGCCCAGTACAGGTTTCAGATAACATTTAATACTGCCGACTAAAAACCCGGAACCTCGCCCGCAATTACTTCCGTCCGTGGGATGATCACGCTCCGGAAAAAATGATGAAACTTCCATTCAGGATCTCCAGCCCCGAAAAAGGAATGTGCCCCAATTTTTATTGGCAGACTGCTTGTGTGTGAGTGTGTTTGTGCCTTGCCATATTTCAAACGCATTGGCCCAATAAAGTTGAATTTTCACTGCAGAATATTGTCCCATTCAATGGTGCAAAGGAGTAGGTCGAAAAAAGCGGGTCCTCCGAATGGATAACGACTAGCACCGCACTCCCTAAGCAAGAAAAGAAACATAACCTATCACGATGTACTGGGACGGTTCGTGCATCTACTTATAAAACCCACAAACAGACAAGCTATCGCTGTCTCTCTCTCTCTCGTTCACTCTGTTTCGGGCGTTGTGAACGGTTTTTAGTAGTGTGCGAATGTGTGAGTGTGTTTGTAAGCGTGAGCGTTGATTGTGGTTAACAACTTTCGATGCAAACTTTTGACATTCACACCACACCGCTCGAGGGATGAGGCACAATGAGAACGAATAGGGGAAAAGGATTAGCATGCAGAAGAAGAAGGCAAGCGGTTGAAAAAAGGAAAAATTCGTTAGCAGGAAAGCACTGAGAAAGTTACCCCAGTGCGTCCGTCGTCTGCCTTTGCTGTGGTGCGTGTCAAAAGGAGACCTCAACGTGTACAAAACCCAAAGAAACTGCTGTTTGCTGTTTCTTATCGGAGCAACTTTTCTCTGCCATAAGCCGTAACCGATCCTTCCTGGTAGTAGTTGAGTGAATTGAGGTTTCTTGTTGTGGATGTAAGGGGGAAAAAACAGACACACAAAAACACACACACAAACTATCAAATTACAGTAGGGAAATGTTTAAGTTTTCCAACTGTTTACACTTTAATTTGCTTAGAAGCCTTGGCAGTAGAAGTAATTAGGTTTAGTTGATAAAATGATAGATCATTGCTTTTTTTTGCTAATTTAACTAGCATAATTTTGTTATCTTCTTCTTCATGATATATTTTTTTGTTTTTTTAATGTAATGAAACGGGTAACTCTTTGGGTAAAAAACTTCTTAAGGTATGCAGTAAGTAATTTTAAAGAAACATACCAGTTCAAGTTATTTTCAGCATCATTTACACAATTTTCAAGATAGTATCTAGGTATTGCTGTAAATAATGAAACTTTCAAAATATCTTGCATATCTTTAGGCGTTTTTAGGCGCACAGGACAATGAAAAAGGAGCTACCGTATTTTTGCTGTCAAGTCAAAGGAACTGCATTGTTTTGCAGTCATTATCAAGCTCTTCTTGATGTATAAACGCCGGCCAATCAACACTTAGAGTAACCGAAGAGCGACCATTCCGAGTAAATGCAGTCCTCGCTAAGTAGTATTCATAATTCTAGCTTGTATCTTCCTTATTTATCAATTATTTGCAGTAGAAACATTTTATAAGACTATAATATGACCCGTATGCCATCAGCAACCTTGGATCGACACTCCAATGTGCAATCGTCCAGCTGCATGCATCAGTCTATGGTCATCAGGACTGCTAATTGTACCAGAATCATTTTCGTTTTCGCATCCTGAGGATTTTGCTGCTTTCATCTAAGTAAATAAAAATAAATAAAAATAAAATTACTGTTATTCTATTTCAACTGTTACACGCTATCGTAAGAACTAAGCTGTTCGTTCTTTAAGTAATAAATATATTTTAAAATTATAAAAGAAGAGCCGCAAATCTATAATGACAGTGACTTCATCGTTTTCCAGGATTTGGATTTAATTATAAAAAAAAAAAAGATCCTCGAAGTTTTCACCTCTGAGTCTCGGGTGGTCCTCCCTAGAACTAGTTTAAAGAGCAGTCAGGCAAGCCCGTCTACTTGGCGCAGGCTTTTGGTGGTAGCTAAGGGTCCTGAGAGTTGTCCATCTACCTTCACCTGGCATGTTGTATTAATCTTTGTCATTGTTACACGCCTGGTACAATTCTCGGGATTCTAAAAGAGCTCTTTGCGTCATATAGTATTACCCTGACTATGCAATCATATGCGGTTTTAAAATCGATGAAGAGATGATAAGGATGCAGCTCCTACTCCGTCAGTTTTTCCAAGATTTGCCACATGGCTAAGATTTGGTGGGTGATTGGTTTTCCAATTATCTCTTCGTCGAAAAAGACAAGTCGATTTTTTAGTAACACTGTACTGCACAGTGGTCGGTCTCCCTTTTTATATATGAAATGCGTAATGCCAATATTGCAGAATAAAGATATACCCAAGTAAAAAATTGATTAATTTCCTTATCATGTGATGTATAGCGTTTCCTCATGAATTGAGGCATCTGGCTCAGGTACCGATAATTTTAGTGGTGCCTGGTGCCTTATTGTGGGATCCTGGGGGCCACAAAAATGTAAGGACGTTGTTTTAAACTTATTTTATGCCTTAAACGGGTCTCGTATACAGACATCATGAGCACGATGTCTTCGCTTGGCCCCTGTTTTTGGGTTTGTCAACGGATTCGAAGTGCTAGGGGCTCCCAATCCACCATTGATTGATGTTGTACAAAGTGCTTAAGCCTTGTGTCTAACCATCTTGGTTAACCTTAAGTTAGCTTAAGTTGTTTCAGAAGAACCATGTGGACCTCGGCCATGTTGTAATTTTAATATAAATATCCAAATTTACAAAATCCAAACTACAGCATTGAATACAATATTTTATCATATATTTGACAGATTTGAAATAAAAAAATGCGATAATGCTGGAACAGTGATACAGTGGCGTTTTACCAAAGCTGGTGTAAAACACGAATAAATGCAGTATATTACACATCTTTGGTCGGTTTACTCTAGGACTGCGCATTTAAAACTGAGATCAATTTTTAGGTTTCGTGCTTGTTTTATTATGAAGATAGTGTACTATAAAATTTGTGTGCAAAAACCCCTAAACAAATGCTTAAATTTTCCGCATTCTAGTCTTTAAACTAAAAACAAAACCATTGCCGGAAATGTGTAAACCATTTTTCAAGTTCTTCGCAAACCGCAAAAGCATTGCCATACACACACACACACATTGAAAAAAACACTTCCATTTGTAGAGCAAATGTACACAGCATAATATTTATTTATGACTTCCGCGCACTTTGAATTAACAGCCATGAGCCAGCACGGATGCATCCATCCATTGGAAGGAGAACCACCACAGCGTAAAGTTAAACTTGTTGAGCTTTCTTTAGGGGGCATCGTCTCATCCAGGCAGACTGTTGCATTCGGTGGTTGTTTTTTTTATTCTTTGCTCCCCTTGCCGTCCATTGCCAGTATGATCGGTTCAGACAGGAAGCACGGCCCCCGAAAAACTTTTCCATTGCAATCTCGTATTTTGGGGATTGTGGTCTGTATAATTTTATTTCTCTTTTTTTTTCTCCAAACATAACCGACAAGCTTTTCAACTCGATTTTCGGTTTGGGAGGGAAATAAAAAGAAAAGCATCACCAAAACCGCATGTCGGAGCCAGCCGCTGTGCAATGTGCAGCGGGTTAGTGGATGTGCAAAATTTGCAGCTAAAAGACAGCAGTCGTCCGTACGCTGGTTCACCGTTAAGTAGCCAACTAGCACGCCAGCTTGAGCTTGAATTATGCTCCTCGTGTCGTAGTTGACCAACCACCTGTCACCTCACTCCCACCGAAGACGAACGCAAAACAAGAGCACAAGCAGCGCAAGAAGTCAGGATTACTCTGAGTGCTCTGTTGCTTTTTTTTTTCTTCGTTTCATCTCGAAAATCTGGCGTCAAACTTTTAATCTAATCAATTAAACATACTTTTTGCCCCGCGGAACCATCCGGTGCATTTTTGAAGTCGCAATTTGCCTGCACTTCGTCTTGGGGTGGGTACAGTTTTGCTCTATTATTATTTTTTTTTTTTTTTCGTCCCGAATGCTTTATTTGGTAGTCGAGTTTCCCGCTCTTTGCATACTCGCCCTGGATGGACTTTCAGCGAACGAAAGTCAAACGAAAAAGTTTTAGAAGGATAACACGGTTTTACGGTTCTTTTTCTATTTTGCCCTGCTGACCTTCTAGTTTTTGTTTTTCTATTTCTATCTTTGCTACACCTTTTTCTTCTCTTTGAGTAGATATACTATGTTTTAAACCGTTTTCTTGTACCACCAGTAGCAGAATGAGATTACCGGTTCCTGGTATCAGCCTTAAAGTAGGCAATGCACATGCGGAAAGCTCGCCCATAAACGAAACCCGTACCATCCTGCCTAACCCGAAGCACAACCGTTAAGTGAGCTAATTTATAAGAAAACTTTGGATAATAGAATATTTTAAAATCCATCCTGCCACCTTCTGCACCACGGCACCACCACACGCACACATTGGCATTCGTTGGCGGAAGCGGTAAAATAATAATAATGCCCTGTTTTCCTTATGCTGACCTAATGCACAAGGGTGGAACCGCTTTTTTTTTGGCGATGTGCGATCCACTTCGCACAAACCTCTAAACTTTGCTTCGATTTGGCCCAATGCCAGAAATGCTTTCGCCTTTTTCGCCTTCCCGATGGTGGTTTCGCTTTGATGGGGGTTGAAATGTGCCCTAGTTGTTCGTTTTATGGAAGGCAGCAGAAAAAAGCCACATACTCACTGCAGCATATATTCCACTTTACCTTACGATCGGTTGCCCGACTTGGCAGCACATTATCATGAACGATAATGTAGAGCTATGATGATCCCCCCGACCGGACGGAGATGGGTCGAGCACGGGGAGATTGGGGAACGTTTGAATATGGGATTCAGTTTTGTTTTTCTTTCGGACTCG
The DNA here is from genome assembly GCA_002091835.1 of Anopheles maculatus. Classification (NCBI taxonomy): domain Eukaryota; kingdom Metazoa; phylum Arthropoda; class Insecta; order Diptera; family Culicidae; genus Anopheles; species Anopheles maculatus. The sequence goes on from KZ061812.1 coordinate 221,961, forward strand.
CCTCAACCACCCATCTGCCTTACTTGCGGTGGTGCAACTAAGTCCGGGCCAGGATCAATTGGATAGTTTCCACCGAGAGGGTGGATTGCTTAAGCTAACAAAAACCGTAAATAGGGGAGTACAAATTTTACTGCCTCGTCTGGTTCTGTACGCCTCGGTTGGTTAATTGTGTGCGTTTAATCTAATCCCGTACAGTTACTACCCTGCCCAACGGACGCACGGAAGCTGCCACAGACACAGAGCGGGAACCGAATCCGGGAATTAGTTTCTAATGGGTTTAAGGCCCATAAGTTGTTTTATTTGTTTGGGTTCCGTTCTTTGCTAGCAAACATCGGAGAGTAAGAGCTTGATTAGGACCGAACGAGGGAGTTTTTCGTATTTTTATTTTATTTTCTTACATTCATGGCAATGAAGGAATAGGAGTGGATTTCTCTTACAGTTCAGGATCAATCATTAGACTTGCTAAAGTAAACAATATCTATACGATTATGTAGCACAATATTTTAAACTGTGATGCTTGATGTTAGAACACAAATGAAAACTTTAATTGAAATCGATGAAATGAAAACCGTGATTAGATCAACGAATTTAATTAATTTCACACGTGTTTGTAGTCGAAATCAATGGGTTCAAATATTTTATCTTTCTGTTGATGGATCGCTTATGTTATTGTAAAATATAAATGAAGTATAGTAAGTTATGCTTGAAAACAAATACCCGTAATTTTCTTTACCTTTTATGCCTAGCAACTCTATTCCTTTGATCTGTTGCTGGCTTGGTGTGATCTTTACCAGTATTGTATCGAACGAATTCATACAACCCGTAGATTTATTCATATTTTGAGCTGTCCCCATTTGGTATCTAGGTGTCTGTTGCTAGGTCTTAACACTCTGCCATTGCTGATGGAGATAGTCTTTTTTACGCCCGAACTTTTTCGGTTTTCTTTTCCTCCTGATTGCCAAGATGCTCTGTCAAATTTCGGACGTTTTCCGGACGATTCGACTTTCGAGAGGCAAAATTTTAACACCAATGTGGATTAGTGATATAGGGTTTAAATTTATTGTTGCTTTTTACGTTTCACGAGCTTTTTTCTCATAGTCGCTTCGGGCCCCTTTTCTTCATATTTATAATGTTTATCCACCCTCGTGCCACCTAGCGGAAACACAGGGAACTGACTAGCCAGGCCAGTCAAATTTAATTTGACATGCTCCATTCGTTCACACATTTTTGAGACGGAGATCATTCGCTCTTCAGTCATCCTCCTTTAAATGTTTCGCCAAGGCGCTGTGCAGTAAATATCGTCTATGATAAAGCCATAAAGTATGCAATTTTATATTCTTTCCACAATATAGCTAACTTACAGGTATTTTACATCTTCTCTAGACTTGCTTGTTTGTGTTATTGTGTTATGTTAGCGTTATTGAATTTTAACCAGTCTGTAAAGCCCTTTTATGCCGTCCCAATGGATAGAAGAGGCATGGTAGGCCCATATTGAGATGTAGTGATGACGTTGATGAGACTACGGTACTAATCCGTGAACGATTTCGAGGATTGTTGAAGCAGGCCAAGAGCGCTTCATGTAGTAAGCTGTAAGTTGCTTCTACTGATAAGTAGCCTGAAAATCATCTTCACAGGTATCGAATAATAAAACTAAATCCTAAAGCAAGAATCGCTTTACGCTCAACAAATTATAGTTGCGGTTCTAAATATGATAAACAACTATTTTGTTCTACAGAATGGTACACAAATCTATTCAATCTACGATAATACTAATCATGAAATTTTTACTGGGTTATAGTATACCTACATTCAAGGTATTAATGATAATTTCTTTCATGAAACCACATAAACCAATTGTTCTTCGTATAGAACCCAATTTTCTGTTAGAAAAAAATCTTAGTTAAACCAAAACCAATGCTAGTGCGGCACAAACAAAACCCCGAAAAGCCTCCCCACAGACGCTGTACCTGTTCTAATGTGAACGCATAAAGCAGGTGAAATAATTCCTACCGCTTCTCGATTCAATTCAGCGCCATCGTAAAACAAATCCATCACACGTCCACCTTCTAGACGCCTCGGTTGTGCTAGAAAGCAAACGAATCCTGTGGACAAATAAAAAACCATCCCGACGCCAACCGGCACAAAATTCGGTCTCTCTTCTGTGCAGTGTAATGCACCAGAAAACGAAAGAAAACCATTTGGATCTAGCACGATTCCGTCCAGTGCGACAAACTCTCACCCATCATCATGGGTGCCACAGCACAACATCGGGCAGCATAAACTTGTGAGCTCATAAGAAGATTATATCCACATTGGAACGTTGGCAGGTCTCTGCATGCTTCATGTCTGCCATAGATCGCAAAGCAATGCCTCTACCAACTCCATCCCTATCACCGATCGCCGGAATTGCGTGTTGTCCTGCGGGGTGTTTTCGCAGAGCCCGTTCTTTGCCCAGCTTTTTTCCTACTTGCTGCGGTCAAAAAGGTTCAAGAAGCTCGTAAAAGTACCGAATCTCTTAAACGAAACTGATTTATTTCCATCATCCCCGTGCCGGCCTTATCATGGTGCTGCTGCTAGCAGTAGCAAACAAATCAACGGAAGCTAAAATAAGAATTGAGATCGGGATGATGATGAGACATTGGGCGACAGATATATGAGAAGCGAAAAGGAGATGAAACATCTTCTACACGTTTCACTAAATCACACATACCGCTAGGGGAAACGTCTTATAGTGACTCGTGGATCGAAAAACACACAAGAGATGCTGATTTACGGATTTTACGCTCATGTCACACTTGACAGAAAGCGCTACTAATTTTTCTTTCCTTTACTTTTTACTTTGTACTGTGGTTTTTCCACTTTTTTAGTCATAAAAATATTCTTTTCTTGCATTTTATTCAACGTTTCCTCTTTTACGTCGTTTTAGAAGCTCGATAAGCTGTAGCATTTTAATACTGTTTTTTCGCAGCATTAAATTCAACGGAACGGCTCATCAAGCTGACACATAATTTGTTCCGGACACGATAAAAACAATACCAAAGTTTCACCTCCGTGTGTTTAGTGTAGTACTTAAAAATAAAACACAGCCAAACTGTAGCTTAGAATGGGAAAACGAAGAACAGGCTAAACATGATCGGCTAGTAAAAACAAGCCGCCCTTTTCACAGCCTCTCAAGGAACCCGGTACCGGTGTAATCGAAAGTAAACACAATTTCCTATTAACCTTCCTTCACCCCATACCGAGCTTTTCATCCCCATCCCTACCACCGTCTGACCGAGGAAGCTGTGCGTTGAACCGGCTCACGTATCATTTCAATTAATCCGGCCGCCAGCCACTATCATTTATTTTTATCGCTCGCCTTTTTTCCCCCTTTCTTGAGCAGAATCTTTTGCGCTGGTTTGTCTGTGTTTGGTTGCAGTCCGGGTTTCGCTTTTTGCTTTCCTCCCTACCCTTCGAAACGCCCTACCCTTCCATACGCATTCGATTTACGGTCAGTCGGAACCATCCTGGAACGGTGACGGTTCAGTGTGACATATTTGTGCTACAACACGCTTCCGCTTTCAATGACCCGGTTATTCTTGGCCCTTCCAACAGCAGTTTTAATCGTCCTGCAGTTCGGTATGTTTTTTGTTCGTTTTTTATTGACATTGGGCATGAAGGATGATGATGGTTGATCCGCCGTGGTAGAAGACGATTTCACGTTCAAGAGAATTCTTAATTAATTTTTGTCCTTTCTTTGTGGGCTTTTGTTGGTGTGAGATGGGTAGCAGTAGTAGTAGTAGTGGTAGTAGTTGCAACATAAAACCATGTAACAACCATCACTAGACGTGCCAGAATTGACTGATGGTGAAGGATTCGGTCTTTTTCTCTCTTCTCCTTGAAGAAGCAAGCCACTCACGACAGGACGAGAAACGTATTATCTTCACCAAGTTCAAATCTTATTTCCATTGGCACTTCAAAACCTACTCAACCAGTTCCTTCAATCACGAGAGACCTTGCGCAACGTTCTCACTTCTGTTGTTCTGTCCTTCCGAACGTTCATCAACCTTTCGAAAGTCTGCGCCCGGTTTGCTTTATGCTGCACCAGTTTTCTTGCACGATTTTTTTTTTAAATCAACCACTAAAACTCCACTATGTTCCGCATAGAAACATTACAGCGAAGTAAATGGGAACAACTAAGGGAGAACGAAATTAAAAGCATATTTATAGCATTTGCATTTGCATCATGTGAAACACCACAAAAGGCACACGGCAAACTGGCTGCGTCTGGGATGGCATTTAATTTTTTGCGCGATCCTGCAAACCTGCGCCATAATTCCGGTCATAAAGCATAACAAATGGAAATTTAGTTTTATGTGATTTACTTTCTCCATCTCTTCTTTGGAATGCTCATAATCCTTACCGGCTAGAATCGTTTTTGGTAGGAACAGACAAAAAAAAACCCAGCCGAAGTGGATGGAAAATTACGGAAAGAAATGACTGCAGCACACATTCATTTCGTAGAAAGCCTATAGAAAAAAATTGGGCTCTTTTTTGTTTTGGGAAGTTTTCTCCACAAGGACACACGAGGAATATGGTCCACTTTGTTTTGAGAGCACACACTAGAATGTAGAGCAAAACAATTTAGCAGACACATATGGATTTTTACCTCGGTTTTAAGGGGTTTCCATACGGTGTGAAGAAATGGGTGGTAGTAAGCGTACCTTTATTCTATCTAGTCTTACGAGCCATTAGCCAGACACTCTGTGTTGAAAGAGACTCCCAACGAGGACATCATTTGGGTAACAAATAAAAGAGCTTTAGCAGACAAAGGGCAAGCATGGCGTCTGTTTTCTTACCAAAGAAACAATTCAATATGTACTGTTAATCTACACTGTTTGTACATCGCTGCAGAGCGGTTTGATTGCTACCAGACATCTAAATGAATAATCAAGAAAACAATATAAACTCTTTTTTAATTAAATTAAAACGGTGCCCTTTTTGTTCGTATTTTAGCGCATATATTAAAGGAGTTTAGTCGAATATTACACGCACGAAGTATTTAACTACGTATGAACATGATAAAAAGAGAAATAATTGCTAGAATAAATGCTTTACACACATTGTTGCCTTCTCCAATAATGGATCTTTCGTGAAAGATGGTTTATCCTATTTGTTTTGCTGATGACTTGATAGAAAGTCCAACGAAAGGGGCAACAATCCAAAAATAATTATTATTGCAGTTACCATCCAAACCATTGGCCTTATTTGAATTGATACAACATTGCAGACTGAATAAATGTTTTATAAATGCACCAAATATAAACAGCTTTAGAAAATATATAAATATAATAAGAACAAAATACATTTATCTATGAAACATAACAGAACAGGTATTAAATTCTATCTAAACTGATATTAATGGAAACCTGGAAGCCAGAATAACTGTTTTACAAAAAAAAATACATTTTTTCTACCATGAAAGATAAGATAAAAAAGGAATTAATATAGTATTTTCACAAATAAAACGAAATATATAAATAGCAATATTATTACGTTTACTTCTTCTTCTTCTTTCTTGGCCTAACGACCTCATAAGGTCATGCCTGCCATTTCTGGCTTACTAGACTTATTGTTACCGCATTGTTGGATAGTCAGTCCTCAGATTAGAGTTGAACCCCGGTCCTGCCGTGTGAAAACCGGCGCCGCTGTCGTAACTACCATCGGGCCGCCCCATTACGTTTACTACTGATGGTTATTCGAATTTTTTGAGTATACAAGTTTTGCTCAAATCATACATTTCTACTTCTGCAGGCATTTCAAGTAGCATTTAATGCAAAATTCTGGTCAGAAGAATTCTAATAGAATGAATTATTGAGCTATGAAAAACAAACTATCTTTTTAATGAAAAAAAAGAAAGAAAATGAAATATTGACAAATTTAAGTATGGACCTTATAATGCAATATAATTTTTAAGTCAACAAAAAAATCTTTTCGTACCGATAAAAATATAATTGCTGGAAAACTTTGAAACGTTTCCAACCACCTGAAAATTTAAAAAAGCAGAAACAATATAGGAAAGTGAAAAGTAAAAGAATCGTAAAAGAGCAGGCTGCATCTGCTCTAGGACCAGTTGTAAGTAGTGGTTCAGAAGAATTCTTAACTTCAATTTTACATTAGCTCTCACCTCACTTAGTAAAAATATCTCAAAAATAACTATACCGTTTACTAACAATAATGATCACATAGCCTCATTCGAATCATATCATCTACTGCTTTTTCAATGACTCTACAACTTCAGAAGATGCTTTCCTGCCATTATTCGGTTCCTTGACTTTTTATTAGTAATTGGATAGTCAGTCCCGGTCATACCCGATCTTGCCGTGTGAGAACCGACACAGCTATCGCTTCCCAATGGCTCCGAGCTACACCATCATATCATAATGTCAATCGATTAAAAGGTTTTTATTTGTTTATCATATCTGACATATCTTAGATTTGACAAAATACTAGTAAGATATAATATGAAATAAAACGATATTCATGCGCCGTTTTCTCTTCGTAAACCATCGCTGTAAGGACTAAATAATTAATAAAACATAAATGAATTTATATCATTAAAATAACAAGACAAAAACACAACTATTTTATTACAAAGCTATCCAAAATACCTTATCTTCTCTTGAGAAGTTGTGCTGATGAAGCACATTCCCGGAAGCTTTATGATCCTTCATGTCAATCATAACAATCTAATGTACTACATTCACACCTTATATTTAACCAAAGACACGTGCCTCACTGCTCTAAGACAGACAAAAAAGACCCATTTCAAATCAGAGTCATATCAGCATCTTTGCATAACGCGCACAAGAGAAACTCGAGGCGCAAATGAACGGACCTGCAATGAATGAACCTGGCCTCGGCGAAGAGTGTACGTTTTCAGTGTTGTTTTGTACGTTTCATTTACCGTTTCGATCCGGGCCAGCTCAATCGGTCATCCATTCACTTACCCATATGAATATGCTTTTGCATTCCGGTTATGATTTCTCGTGGTTCTTCTGGTTTGCACCGTGCGCCGGGTTTCTTTTTCTCCCTTTCTGCCTTTCTCTCACATACTCTCCAAAACGATCATATCATCTTCATTCAGTGATCTTCCACCGACGCTTCATTCGTTGCAATCTTCCGATCAGTTGAAAACAAACGGGTTTTCGTCTCGGACTATGGTGCTACGGTGGCTCCGGGTGATTTGTGTGCAAGCAGCAGTTTCCGTAACCTTTTCCGTCGGTGTACAAAAACGGTGTGCTTAACGGAGGAAGAATCGTGGCTTAAAGGTGAATCGGATTGGCTTCTCCTGTAGACAAACTAAAACAAACGAAAGATATGTGAGACTCACTCACCAAGACAAACGGAGAAAAAGCAGTAAAACACATCCAAACCGTAGCACGTTCCTAGATCAATATTTGACTGTATCCGTGCCTATTTACACCAACACCGACCTAACCCCAAGTCGTAACGAAGGTATACTAAAAAAAACACACACACAAAGTGAGTGACATTCACCCTACATCGCGATCCGTACGCGACCGAGCGAACCGAGAGTAGGAAACGAAAGAAGAAGCAAAAAACGAAAGACTTCAACGAAGACAAACCAAGCGACGAACCGACCCACTGCAACAAAACGTTGTCGACCCAACTTTCGTACCGATTTGCCGATCGGTTTCAGACCGGTCGGTGGTATAACCACTTCCTCCTGACCCCACCGGACCGGCTCAACTAGCCCAGCCACCCCATACATCCCCATACACGCGCCACTGGCCCTCCCTCCCCCCTCCCCCGGGTTGGTCCACCCATTTGGCATAGGCTTCCGCCCCCTTTCGGCACGACTCGGCCGCTGGTACTAGGGCTTGCGGTGGTTGTTGATATTTCAAACAATATATTGTAATGATTATTAGTCGAGAGGCGACCGTCAAGATGAAAGCAGTGGCCAAGTTCAGTCTCAGTTTCCTAGTGCTCGTCAGTGTGATATTCGGTGAGTCGATTGTTGATACATTTCCTATCAGGGGAGTTTTTATGTGGATAGAATAAGAAATAGCAAATAGTTCAAAAAATGTGAATATAAACAAGTGAACATTACAAATTTCGGCCCGTAAGGTATTGAAAATGGTGTAAAAGTACAAGCCTGCGCGAAGCTACAAACTGTGAAATCATTGTAAAAACAGGACTTTAGCATAGTGGCTAATGATCATTACTGTTAAAAATATGTTCAAATTATTTAAGAAACGTGCCATGATTTTCAAGATTCGTCGTCTAGCTCGCGTTGGCCACAACCCGATGAGTAAAATGCTTCCATCTGCGAATGGAATGTTATTTCAACATACTTTTTCTCATCAAAAATCTAATTCGTTTCGTTTATCACAATAAAAAGCTTCTAACAACAGCAATAAACATGCATTTGAAGCAACCAATCTTGTAATCCATTCCCCGGTTTCAACTGTGTGTGAACGCTTTAGAAAGTGAACCTTTTGCTTTACTCAACGATCGTGAAGCGGTGCGGTGAAAAAATATACTTCACCACTACCACAACACTAGTGCAGCCACTTACACCACCCACACTATACACACGGAAACGGCACGCGAAATCTTGCCCGAACGGTTCAGCATCGGTACAGTTGGCATGCTCAACGGAACCAATAAAGAGTCACTCTCACTGGCAGCGAAACCGCACAAGGAAGGGGATGGTTTGTGCAGTCTATTGCTTCCTATTGTATGCACCAACACAAACAAAAAACCAACACAATGCTTCCAACGGTATGCCAAGGTTTGGTTCACTTTCGTGCACCGAACAAATTTTGCACCTCTAGTTTTCGTCACATTGTAGGATCACGGTTGACAAATCATTGTCTCACACTCAACCATTGTCCGGACGATCGTTTACCCCGTTCGGCAGCTTATCTTCATACCGAAAACCGGTATCAGTTTTGGAGTGAATGTGACATAAGCCACCATCAAAACACGTTTGATGTTGGGGAAGATTTCACATCGTTGGCCTCTCCGTCCAGCATCGTGCCCATTTGGATGGTATCGGACTTTCGGGCTATCAAGCGCACCTTAAAACAAATACACACACGCACACACGCAGCGAAGCAAACCAACATCAAATGGGAAACTGTGGTCTCCGAAGGTCGTTTGGTCGATGGAACCGGGACGTAAGAAACAAGCGACGGGAAGCACTGGCAACGGCGGCGCAAGGACAACTGGGTACCGCAGATTTCCTGCCTGCGTAACCTTGAGCGCTTTGCACACGCACACTCACCGGTTTCTCTCCACTGCTTTCGCTTTATCATTCATTGTCTGAAGTGCTGGAAGCAACTGCGAAGTTGTTACGCTCGCGAAAGGTTAACGTACGCTTTTCGTGTGCAATTAGTCTGCCCTGACGGGCGGTTGGGTTTTGCAGCATGGGCAATGGAAGGAGAGGATCCTCTACGTCAATCACTGGCTCGTAAGATGACGTGTACGGAGATGATCGGTCGGGCTTTACCTAGCTAAACACCGTAATGAACGCTAGCGGTCAATTGAAATCAGTCAAATTTAAGTGCAAGTTAGCTTGCATAGCATTGGACGCAAATTGACGCTAAAAGGCCTTGAGGATGCGATATTTTGCAAATTTATGTTTTTTGACAGTCTCACCGAATTTCGTTTATTAAATTAATTTGAATCTAAGATATTGATTATAATAAGATATGCTGGTTATAATATAGCTAAATCATAAAAAGTGTTACTTGTATTGAATTTATATGTGAGTAATATTGGTTGATTTTGACATAAAAAGTGGATCTTCGGTAAACCACATGCATGGTAACAAAACTATCTCTGTAAATGCTATCAACCCTTCTCCATAGTAATATAAAAGTGTTTCAAGTTTTTCGACAGATAAATTCTCTGACACTTGCTCACCATTCTTTGCAACGGTTTTTTGTTTTGATGTAATAAATGATTATTGTATAACATTTAAAAATACTTAACATAATAACTTTACCAACAATGTGTAATTATTATCATTTCTATTTGGAGATTGATAAGAGATATAAAATTAATCTCTGCTTTGGGCGATACACTTACTAAATTATGAGACGCTCCAATTTTTTGTTTTATTCTTGGAAATCTCTCTTGACATTACCAACCCACCGGAGACTAACATGCGTGACGCTGTACAATATATTATGTTATATTATTAAATTCAACAGATCATGAAAGAGCCCTTTGAAGCGACAAACTTCTACTACTAAACTAAACTCAAGACACGGATAAAAAAACGGATCAGAGTCGCAAATTCGGGTGCGGCGTTTCTCTACCTTAAGTAATAGTCTAGCACGGAGCGAACTCGGCGGGATGTACAGATAGAGTCAATAAAGTAGCACCGGCGACACAGTTCAATTGACGAGAATCCCTGCGAAAAACAATCTCAGTGCGTTACAACTAAGCTGGTTTAGTGGCTCAACACCAAGTAACGCACCATAAACCGAGTTAATTTACGCTGGATAGATTGGATAGTTAGATCATCGTACAGCTCGTAGAGCTTGTCATTCAGGTGCTAAAAATCCTTCTGGAGCACATTCCTCTCGAGATGGTGGCATCAGCTTTAGACGAAATCCATGTCTGAGAGGCAATTCTATAGTATCTAAAAATATCTTTAAAAATCGATTCACCAACGATTGTAATCTAAAGAATGACGAGTGAAAAAAATGTGTAATGTAATAATCAACTAAAAATAATAATTAAAATGCAATTACAATTGTATTTTAATACATACAATTAAAACAATCAAAAGCTTCGTCATGTTATGCCCCCAGATGCAGGCACTATTCTGCCGATTCACGTGTGAGAATGCTAAATCCACAAAGTTACCTTTTAAACCATTCATAAACCATTCATCTAATCGTAAATAAAGGTTCTTTGTGAATTATAATGTGAATTTCAATACACAAAAAAATCCTTTAGTATCAACTTATCTGTTGGTTCTTGTTGAAACACGGAGACTAGTTTGTAGGTCTGTCTGTGAAATTTGAGTTACCTTTTTATACTACATTTAATTAATCTACCTACCTCGCGCAGTAAAACCTACACTTCCTTTTCGGATGCCTGTTGCGAAAACCGAAAACGCCATAACGCGATCGCTTAGAACAAACATAGCTCAACTATTCAACTGTTGATATGTGCCTTTGTACGAAATCATAGTAGTTACAGCAATCATAAGAATAGCAATAATAATTATCGTTAATGTTATTACAGTTAAAAAAACACTACACCTAAAGACCAGCTTTTGCCTTACCACACGCTACATTTACTAACAGGATTCATCGGCGAACCGAACGGACACCGGTACGCTTCGGCAAAGTCGCGCGAATTCGACAGCGGCCCAATCACGCGAATAATGCCGGGCGAATGAACCGACGATCGGATTTTGGTCAGCGCGTCCTCGGGCCGCATCGAACCGCACCAGATCTGGGCGTAGTTGAGAAAGAACAGCTGATCGTGGGTCATGTTCAAACCCGGCAAATCCGGTTCCGACCCGTACTGGCTCACCCACTTGCGGTAGGCCTAAAATCAAAACAGACGCGATTACAATTATTGAACCACACACCCAATTGCAATCGATAAAGTTCGAGCGGTTAGACGGCCACTCCTGCTCACCCGATACGACTGCTTGAGACCTCCGTTGTCGGCAATGTTTTCGCCCTGCGTCATCCGGCCATCCATGTAAAGTCCTACCTCGTCAATTTTGTAACGCGAATACTGATCGATGATGCATTGGGCCCGCTCGCGGAATGTCTTTATAGTGGCATTGTTCCACCATTGCATCATGTTACCGTCCTTGTCAAACTGACGGCCCTTGTCGTCGAAACCGTGGGTTATTTCATGACCAATCACCACTCCGATGCCACCGTAGTTGAGCGATTTCGGGAAGTTTTGGCTGTAGAACAGAGGCTGAAGGATACCGGCAGGAAATACTAAAAAAACGAGGAAACAATCATTAAATGGCAAACACCTTGGCTTCTAAGTAGATGAATCTGCTTACCAATATCATTCTTGTTGGGATTGTAGAACGCGTTTACTACGGCCGGTTCCGTAGCCCATTTGTTCTTGTCAACCGGTTTGCGCAGCAGCTGCAGATTTCGTTCAGCTTCCCATTTCAGAATGCTTAAGATGTTTTCCAAAAACAATCCACCGTGTATCGTAAGCTGCAACGCATCGAGAGATAATATGATTAATTTCACCACCTTCAATCTCCACTCGTTGGGACGCTTTACATCGTGGCCCAGCCCTTACATTCACATACTCCTTCTCCAGCTCCTCCGCATTGGTCAGTATGTCCGGATAGCCGATCCGTTCGTTCATCGCATCCGCCTTCTCCTTCGCGACGGCCCGCGTCTCATCGTCCATCCAGTCGATATCGGCCAGCAGCTCATTAAATGCCTCCCGTATCGTGTGGATCATGGTGAGAGCCGTCTCCTTGCTTTCCTGATTGAAGTTGTCCCGTATAAACAGTGCCCCGACGGCCATGCCGAGCTTCTTGTTTGTCACACACTGGGGCCAGCGGTTGCGCTCCGACTGGATGCCGAGCAGCTTCCGCCGAAACTCGACGCGCTCCTTCTGATAGTCATCGATCATGTGCGTCATAATCGACATCACCAATCGCCAGATGGCGTAGTTGTGCACGATTCTCCGATCGGTGTCTCGCAGTATCTTGCCCAGCTCCACCAGATAAGGCATCGCGTAACTCACGATCGATTCGTTCGGGTGTAGCTGCACCGTCCCAAGAGTGGTCTAAAACAAAAGAAAAAGTCACAAAGAAGCACGCACATGCATTATTAGCATCGTGGTGAAGCTTTCGTGACACCGAAACTGGCACACCTGTAGATACTCCTTCCAGTTGATCTGTGGCACCCGGCGCTGCAGCTCGGGCAGGGTAATCTTCGTGTAAATGGCACTGGTATCGTGGCGATCGGCCTCCGGTAGCGTCGCGTTCGCTAGCCGCACCTCAAACTCGACGATCCGCTGCAGCTCCTCGGCTGCCTTGTCCTTGTCCGCACCCATCAGGATCGCGATCTGTGTCATGTACCGGTGGTACGCCTTCATGTCGCCCTCGCTGCTCTCCTTCAGATAGTAATCGCGCGACGGCAACGCCAACAGCAGCTGATCAACCTGTGCCCGTTGCGGTGCATAAGCGATAGTTGGGTTAAAGGTTTGCTCATACTTTGTGCATAAATTAGCCGCCTCAAGTACGGCGAGCGCGGTGACGGCCTCTGCCTACCTGTATGATGTTCATGGAGGAGTTCTTATCGTCCGCACCGACGTACAGCTCCACCAGCCCCGGTTCGTCGTATTCGCCCGTTAGCTTACCGAGCAGATGCTCGATGCTACTGCTCGGAACAGTCCAGTTTTTCTCTATCACCGGCCAACCACCCAGCTTCTTCAAGGACTTTCTCAGTGCCTGCACATCCAGTATGCGAATTTGCTCTGTGTTCAGTTATTCGTGGGGAAAAAAGAGAAGAGAAAACAGCACCTTAATGGGACGGACACACTTTAAACACGCGTCGACTGCATCTCCGCTCGCTTACCAAGGTTCATGCAGCTCTTGTAGAAGGCTTTCGCTTTCTTTGTCGCCCGGTTGTCCTCCTTGTTGACCGGTTCCTCCAGCACGCCCTTCAGTATGGCTTGCTGCTGATCTGCAAGTACCTTTGGTCGTTGGCGGATCGCACCGGAACCCATTAGCGCGCAATATATATGTAACGAGAAGGTGAGTGAAAAATACTCCAAGTAATCCCTCCGGTATCATCAATCATCCGCACTACACTCTACACAGTATCCCCACCTCGAACGTACTGATAGAGCTGCGATCCTCCGGTATCACGTGCATCTTGTTCCACGTACCGCACGCGAACTGGAAAAAGTCCTTACAGGGATCCGCCGTCCGATCCATGGCGGCCAGCAACGATGAAGCTGCAACGAAAATATGCATGAAAAATGATGTTTTAAGCTCAACACTTTCCAGCTACAGCGCTGGCACAAAAGAGCAGATTTGCCATCCGTCTATCGGTCCTTGAGGAACGATAATATTATAATTTCTCATCTCGGTACTCAAAAAAGCAACCTCGGCTCCACTGGCAAACATTTCGGGGGGACACGCCTGGACGATGATGGACGAGTGACGATGCTGCAGGACCTGCTAATTCCATCAGCAAACGATTCAATTATGCAACTAATTTTCCACTCTACCGCTTGCTTATTGCAACATCTTCCATCCATACATCCGACGGAATGGACAGAATTCCCATTTGCGCTCCCGTGCTCCGACAGTGCACCTCGTAATGGGTAGATACGCGCCTCAGGAAGTGCTGCACTAGGATGCCGGGATGTGATTAATGACTTGTTTAACGGCACATCCGGGCACACTGAAACCCTACTGCCAGTGGTGCATCGGCACTGCATCAGTCTTCCAACTGTGACCTTAATTTATCTTCCCCCTTCCGGAACGTACCCTTCAAACTCACCTGTCCTAACGCACTCGTCCGTCAGGCAAATGTTACTATCCCGCCGGGACTCGTCCGTTACGGAGCATCCCGGTGCGAATGGATCACCGCCACAGGCCTTCCCGTCCAGCTGTCGGTAGCGACCAATAAGATAGACCAGCAGGATGCCTATAAGGATGCCCACCACGAGCATCGTACCGCCGAACACTGTTGGCCGTGCGAAGACTGCCGAAAGCCTTGGCCCCAGCAAACCACGTCCGGGTGTTATGCTACGCGGGTTCTTTCCACTACCAACACCACCTGCACCACCACCACCACTACCACTTCCACGACTTCCCTGCCGATCAACGGCAGCCAGGGTACTAGTTTTAGTGGCCATACCGGGACCTCCGAAGTTCACTACCACCGGAACCGGTACTGCACGGTCAGCGTTACCGGTTCGCAAAAGCAACGGTCCCGATGCTTCCACATCACCGACACCGGTGCCACCGTGTGCTGGGTCTGGGCCGGCCGTCCCTAGTACCGTGCCCTCCTCAACGTCTGTCCTTAGCAGATACCCATTTACCGGATCCATCGGAACTGTCGTTTTATCACCATTTCGCGTGGGCAAATGAAGCTCCTTAAGGGCTTCCATCGCGTCCGCTCGTACGTGCCGGACTTGCTCCGGCCGTTCACTTCCGGTTGTGGTCACTTGCTAAACGCTACTGACGGCTACGGACCAAATCGTTCTAGCTCGCCTCACCACGCTCGCACGCTCTGGCACAATCACTCTCCAGCGCTCACGCTCATCACACTCGCGCACAAGAAAAACGACGCACACACAGTGCTGTGCGAAACATGTACAGCCTACTGTCACTACTGTTCACAGCGATCACTTTCGTACACGCTCGTTAAAACACTCCCGCTAAACTCGACACACTTCCTGCACGATCGTACCGATTCGGCGAATTCCCTTCTCGACGTTATCGTTGCGTCGATAATGATTATGTTATGGCGCCGGCACCATCCTGATGCTACCAGCATCTTTACAGCTTCTTCACTCGTGCAACTGTCGTTTCGACAACCGTTCTAGCGCACCGTTCTCGCGCGTTCTCACGCACGCTAGATAAATGTGTCGAAGAACACCGCATGCTCACGCTCTCTCCCATGCGAGCTTCGCTCGCGTACTTAAGCTGCAGCTGATTAAACTCGTACGCGTACAGCTAGTAGACGACCGCCACCGTGTCTGCTACCGGTACCGGACGATTGGCAGGCAGCTGCTGCTGTCACCAGACGTGATCGTTGAATATATTTCTTCGTGCTCGATCGTAGTGCCGATCGGTGCTGGAAGGTAGCTGAAGTACTGGAGCAATGTTTGGATATTGAATCGGAGAACCTGTCGTAACACTCAACCCGGGACAATCTAGAGAAACACAAACAGTGAACAATATATTACAGAGAACAAATCTTAGAGAAGGTAATATGGAAATGTAATACGACTTTGATGGACCTTGAGCGATTGATTCGTTTTACAAATCACCGCCTGGAAATATCGGAATCAGAATTGGATTTCTTATCACTTCAAACACGTTGTCGAACTGTATCGTTAAAAATAGTCCACCACTGTGTGTATACATGTATTTAACTATCTCTCCAACCTGTTGCCTACCGAGCCTTTCCGACGGATCGATTACAATGGTCGACGATTGTTTCGTGACCACCCTGAACTGGCTTTAAAAAACGGTTCAAAACTTCAATTTGCACGACGTCAAAGCGAGTTTTATGAATGGAATAGAACGAGGAAAAATAGATGAAAACAAATCGAAAAAAACCGTTCGCTGGCCATGATGTTAAAAGGGTTCTATACCGCAGTTAGATCGATTCGTTTAATTTCCGTTCTCCTTGTCACTAATCAAACTAGCGCTGTCGGAAACGGAAGACAGCGCTGTCCAAATGGCCTAGCGCATTCGTTCACGCTACTAGCACCATGGGAAACTGTATCAGTAGGTCAGTGGGACATCGGTACCGGAAGTTGGGGACAAAAAAAAACCTTTTTCCATACCAAACCTTCCAGGAATGAACTTCCGAAGCAGGATAGGGAGTTACGACGTGTTTTGTCCCCAAGCTCCATATCCTTTACACGAACAAGTTGCAAATCGTTTAATCGATAATTGTTGAACTCACACACAGTCACGGTTATCCTTGGTAATGTCGTCCAAGATGTAAATATTTTACGACCTATCCCAATCACTAACAATCGATCGTCGATAAGCAAACAAACTTCGCGAATGTAATTCTCGTATATGGAAACTAATATCATCATCAATTGAAGTTGCTTCGGAAAAGGACGTCACAGGATAACAACAAAACGCCAGCAGGTACATGCGGACACGCACACACAGGTTTGTTCCATCCAAGAAGCACACCTGCTCAAATGTTTGGAGGCTCGTGAATATGTTCCAACCTGTTGAATTTTCATCGAACAGTAGACGAGCCTTTTTCCTTCGTCCTGCTGGATAATACGCGTAGTGGTGTACCACTCACTCACTCACACTAGCACTGTCACAGAGATGTGTGTTGCTAGACCGTTGCTACTAACACAACCACAACCATTATTCACTCAACTTTGACTGACAGTCGGTTCGATTGGTTTCGGTGTGTGTTTTTGCGTGCACTAAAGAAGTTACTTTGTAAAGGCACCGTAGGACACACTCGCCCTCGATATGTGATGTCACGAACAACGTGGTACGACACGTCTTTTAAGTAAGCTTTTCCGGATGTGCCAGCAAAGCGAATGTTTGGCGGGTGTGAGCGTTCACGAATCACGGGGTTCCTAAACCATTACTTGATTCGCGTATGTCTGTGGTATATTTTTACGTACGAAGTCAGGCTGATACAATGTAACTCACGGGGTGGGATAAGTTTTAGGAATAGCAAAAACCACACGGAACTGCAGAAACGGTGACCGTCGACCGTCGGTCAAGGCAGATGACAAAGTGCCACTCTCGTTTTCATCCGAATGTGGTGTACGATCATGCGCACTGGGCATCAGCGCTTCATCATCATCACCATCATCATCACCAACATCGTCATCATCTGTCCCCCATCATCAGTAACATCTGTAACACCATTGTACCATTAAAGGATAAAATAATCAACAAGAGCGTGTGCTGCACGACCAACCAGCAGTAGCTCCCAGCTCTGGAGGATTCGTTGCGGAACGGCCATTTGTTGGTATTGAAGAAACCATGCCTAGCCGTGTTGTTAGAGTGTTCAAGTAGCTCTAGACCGCGTGTCTACTGCTATAGCCACTCAGGGGCATCAATCACCCAACAAACGCGCGCTCATCATTAAACCATAAACGACATAACAATAACACGTCAAGCTGATCCCACTTATGCTTAATATAGGTGGCGGCAAAAATACACACCACGACATGCCGGTCACATTCTTTTCGGGCCTCCTTTTCTCACTCACACACATACACACATACACACTTAGAATCTCTATCACACACTTCAGTGTTATTATCGCAGCACATCACGCCGTAGTACATTGACAAGCTGTTAATTCGCTTTTGACAGCGCTGGCCTTTGCGAAGAATCGCCTGAGCGCCGAGATGATTTCCGCCGCGAATTCCTTTTGTTACACTCTATTGTCATCTTGTCACACCATCTTTTGCCGTACAAGCCGTATTACACCCGTTAGAACACAGCGTACTCAGGCACGTCGGTGTGGTGGTCGGTTAATTTACGGGCTATTAGATCCGCCTGGCGCGGTGTGTACGCGGATCCTGACAGCCAACCAGCCAGCCAGGAGCTAGAACTACTGGAGGGACGTTAATTAGAAGTTTTATGACAAAAATGAGGCGTCGACGGTAGAGTCGTCGTACTCGTTGGTGTACTGGCAAAGGCAAGTGTGGATGTGGAAAACGACGGAACAACACACTCATTTCGCATACGGAAAGGATACGGCATAAGGCGCATTGGAGAGGTACTTGCAGTGTCAACAAATCGCACTAATGAGCTGCTTTCGTCGCGCTCGTTTCCACTCAGTAAATCCCATCCACCCCGAGCAGGATCATTGTGAATCCTGTTTTCGCACACACGAACTCTTTTCCACACACACACACACATACACTCATATGCAGAAGGCACCACGGGTCGGTAAAGGTGAACCGCTTTTGATGTGGACGACATTAAACGCTCGCAAGGATAACAACAGCACAAGGACGACGGAATCCTCCTGCCACACGTACACACCTACTTACAGCCACGTTTCTTTGTCGTCGTGACGTGAGTTTCACTACGCTTTGCTGGGCGTTCGGCTTTAATTGCCAGATTGAACTTTCTTTCACTGGTTAAACCGGATCGTTAGACCGAACGTAACGCGGCAAACAAGCAAAGACAAAAAAACGACCCCCAAAAAAACTAAAACACTCAGCAACCGACAGCGTATATTCTTCTCCCCCGAAAAAAGCACACACGACCAGCACGGCGCAACGTTCGTATCTGACAGCGCGCGCGAAGCGAAGAAGACGACATCGTCAGAGATTACTCGCGCGGGCATCGGCGCTACGGGTTTTCTCGCGGCATTCGAGAAGCGAAACCCCATGGCCTGCCCATTTCCCGTTTGCCAACGCGCCGCCTTTGCCTCTCCGCAGTTTCTCTACACGCGCCTAATGCGTCGATGGGTATCGCACATGTTTTTGGGGTACCCAACCGTACGGTAGTGGTGTGCGTAAACACACGCTTTATACGCGGAAACTCTGTCGACTATTCGATTGCTCGTCGACATCCTTTTGGCGAACAACACGCGGTAACGTATAGAGCCAGTCGACCACCAGTCGAGCTAACGTATACTATCAAGGAGGCATAGATGCGGTGAGATACAAGAAATACTCACTCACGCCCGACCGTTTCTCTGTCGCGCCTGTTTGCTCTCGTGCGTTGAGAGCAAAAAAGAGCGAGGACACGATTCCGATGCGTTTTGCGTTGGAAATCGTGCATATTTTGTAACGTTAACTGCCAAGAGCACGTTTTATAATTTCACAAGGTGGGATTTTTTTTTGTTCAATTTGAACTATTACTTCAGACGACAAGGGATAAAGTAGCGGTGTGTAAGATTAATCCTTCTACGCAGAACTTGTGTTACTGCACCCTTTTTAATGCTTTGATATAATTGTTTAGCCGCCGTTTGCTCGCACAACCAATCATTAACAATGGTTCTTATTAATCGTTTCATTGCGTAAATTCATTCTTCCCCTGCCTACCCTTTTAACACGGTCATTCTCGATTTTTTCCTATTTGCTGTGGACCAATATTTGCGTATGGGGTTTTACAGCGTCAGTGGCACAACCGATCAAAGGGGGCACGTTGTGCACCGAAAACTGTAACGTCCCATTACATTACATCCCCCGGCGTTGTTATTATGTCGAGCTACGAATCCGGCAGCACATACATCACACCACAACACCATTACATTGGATTGCTACATCGGAAGGGGATTAAATATATTTGGCATAAAATTTTGTTTTCTCCCTGTTTTACACTGCCAGGGACAAAGTAAAACGAATCCTTTTCAGGGTCATACGTTATTGGCCATTTTTCCTGCTGCTTCGTTCGTTGAGCATACGTATACAGGGGCTTTTGTTAATGTTACGCAATTAGTAAATCAAGCGACAAAGGACTCGCTAGGGTGTTGTGAAACCATTCTTAAAACGTTTAACATCACAACCAAATTGCTGGAAACCAAGCAATTGGATTGTTATACGTTCCTTCCTTACAATGTTGCAGCACACGAAATCGTGCCTTAGAAATTGGCTTTATCTACTCTAGTTCATGCTAAGCAAAGCGTGTCCAAATCCTGTTTCTCGCCTTTCTCGTTATCAGAAAAGGTTCTACCTATTTTTAATATCGACGCGCACCGCTTATAATCATGACGTCACTGTTATTGATAAATAATCATGTTCGTAATCCACTCCCTCCCCAAACTTTCCTCGCTTCTCCCGCGTTCCGTCAAGCCTTCAAACCAAATTTTCGAAGCCCTAACACGTTGCGAGTGACTCGTTTGCTAAGCGACATTCTCATGCGTAAGCAGATTACATTTATTGTATCATCTCACTCATCTTCACTAACAACACGTCGCATTCTCATGAGCCCTCTGGCTCTCTCGCTCGCTCGCTCGCACGCTCGCACGCTTCACTATGGTTGCCTAGTAGCGGTTCGGTTCTGTACCCTTGACAGTCAAATCTATTTTGAGGTTGATTAAATTGGCAAATAATTGGCAGCAGATCGTAATGTATCGGTTGCAATCAGCGTCTGCTGATCGGGTTAGAGGTTGGGCGAAAATTTTTCTGCAAAAAAAAAATTACAAACACGAAGGTAGTACAAGTTGCTGCACCTTTACACATTCAAATAAATCAAATAATACCGCATTTTTCAAACAAAAGTTCTGTGCACTCCCCCAAACCGTTTCCCGCACATCCGTTGTAGATGTTTACACAACTGTTTCAACCGGCAGTGCATGTGTTCGGGTTCGCAGTAAACTAAATATGCGCTATCATCGAACGGAAGACCTTCTCTTTTCGATAGAAAATTTAACCAAAACGCCAAAATTGTAGTTAATAATCGCGTTTCACATTCCACGATATACGAAAAATAAAAACACCACAACCAAACGCATAAAACCGGTAGATTGATCAGTCGGAAAACCGGTCCACAAAACAACCGGTGTTGGCACGTGTAACGAACCACGATGGTTCGATGTTGGTCTTCGGGTTTCGAAGATGACAGATTTAATGCGTGCCACACATTCCCTCCACCACTGGGCGGCAATTTTGGGAACGGCCGTCGCAAAGTAGCGTCGATCAAACGACTCAAAAATCACTCGTACAGGTGATCGGAAGCATGCTTTAAAATTAGATCACTTCAGTTCAGTGATGTACCGTGTGCCATCTAATTGGTGATGCATTCAAGGTGTGATACCCTCAGCACATGTTGTTGGCACTATTAAACTACGCTAAACGGACGTCAGAAAATAATTCACCATGTTACTCTTTTTTTTCCTGTCCTTTTTCCTATGAAACTTCTGTTAGACTAGTGACGTAAGGGAATGATAAATAAAAATGTACGGATCATCAAAAATTGTGCGCTTTCAAAACAAGCGTTTAACGCTGTTTAATAGCGCTAATTGTATGAACACGTTTCTTTACAACTTCCTGCAGCCGCTGTGGCTGAAACAATTCAGTCAGTCAGACCGGGTGGTGTAACATGGGTGCGCATGGCACGAAAAAGATCACGGTCACACATTGTGCGAACAGGGTACCCCAAAGCCATTTCAAGCCATTTGTTCACGGGAATGCATCATAACAACCTTACTGAAATCTCGTGACATAATGAGGGTATTCTTATCAAGATAAAAAATATCTAAAAATAAACTATCAAGGGCAGCAATCGTCATTCAAGGAAGACGACTCTTCTGACCAAAAAAAACTCGAAACTAACTGGTTTTGTTATAGTTTTGTTTTCTCCAACTCTTCTGCCCTTTTGTGATGCATTTTGTTGCCCAGTTTTATAGACCAAATTGACTGATAAAACAAGAAACGAAACGGCTCACGCATATCAATGATAAACTATAGCTATAGCTGCAATTTCACGGTTGCAGTCGGTGCATAAAAAAGGTCACCTGCTTCCATCTTCCCGATCAGCACGCTTAAAAGGAAACATCGAAAGAACAGGTTGCACAACAGCGAACAGACCAGCCGTGGTTTGGATGATTAATTTGGCTGATGAGATATTTGTACAGCTTTTTTGGTTGCTTTGGTAATGATTTAAGAGGCAGTAAATTACAGTATTACAGTAAGTTGCACAACATGACGTCTTTTTTGTACGACCGATCACCACAATGTACCGTACTGTACAAGGTTCTCCATGCACTTCGCGACGGATCATGCTTCAGTTAAGGGAATGTTCGTTGTTTCAATTTTATTTCACATACACTTTGTAGCTTATAGAAATTTCTGCATTTTTTTCGTAAACTGACATTTTTCGTTAGAAAAATTAGATTGCATATTAATCTGGCTATTTGTTGCTAGATAAGTGAGTGAAGAAGATTTATTATAATAACTTCATTTTAATTGCCTTTATCGTCTTTTTTCACCAATAACCACTGCAGTATGGAAACGCTCAACTACCAAAACACACAAACTGTACAAACATTGTAAATAAACACTGTTATAAAACACTGAACCAATCTCACATCGTACTCTAGAGGTCTCGCCCAACACTAGTAGCACACACTTGTCGAACCACATCCGAGCACGACCGGCTCATAATTGCACGACCAGCACCGTTGCAACCCTTAGGAGGACCGCCTCGAATCCTCCAAGACCTTGATATTTATTTTTGCAACGTCCAGACCGGCTGCGGCCAAATCCCCTTCCATTCCGGTAGCCCTACAACCCTTCGCACCGGTTCGCACCGCTAAGTTTAGCGAGCATGTGAAAATCGTTTAACGTGCCCGTCCCTCACAGGCAAAGCGATATGGGTTGCTACTAATTGAAAGTGAAATTTCGTAAACCACCGTTACCCCTTAACGGAAGAGCGTAAACAGCGCTTAATTATCTACCGTCGCTGACCAGCCCGCACCCCGCCTGTGTTGCACTTGCTGTCGACAAGTGCATCGCCGCCAAAAGGACCGCTGGAGGGTGGCCAACTCTGGAGCATACACCGTGCGGCCCGCTAGATCATTGATCATTGCGACGTCGTTTGCAAGGGCGGGGGGGTTTGCGATCATATTTTTAGCATCTTGCGCCTGTGGCATTGAGTGATGGCTTCGTTTTGCATCCTGATGTCAGTGAGGGAAAATATTATTTATTTATGACCACCCTGTATCGATGGGGACACCGATGAATGGCGAATCGTTGGATCGGTGTGATTGAAATAAATGAATGAAGAAAATCAGTTTTGCTCATCTGTTTTCGCTCTTCACTTTGCAGGACTATCCACTGCCCAAACGCAGCTCCGAAGGCAGTATGAGCTAAATCGACGAACACCGGGCAGTGGACCGGCTGTCCGCAACCGTGAACCCGCAGCTTCCGATGCGCCCGTCCGTAGTCCGGTAAGACAACAGGGTCCGGTACAGGCGACCGCGTCGGACGAGATCGATCCAGAACTGTCGGAGAACTGTCCCGAGCCGAACGGTTACTTTGCGGATGCAGAACAGTGCGATAAGTATTATCAGTGCCGTGATGGACAAATTACGGAGAAGCTATGCCCGGACGGTATGGTGTTCAACGATTATGATTCCGATCAGGAAAAGTGTGATCTGCCGTTCAACATTGACTGCAGCAAGCGTCCGAAACTGCGTAAGTAGTTGTGAATTTAATGCAGAAATTCTGATCATGGTACCAAAAATGCAATATTGATAAAAATGTAATTAAAGTCAGTTGTACAATAAATCCAAAAAGTGCAGAAAGAGTAATGCACATTTTAAAGCAATTATGATAGCTAGACACTTAATGAAAAATGGTGTTTATGGAATATTCGGAAGGACATCAATGAAGCGATATTGATACTTACATAAAACAAGTAAAAAAGCAATTAAAGATGCGAATATGTGGCTTCAAAATTATCAATTCTTAAGAGATAAATGACATATTTTTGTGCAGATTAAGGTCTTACATTAAATATACAAGTCTAAACTTTTAAGGCTGTTAAAAGACGTTTAAAATGGAATATATGTATTTAATTATCGCCTAAATTGATGCCGTGACCAGGATAACACCTAGCTTCGCATTTAATACATTAACCATAACTTTCAACTTGTCTCTTATTGTACAGAAACCCCGATACCTTCACTGCACTGTCCTCGCCAGAACGGTTACTTTGCCAGCGAAACAGGAGCGTGCGATAAGTTCTACTACTGCGTCGATGGTATGTTCAACATGATCACCTGCCCTGAAGGATTGGTATTCAATCCACGCACCGGTATCTGTACGTGGCCGGACGAGGCACAGAAGAAGGGCTGCTCGTCGGAGGACGTGTTTAAGTTTACCTGCCCGAAGGTGAACGAAACCGAGGCCGCCACCCATCCACGGTATGCCGATCCGGACGATTGTCAGTTTTTCTACGTATGCATCAACGGTGAAACACCGCGCCGCAATGGTTGCAAGCTCGGACAGGCGTTCGACGATTTGGCCAAACACTGCGAATGGGCCCGTAAGGTGCCGGATTGGTAAGAAGGTTTCACAGTAACTTACGGCCCTTGGAGATCATTCTAAATTGTCCATTCTTTTCGCAGTGTCGATTGGTATAAGGATCGTCTTACCGATAAGCAGCTGGAAGATTTGGAGAATCCTCCAACGCCGAAACCGAAGCCGGCAAACAGCCCGTCGAAGGTTTCTCGCCGTCGTCCATCAAAACGACCGAAACAACCCGTCGATGATTCGGAGTAGGTTCGATTTGGTCGAACTCTGACACTCGACACTGGGAGCGAGGAAAGGGTTATAATGGGGGGAAAAAATATTGTTAACTCCATGAAGCTGGAACATGGAGCAGTGTGGCGTAAAATACTCGTGTGTGAAATGTTTCAGGTGGTATGTTGAATAAATGTATTTTAAACCTAAACTGCCCATCGAAAGATATTGATATTTTGTGGCGTGAGGAAAACAAATAACGATTTCATGTTTCGTGAGGCACAATAATTATAGCATGTCCCCTAAACTACACTGATTATCACTTAGCACTTACGTGGCAACGAACCACGCAGCACTACAGTGAGTGACAGCTGGAAACACGCACCTGGGTAGAACAGTAAAAAAAATAAGCAACCGAAAGGTCAAATTGTTATGAAAATACTCACAATGTTATAAGTTGAATGCAATGTATCCAAAACAGGATATCAACAAGCTCAACCAACAAGAAAATACTAAGAACAAACGAAACTCTAATCAAAGACTGGGCGTCTCCATGCATTTTCGATACACCACGTGTTTAGGTAGGTTTTTAGACATTTTTTAAGTCCATCATATCCATGAGTTCATCGTTGCTTTTTCCCCTTTACGCTGCTAAACAGTAATCCATCTACCAATTCACATAGAAACGATCTATGATTTAAACAGCAAGAATAATTACACACGTTTTAACCACACTATAAACCATGAAATCAATGTACATTTCCAATAACCCACAGTCGTAAATCATGAGCTTTTATCTTTTGCTCCTCCTTG
Source organism: Anopheles maculatus (assembly GCA_002091835.1). Classification (NCBI taxonomy): domain Eukaryota; kingdom Metazoa; phylum Arthropoda; class Insecta; order Diptera; family Culicidae; genus Anopheles; species Anopheles maculatus. The sequence continues at coordinate 247,680 of KZ061812.1, forward strand.
TGTGTTATAGCTGTCACGTTTTTCTTCAATATAGCACCCGCTTCAAATGTGAATAAATAAATAACTACACCACTTAGCAGCTGACATGTAGCTTGCCTTATTACCGGCAAGTAAATTATAGCTCTTTTTATCGCTTCCATTCATGAGCGAGCTGTGCGTAGGTTTTTATTTTATCGTTTTTTTGCTAAGCCCCGTAACATTCGTTTTCTTTTTGGTAGATCACTTTATTATCAATTCCCGACACAGCGAGTGACAACGTGTGATGAGTTTGCAAGCGAAATCACCACCACCGAGTGGAAGAAAACGGGTGGAAAAACATATTGGACAGCAGGATACGAACGGACCAATAGGATGGTTGTTGCGACTGTTCAAGTCCATCAGCACGTTTGTGCTCATCTTTCTCGAGCAAGGTGCCGTTCATGGGCTAGCACATTTGGGCAAACCATTTTTACACATTCTGGAAAAGTAAGTGCTTGAAAAAAAAACCATCCATTTATGTGGTTCATTTATTAGTTTATATTTTAAACAGGCTTTTCTGGTTGGCATTGATTGTCGTGTCCATTTATTTCTCAGTAGTGCTGAGCTTTGTGTCCTGGGAGCGCTACCAAAGCAAAAGTACGGTCGTTGCAATTGAAAAGGATCATTACTACTGGAACACCTCCATGCCTAGTCTTACTATCTGTCCACTAAAGCGCATCCATCGGCCATATTTACTCAATTACTGCAGGTTGATAGCGCTGTTTAGTTTCCCTTCCTTTGTTGTACAGCTACATAATGATCTTTATAACAAAATTACAGTAAAAATGGCATTTCGAAGGAAGAAGATCAAGCTGAGCTGTACGACTTTTTAGAATCGCTTGCCAACTCGTCGTACTTCAACTTTGAAAACATTAAACACAGTGATAATGTAGATGTAAGTATTACTAGCCGAAGTATTTATTAAAATACGCTTGTTGAGGATTTAGAAACGAAAAATTGCCAACCAAGTAGAATAACATACAAAAAATCTTTACCATTATCTTTGATCAAAGTGTATTTTTCGGCTAAACTGTATTGGTCTTGTGTCTTGAGACATCCACGCCGGGAAGTATGCAAATAATTTCTATTTAATAAGTAACTACGTGCCACGCCGGGAAGTATGCACATAATTTATTTTTTTAATACATCACGTGCCTACCTCCAGGCGTCAATGAGCTTCACGTTATTAAACCTTTTAAAGAAACTACAAAATTAAACCGACCCAATTCAATGCCACACAACCCGACAGAGCATGCTGGATATGTTGCAGATTAAGCCAGAAAACTACATGATGGTAATTTACAACCTTACCCGCGATTTAACCCGCCTGGACGATACGGAATTGCGTGTCCGCACACAAAGCAACCTCGAGTACTTACGCACCTATCAAACACTTACCGAGTACGGCATCTGCTACACCACCAACAGTTTCATTTCGTCCAATTTAACAGCCAGGTGATGTTGCTACTTAGTAGTACAAAGCTCGCACAAAGCGACAAGAACATTTATGTCCAATCCAATCAACAGTTTATTGCTGACTGGAAAGCAAACTCCGTTGGACGATTTTTACATGTCACGTGTCGTGCACAACGTTCGGTACGGGAACCTCTTCGATGGGGACATCACGTACAGCTTTATTGGCTTCGAGCCACCGATTACGGTAAACAGAGCTGGGGGAAAAAAAACATTCGCCACTGAACCACTCAACCTGTGTGACTAATCGCACTTTTTCAGATCTTTTATCACAGTCCGTACGAGACGCTTAACATCGCCAAATATCAACCACTGACTAATGAAGCACACGAATATGAAACGTTTTCGATCGAAATCGTTACCACGAAAGATTTTAAAGAGTAAGTAAAATTATCTGCATAATTTTCATGGCACTCCTTCACTGGTCTGCCTCGATATGTTTCCTAGGGACACAACCATCTCGCAGCGTGGTTGCCGGTTTCACTACGAGTCCAACCTGACGCACTACAAGATCTATACTAAAGGCATCTGTCTGCAGGAGTGTCGCATCCAGCTTGCCGACAAGCTGTGCGGTTGCATACCCCATTTCTATCCTAATCCCGGTAAGTGGTTTCGGTTGCGGCGTGCGATGCAACATTCAGCTTTCCCCAATCATCCACCGTACGCATTCAGATGGACCGAGGGCAAAGAAAGTGTGCCACTACAAGCAGCTGATGAAGTGCTTTCCGCGCTACCAGAAACTGTTCCTCGAGTTCAAGCAGGACAACAACGATAAAAAAGGTATTCCGTGCTACTGCGAACAGAACTGTGTAGACTCAAAGGTTATCATCGAGCATAGACAGGTACGGAACATCTTCCCCCACTTGTTCGTAAATCGATTTCCCAAGAAAATCCCACCTAATCTAGCTCCTGCTGTGTCAACCACATGCCTCACTCACATCTTAGCGCACACTATTCTGCACCGAGAGCACGTTCCGATGGGATTTATATTGCCTGTGCACTTAAAACACTACCTGTGCATCGGAATTAATTGCCCCGCTTCGTTTAACTGTAGATTCTGAAGCAAACGCAAAAGCTTATCGGTAGCATCGGTGGATTGATAGTCGTGAAACGTTATCCACTGGTTCGATTTAGCCGGCAGCTTCTGTTTACTTTTACCGATTTGTTGGGTAAGTGAAACCTGCCACACACCTAAAGACCAATGATAATGATGCTTTCTTCCCCTATTGTTTCTCACAACACAATCGTAACGGATAGTATCGATTGGAGGAACGGCAGGATTCTTCCTAGGCTTCAGTGTGCTCGGTATGGTGGAAATATTGTACTTTTTCACCCTCCGCTTGGTATGGTACATAGCAGGACGACGTTAACAAGATACATAGCATGGCTTTTCAACAAACGTTATCAAACTAATCTCACATTAATATTACTTATTATACACTCGGAAACGAAGCTTGGATTTATGGACGCTTAACTAAGTTTGGATGATTTTACAACAGATGGCACCACCATTTTCGCCGAACTGTGTAGCAGCTTAGCATAACCAGAAAATGCATTAGAAACGGTAAGCTCAATCGGGAAATGTTTACTAAGCACGGATCGTATTCGGATCAACCCGTTACGCGCCGCTACACTTTACACAACTGGATGGCCCCACGATATCCTGAGCACAATGAATAAATCGTTAATTTAGTCGATGATACTTAATCTCACTCGAATAAGTATATCTCATGGAAAGAAACCAATGCATTGGTAAGATTATGAAAACCGTACCAATAGCACCTCAAGCTCGCTAGGATCAATCCTTGGCAAGATCTTTTAAGAATTTGGCTTAACGACCACTAAGAGTATGCCGGTCGCATAATGGCTTACTTCACTTCTTAATATCACGTAGCCGCATATTCAATCTTGCAAACAGTCCGAAAAAAAATCCGATAGCCAGATTAAATGTGTGAACGACCGGCACTGCCAACACTGGCTTTAAAAAGCCTGACCAAACACAAGAAGACGACCAAATAAAAACCGTACGCCAGTGAAAGACCTAATATTTTTCATACCATAAAGTTTATTGAATAATATAACCTTACCTAACTTTTGCACACACTACAAAAAACATTCTTATTTTGTGTTTTTCTCCCTCATTTCTCACTCTCCCGCTTGCACTAAATCTCTTCACTACATTATGTCGTCCGTTTACACTGTTAGCATGTTTTGATTTATGTATGGATCCACCTTGTATCCGGTCTACAAACGTTAAATATTTCACTTCACCGTAAAATACCATTTTACCGACACCAGTTTTGGCCGGTCGTCTTTAGAGCTGTTCAGAGCTACTGCCCTCCAATCTACCAATGTATGCGCATGTTTTGTATTTAGCACGATCTGTCCTCTCTCTATTTGCGGCAAAGAACCGCCCTACAATTGGACACACATAGATTGTACGGATGAACGAGATGAAATCAGATGAATGGAGCAATCACAGAGCACAGAACAACCAATCCGCCAGACTGGCTGGCTGGCCAGTACACGGCAC
>KZ061812.1:258702-275454 GCA_002091835.1 Anopheles maculatus
TTTTTCACCCTCCGCTTGGTATGGTACATAGCAGGACGACGTTAACAAGATACATAGCATGGCTTTTCAACAAACGTTATCAAACTAATCTCACATTAATATCACATATTATACACTCGGAAACGAAGCTTGGATTTATGGACGCTTAACTAAGTTTGGATGATTTTACAACAGATGGCACCACCATTTTCGCCGAACTGTGTAGCAGCTTAGCATAACCAGAAAATGCATTAGAAACGGTAAGCTCAATCGGGAAATGTTTACTAAGCACGGATCGTATTCGGATCAACCCGTTACGCGCCGCTACACTTTACACAACTGGATGGCCCCACGATATCCTGAGCACAATGAATAAATCGTTAATTTAGTCGATGATACTTAATCTCACTCGAATAAGTATATCTCATGGAAAGAAACCAATGCATTGGTAAGATTATGAAAACCGTACCAATAGCACCTCAAGCTCGCTAGGATCAATCCTTGGCAAGATCTTTTAAGAATTTGGCTTAACGACCACTAAGGATATGCCGGTCGCAAAATGGCTTACTTCACTTCTTTATATCACGTAGCAGCATATTCAATCTTGCGAACAGTCCGAATAAAATGCGATAGCCAGATTCAATGTGTGAACGACCGGCACTGCTAGCACTGGCTTTAAAAAGCCTGACCAAACACAAGAAGACGACCAAATAAAAACCGTACGCCAGTGAAAGACCTAATATTTTTCATACCATAAAGTTTATTGAATAATATAACCTTACCTAACTTTTGCACACACTACAAAAAACATTCTTATTTTGTGTTTTTCTCCCTCATTTCTCACTCTCCCGCTTGCACTAAATCTCTTCACTACATTATGTCGTCCGTTTACACTGTTAGCATGTTTTGATTTATGTATGGATCCACCTTGTATCCGGTCTACAAACGTTAAATATTTCACTTCACCGTAAAATACCATTTTACCGACACCAGTTTTGGCCGGTCGTCTTTAGAGCTGTTCAGAGCTACTGCCCTCCAATCTACCAATGTATGCGCATGTTTTGTATTTAGCACGATCTGTCCTCTCTCTATTTGCGGCAAAGAACCGCCCTACAATTGGACACACATAGATTGTACGGATGAACGAGATGAAATCAGATGAATGGAGCAATCACAGAGCACAGAACAACCAATCCGCCAGACTGGCTGGCTGGCCAGTACACGGCACACTTCCGAAACCTCGCACCAAAACCCGGCCAATGTGAACCGATTCGATTCATTCGAATAACGCGCACGCACGCTCTACTACACGGTGTATACCGACTTTGCACCGGCATAAGATTGTCTGTTCTCATCGATTAGTCTTTTGTGCAGTTTCTGCCAATGTTCGTTGTTGATGTCTGATTACCAAAAAAAAAACAGCAGTTTAAAACACACTCACGCCACACTTCGTTCTGATGCTAAAGCACGGAAGTTAACAGATAACGAACGCATAGCGCTAGCCCGCTGATAACAGACAAAGTGAAACTTTACGAATGTTTCGGCGGGATCGAGTAATCCACCCGGCCCAACGAGACACACACTGTTCATTTCGATTATTTGTTGTTACATTTTAGCCCCATGTCAGACAGGTGTGTTTGTGGCATTACCATTTCATGAACAGCGTGCCATTGTTCTTTATCAATGCAATTAACTCTTACATTTACGCGCCGAACGCCGCTACGCTATCCATCGCAGTGCTCTCGAAATTTGGTTCGTAATTATCTTTGAATCAACTCAATCACCGCTACCATCACGAATATAACTAAACAAATCCCTGTCTGCCATGGTGAGGTCAATGTAAGTGGTACCAAAACCAACGGCCGATATGGTGGCTCAAAACCAAAACGTAACAAAACCGTCATGCAATAAAAAAAAACTTTAACACACGTTTATTACAGACTGACCGGACGGAATTCAAGTGAGCAAATACAAAACACAAAACGCCACCAAGGTCTGCTCTATGTGACAGGGATTGCAATACGACTGAAACCAGGCAGATGAGATTCACAGGCTCTGCCATCAGGCCGATGCGTCGCTATGACAGGCGCGTACTATCAAATCCTACGGTCGGAAGCGTTAAGGTACCGGATTTGGTCCACATGCTCTGGATCGCTTTTGAAAGTTTAAAAAACAAAGGAAAGAACATGACGTCTGTGATGATGAATACGGTCAGGTTTTGGGTAGATTATAGGTGATGATATGAAACGACTGTGTCTGCCTTTTACGAGGTATCCACCTCGTCGGGTTCAACCATCTCAAAGTCCTTCCCCGTCGAGGAGCGCTGCGAACCTTCCGAATCGCTTTCCGATGGTGTTCCGGAACTGAAATTAAATGATAAACCATTGTGAACACGTGTTGAGGAGATCGGTGTACGCATACAGAATGGAATTTTCTACAGCCACTAAAGAGGACAGCTAGTAGAGATAAAACAATAATGATATTCCTATTTCACAAGTGTTAAAATATGTAAGAAGTACAAATGCAACTAAAAAAGCAACACATACAAATGATATAATACAAGAAAGGAATGGAAAAGAGATGAAAGTTTTGCATCTTTACAGATAATGCTAAAAATAGTACATATATACAATATACACTACACAAAGAAAAAAGCATGTCATGAAAAATACAGCAAAAACACATATTTAACAAGGAAATTTATTATACAAAATGGAAATAATAAAAAAACGAACAAAAGAAACATTTATTTGGAGGAAGCGAAAACAAAAATCAAGGCCACCGAACTAAAAGCAGTAATTAGTAAAATCAGCACAACAACAACCAACTACATGGGGCAGGTGGTCAATTAACGTTTCATACACCGTGTCCCCCATACACACTCACTTTTGTTCCTCGTCGATCGATTCTGCGATCGTGACCGGTGCCGGCGACACCAATTTCGATTCGTTCTGGGGCTGCTGTTTGCCACCACGATGTCGTAATCCTTCGGCCGATGTTGGTGATGGGGGAGTTTTTACACTTTCCACCTCAGTGTCCCGCTCCTTCACCTCATCGATCGTCGGTGGGATGTTGCCGCCGGTGGTGCCTTCCTCCTCGCCACCACTATCCTTGTCACGTTTTCGTTTTTTCGTTTTCTTGCCCGATTTGTCGGTGGCGCCTGTCTGACCATCTTTGTATTCGTGCTGCACAAAAGAAATCCATAATCGGTTAAAAAGATGCCTAGGACCCACTACGACGGCTACTTCCACTTACATTATACAACGGCCAGAACGAGGCAAAGAATCCAACATCTTCCGTCAGATTCGGTAGCAACCAGAAATGGTGCTTGCCGCCCGTTACGACCCACACCAGGCAGAAGATTATGCACCGCAGCACGACCAGCCCAAGAATAAACACCAGAAAACCGGCCGCCGCTATACTCAGATAGTACACACCTTTGCGCAGCAGCGGTGGCCACAGCGGGAATAGACAGATCACGATCGCTCCAACCACAAGCAACGCACCAAAGATCCAGTAATGCATCGGTATCGGATCGTATAGCCAAACGTATGCCTCGTGCCCATCGATAAACACCTGCTCCGGATGCATCTCGAGACGGATCTTGCGCTTGCGTTTCTCGGCCACCTCCACCACCTTACTGCCACCTTCAGCGTGACTGCTTTCGGCGTCGGTCGCACGCGGATCCTCTTTCGCTGTCTTACCACCATCCTTAGCCGGTGGTGCCGCCTGTGTGACAGCTTCCACTGCCTTCTTGCTGCCACTCTTGCCACGCAGCTCCTGCTCACTTACCGGCACCTTTCGGGCGCGGTGGAAAAACTTGTGGTACAGCATATCGGCCATAAAATCGATCGCGGCCTGCCGGTGCGGGAAGAGACAATTGTCACCCTGGGCAAACTTTGACGCAAGCAGCGCATCGATTGCTTTGATAGCTGGACGTAAGCAATTAGTGGCAGCAAAAAGATACAAGGGAACGGGGTTGCAGGGAATGATGAGCGAGAAAGAAAAAGAAGAAAACAATTAGCAAACGGGACAGGGCAAACAAAGCAAACATTGATTGCATCGTCCCACATCGTCACGAAACAAGCGCGGGGAATCACAGTACGTGTATATTGGGAAGAATGGTTGGTTGGAATCTACTCACAGGAAAAGTACTCCACGTTGTGGTTGAGAAATTTGGTCTTTTTCGTCGGTACGTTCGCTTTGAGCCATTTTGCCACCTTGTACTCCTCCTTGGAAGCTTTCTCAATCTCTTGATCTACGCCACCGGGTCCACTGTACTCCTGGTCGAGGGAGAAAGAAACACGATTCAATTTTTTGTCACTCATTTTTGCTCTGACTACGACGTCATTAGCTGCTAGCGAAACCAATTCCAGCTTCCCACTGGAGTGGAACACGTGGCGCAGTAGGGTGAGCACCCGTCACCCGCGTACGGTACTTGAGATCGGTAGAAATTGCACTAGAACAAAACTAGCGCGTCACGACGTGGATTTGAGGCGTGTACAATCAAAAAAAAGCGCACGATACCCACAGTATTTGTTCAGGTGATGTACAAATTCTTGACTCATTTTTCACGGCAACACCGACGAACGACGGGTTCTCGCATCATCACTCAAGCATATCCGAGCCAGTGACCTCTTTTTCCTTGTCTAGTGCGCACACCATACCGTGATTCTCCGTCCCGCTAATAATAATGATCCGTCGACGGGAAGATCGTTCGAGAACCAGTTGACCAACAGTTCACGCAGTAGGCCAAATCAATTAGGTTCGCAGCCCTATGACGTCGTCTACCTTGCCAGCTGCAGAAAATGGGTTAAGATGGTAGGCTCAAACAAGGAGAACAAAACTTTCTCCACCTCCGTTATTGCCCGTTGGTTCCCGGACATGCCACGGGGCACATTCGTTACCACCATTCGTTACCACCAGTAGAATCGTACGAATGGATTTCGGAGTAGTGTTGTAGCAAGCAGGCGTAGTTTTCGGGGCCTTATCTTGTTTAACAACACACAGCCGCGAGCAAGCAAGCAGGAGCCTTGACCTTTCCACAGCCGCGGTGGGATTGGTTGGTGTTTAGGCGGATCTCTATAGCCAGCAAACAACTTACATCCTTCCGCTTCTTCGCTCGTCGTTTCTCAGCCATCCTCCCTGTTCTTCCGGGTGCGTATTATATTCACACACGGTCGTAGCACGATTATTCGCGTGAACACACACGCGGGCGAGTTGATTTTCTGCCAATTCTTTTTAACAAAACGCAAACACGCACCACGGGGGCAGCTGTTTTCCACGTCTCCACTTCGGTGTTCTTCCGTTTGACACCCGTGCAAAACGGTACGCATGTGTGTGTGCGTTTTTCTTTTGTTGTTTAAATTGGGATCTGTCATTCGCTTACTCTATCTCTCTTTCTCTCCCTCTCTCAATCTGTCGTTCTCTTGAGCTTTTGCAGTTGTACGTGCAAGCGTTTATAGTGGTATATTGATTACTTCCACGGCTGCATGGGCGTTTATTGAATTGAGCAAATTTTTATTGAAAATGCATTAATTATTTATGCACTTATTTTATATCTATTAATTTTTCACTAATTTTATCAAACATTGAGCTTCCGGTCTCTTTATATTAACATTTTCTCAAGTACTTATCAAGGTTCTCCTCCTTTCTCTTCTTGCTCGAGCCACCTGTGTCCGATCAGCTGTTTTTTGTTGTGTGCCAAAAGCTCGCATCTATATTTGTATGTTTGCAGCAACATCAGCAATAAGTTCCCACCGGAACCGTTTTCAGCATGGTCTAATATTGTGCAATATTAACGATAAGTTGTTCAGGTATGCTTCCTCTGTTTATCAATAGAACAATTTGCTTCGCAATTAAGTTGATTTATGCTTCAAGTCTCACTGTTCTGTGCTGTTTACATTGATCAAGGTCGCTGTGCCGGTTTGTTTGCATTGTGTGTGGCACTTTCAGGATAGAAAAGAGCTTTTAATGATTTTATTTTGTTTCTTTTTGCAGCTAATTTATAAACAAAAATATGCTCACCCATAAAACCAGGTTTGTATCATTGATACAACATTATGGCAAATCTTCGCACTTCCGGATGGTTCACACACGACGGGGGGAATTATATAATGTGAGTAAATTAAACATTGCCCCCTTGGTATAATCTTATGTTATCTGTTATTTAACTTACGTCTTTTAGAAATGTTACCGTCTACTTGGTGTGAATGAACAATCCGATCAAAACACCGTCCGACAGGCTTATTTAAAACTGGTGAAGAAACTCCACCCGGACAGTGGCCACCCGGAGGCGAGCGCTGAACGGTTCCAGGAGGTGGATTCCGCTTTCCGCATACTGCAGGAAAAGTTTGCCAAAGCACGGCGAGGCATTGTGGAAGACATGCAGCAAGAGGTGAAGGTGTACGATATCAGGCACACTGCACCACAGCACCGTCAGTATCTCAGCTTCGACGGAATCGGTTACGGTACGCCAGCCCAACGCCAAAAACAATACCAAGCGGTCCGAGCATCCAAAGCGCAGGAACGTGTGCTCGAACATCGGCTCTCGAAAGCACAAGCTTCCGAAACGGCACTCATGAAAAAAGGTGATTATTTTAAGAAGCATGAAATTAAAACAAAGTATGGTTACGATCGAGTCGTTGAGGATCTCATCCAGGAAGCGATATCGCGGGGCGATTTTACCAATCTATCCGGCTTCGGTAAACCGCTGCCTGATCATCAGTCACAGAATCCGTACGTCGATTTCACCACGCACAAGATTAACAAAATAATGCACGACAATGGGTTCACGCCGGAATGGATAACACTGCACAAAGATATACGACAGGCGGTGGAAGCTCTCAAGGAAGATTTGCGACGCTTGAGGGCTAGACTTGGCCCTGTGCCTTTGAGTGGGCGCGAGGAGCAGCAGTGGGAAAAATGGATCGAACAGCAGCAGGATGAAGTGGTAAAGATTAACAAAATGATCGACAACTTTAATCTGATTGTTCCGATGTTGAATAAGCAAATGGTTCGGTTGAACTTGGAACGCATAGGACATGATGTGCTTGAAAATGGAGCGTATCGTGAAGCGGAGAAGCCAAAGACCAAAGTAACGGATGTGACACAAAACGATCCCGCAAGCGGTAGTAGTAGGTCAAGTATTTTAGGGTTTATTGGTTCATTGTTTAGTTGAACATTCTTAACTTACAACGATAAAACAAACCAACGCAACAAAACTAGTAACAAACGTTGTCATTTTGTGTTTTTTTTTTACTTAAAGTTGCCATCCCCCTCGCATTTCGATTTAAGACATACTCAAAGCTAGCTCATCCACTGTAGCGTGCCGTCTTGTCCAAGGGTTGCAATATCGTTCGCTACCAGCCGTAGTGCTTTCGGATACGCAATATGTTCCGCCTGATGAATCCGTTCGGTTAGTGCTTCCTCCGTGTCCCCTCTCAGGATAGGCACGCGTTCCTGCAGGATAATAGCCCCCGTATCGACGCCCTCATCCACGAAATGAACCGTGCAGCCAGATTCAACGTCTCCCGCATCGAGTGCTTGCCGCTGTGCATGGATGCCCTTGTGGCGTGGCAGCAGCGCCGGGTGAATGTTAATCAATGCACCCTTCCAACGCTTCACGAATCCTTCCGACAAAATGCGCATAAATCCAGCCAAACACACCAGCTCGATACGTTCTTTTTCGAGCAACTTTGAAACGGCCGCATCAAACAACTCCCGTGTGTTGTAGTCTTTGTGCAAGATTACCTTCGAAGGAATGCCCGCTTTAGCTGCCCTTTCTAGTCCGAAAACACCCGCCTTGTTTGATACCACGAGCACAATTTCACCACGAATTCCAAAGATCGAACTACGGGTTGCATCAATTAATGCCTGCAGATTGCTTCCCGAACCCGAGATCAGTACCGCGATCCGTTTCTTCGGCAACGAGCAGGTAAACTGCGACATCCGCAAAGTATCCTCGAAACCCTGCACAATCACGCGCTGCCCGAGCGGGTCAGATTTTTTCACCACCGTCCCCAATGCCGATCCTCCAACACTGCGGAGACGCTGCAGTACGGTGTGTTTGTGTTCGGTGGCCACCACCAACACCATACCGATGCCGCAGTTGAATGTACGCAACATTTCATCCGCCGTTACGTTGCCGGCTCGTGATAACCACCCGAATATCGGTGGGATGTGCATCTCGGTAAGATCAAGGAAAGCGGCCACACCGGCCGGCAAAACGCGTGGAATGTTTTCCGTGAAACCTCCGCCAGTAATGTGGGCGAGCGCTTTCACCAATCCTTCCGCCAGCAGCGCCTGCAGCTCGCGTACGTAGATCCGCGTTGGGACTAGCAGTTCCTCCGCGAACGATTTACCCGAGGCACTGAACGGTGCAGTGTCACTGTACGAAAGGCCCGCAAACTCCAGTATTTTGTGTACCAAACTGAACCCATTGCTATGCACACCGCTCGAGGGCAGGCCAAGGATCACGTCCCCAGGACAGATACAATCCATCCGCGGCAACATTCGGCTACGTTCTGCAATTCCAAGCGAAAAGCCAGCCAAATCATACACACCCTTTGCGTACATTCCCGGCATTTCGGCCGTTTCGCCACCGAGCAGTGCACTGTTGCCCTGTCTGCATCCTTCGGCAATGCCCTCAATCACCTTCGCCGCTACCGGCACGTCCAACTGTCCGCAAGCATAGTAATCAAGAAACGCGAGTGGTTCCGCACCGTTACAGATGATGTCGTTCACACACATGGCCACCAGATCGACGCCTACCGTACCGTGCAGATTGCAGTCCTGGGCGATCTTCAGCTTCGTCCCAACACCATCCGTTCCGAGCACGAGTATAGGATCTTCGAGACTCATTCCCGTATCGCGCAATCGAAACAGTCCTCCGAAACCACCGAGCCCACCCATCACACCGGGCCGATTGGTCGACTTCGCGAACGGTTTAATCCTTTGCACCAACTCATCGCCAGCGCCAATGTCGACACCACTGTCCTTGTAGGATATGGCGGTTGGGGATTTCTTTTCCGGTTTGTAATTAGCTGCCACCTTCGTGATCGCTTGCGTAAAGTTCTTCACCACCACCTGATCAGTGCCACGCGCACGTCGTTGCACGCTTCCCAGTAGTACCGCACCGTGCGCCGACAGCTTCTCCTTCCACGTGCGATCAGTCTCCGACACGATCACCACCATACCGATGCCACAGTTGAACGTGCGAAGCATTTCCCGCTCGGTTACATTTCCGGCCGCCGCTAGCCATCCAAAAATGGGAGGAATTTTAACCTCGGTAAAGTCCACCTCAACTGCCACCCCTTCCGGAAGCACCCGGGGCACATTCTCCACCAGTCCACCGCCGGTAATGTGTGCCAGAGCTTTCACTGCATCACTTTGGCGCAGTAATGGCAGCAACGGGGCAACATAAAGGGCAGTCGGTGTTAGTAGCTCCTCCCCGAAGGTACTGTGTCCATCCTCACTGAACGGTGCACGATCTGTCAGCTTCGTACCGGTACGTTCGAGGATTCGATTTACCAAGCTAAACCCATTGCTATGTACTCCGCTCGATGGAAGACCGATCACCAGATCGCCCTCCTTAATGCGATCGATACGGGGAAGGATTTGATCGTGCTCTACCACACCGACACAGTATCCAGCCAGATCGTACTTGCCCTTTTCGTACATCGATGGCATTTCGGCCGTTTCTCCCCCAAGCAGGGCGCAGTTCGTTTCACGACAACCTTCGGAAATGCCTTTCACGATCAATGCTGCCGTCGGTACTTCCAACCGTCCGCAGGCTATATAATCCAGAAAGGCGAGTGGTTCCGCACCGGCGCACAGCACATCGTTCGCACACATTGCCACAAGATCGATACCGATCGTGTCCCAGCAGTTGAGTGCTTCGGCAAGCTTCAGCTTGGTGCCAACACCGTCCGTGCCTTGCACCAGTACCGGATCGTTGTATCGAACCAATTTTCCTTCACGATTCGTATACGTCACCTAAAACGGATGTAAAGTGTTACACTGTTGCGGAACTTTGGCTCCTTTGGAATTAGCACGACACTTACATCGTTCAGTCGAAACAATCCACCAAAACCTCCCAGTCCGCCAACCACCCCGGAACGATTGGTTCCGCGGGCCAACGGTTTAATGCGCTGTACCAGCGCATCTCCTGCGTCAATATCGACTCCGCTCGATTTGTACGATAAACTTTGGCTGAAAACGGAACGAAAAAGGTCAACAGTGAGTGTGACTGGGTAATGCATATGCTACCTAGGCTTTACATAATACGGTTTCAATGAGGGGTGGACAGGACAATACACAGATAACGGTCAAAGTGATTTTTGATATTTGTGTTTTCTGTTTTTCTGTATAGCATGAACACACACACACATGGGATGCATTTATTTCCAATTCACAAACTAAAATGCGAACAATGATCATTTACTGTTTAAATGCTTTCTGTGCGATGTCCAACCGGTGCTGCGAACCGTCAAAGCTGATTGCCGTGGTGCAGGCGGACGTAGCGAGTGCGGCTGCCTGCTTCAGATCGCTGTGAAGTACGACGCCGATCAGTACCCGGCCACCGTTGGTTACAAACTCGCCCCGTTCGTTACGTGCCACACCGGAGTGAAACACGAGATGTTCCGGACGGGCAGCTACAGCGTCAAGTCCTGGGAACAAAAAAAAACACACACACACACAAACACACGTTATTACTGATGCCGAAAGAAAGTTTCAACGAACCTTTGATAACGCATCCCTTGGTGGATGTTTCCGGGTAGCCTTTGCTGGCCATCACCACACCAACCGCACTGAGACCGACGCGAAACTTGAGATTAATCTCGTGCAGCCGATCGTCACACGTTGCCTCCATCACTTCGTACAGGTCGCTCTCGAGCAATGGCAGAATGACCTGCGTCTCTGGATCACCGAAGCGGCAATTGAACTCGAGTGTTTTCGGTCCGTTTGGGGTAAGCATCATGCCAGCATACAGCACACCTAGAGAAGAAGAAAAAAAACACAAATTAATCACTCGATGAATGGCAACGATTCCTTGACTCTTAGTTTGTTGGAGAGTAGCTGCTGTATGAACATATAAACCTTTTCCTAATCTGATGCACAAGACGATCTGTCGAAATCGCTCCCTACCATCGAATCCCTATAAATTGATTTAGGAAATTGCACGCAATTTATTCATAATTAAACAGATTCTATAGCAAGTTTCGTCATCCGGCCGAACTCAATAGATAGTCATCCAGAATATGATCCAATGTCGCTCACCAATAACCGTTCATTCTGCACAAATACTAAAAAATATCGTTGAAGGTATGTAACGGCTCTTTGGAAATCTTTTTTAAATTCGCGATGCCCACGTCCGAGGACGATGGTCCGGATAAGATTCCATCTACCGAACTGTACTTGGACTTGGGTGAATTCAGCTATGAGATTACTCGATGAGATGCACTCCCTTAGCATGAATCCAGCAATAAAAATGCCATCACAGAAACACTTCCTCCTATTATGTTGTGGCCTTAGCGGAGATAAAGCATCCTAACATCCATCTGTACACCGGTCGAAACATTTTTGTAAAATTAAGAAAAATGTTCTCAAGTTGTATGATTCAATGGCGGTGAATTATTAAAATGAATTAAATTTGTAGATTGCAATCGCGACCAGTAGCAGCAAAAGCACGTTTTAACGCAAAAAAAAACATGCGGGAACTAATGTACGACCGGGAACTAAATGAACACAAACATAAACAACGATGCAATTGATGATCAAGGAGGGACAGCAAAAAACAGCAAAACATATTGCGTCCAAAACTAGATCGATTCCTGTCTGTTACCACGAAGAATCGGCCCGTTGGCAGGGACACATCATATTAGCGCGTACACGCTACGCTCGTTATCACCGACCGGGGAGATCTCGTGCGTCGTTCTACGACCACAAAGCTACGTCATCTACCTCGCCAGCTCTGAGGCGGATTGTTTTCGATTTCCATTTTTCTCGATCGATCCTGACCTCCCGAGAAGTAGCCCTAGCCCTCGGGTGCTTTCTTATCACAATTTAGTACCAAGCAACAACAACCAAACAGTATCAACCCATAAAACACATACCATTGTACTTGATGCCTTCCGCTCGCAATCCATCGACGGCCCGCTGTAACACCTCTCGCACGACCAGCTCCATTTGAGCGGGTTTGATGATCGGACACGGACAATATGCACCCATACCGCCCGTATTCGGCCCACGATCATGATCCAGCAACCGCTTATGATCTTGGGCCGGCAGCATCACGCGCACGGTGCGAGCGTCAACGAATGCAAGCACCGAAACTTCCTCTCCGACCAGTTTTTCCTCCACGACGACCACCTCGCCCGCTGCGCCGAACCGTTTCTCACCGAGGATGTCGTCCACGGCGGCACAGGCTTCGTCGATCGTTTCCGCCACAATCACACCCTTACCGGCGGCTAAACCACTCGCCTTTACAACCAACGCGGCGTACGGTGCGCTGCGGATGAAAGCCTTTGCCTCGGTTGCATCGGTGAAGCTAGCATAGCGAGCCGTCGGTATGCCATGTCGGTGCATGAAGTCTTTCGACCAGTTTTTGTCCGCCTCAATCTGTGCACCGCGTCGTCCCGGACCGAAGCATTTTATGCCGGCCGCTTGCAGTACGTCTGCCAGCCCATCGGCTAGCGGGTCTTCCGGTCCTACCGCAACTAGATCGATCTGGTTTTGTTTGCACCAGGCTACGATGGCCTGCAAGAAAAACACACATACACACACACACACAAACGCAGAAACAAATCAAGTCAACCGTTGAACACCGTTCAAGGATGATATGATCTCACTTACACTATGGTTCTTCACGCCGACATCCGACACTAGCTGAACCTTCGGAACGGCCGCAATGCCAGGACTGCCTGGAAGAACGTACACCGTTTCCACCCGTTCACTGCGGGCCATCTTCCAGCAAATGGCATGCTCTCGACCTCCGCCACCGATCACCAACACCTTCTTTAGGGCACCATTATCCTGAACCATTTTTTTACCGTTTGTACCGCAACGGAGCTGCGCAATGTAGTCCGAGAGTAGCGCAACTAATTGAGCTTGATTAGGAAGTCTAAATCAAATCGAGTGATCACTAACCCCTCTGCCACTGGGTACGTTTTGTGGGAACTGAGCTGGTAAGGTTTCGCGCGTTCGATCTTACGCTGTTCACTGATCGACGGATTAAGACGCTTTGCGAATCGTTCCTTTACCGTGGGGTGACTTTTGTATTTGCTAGCACCAGCGAATCTCGCGTTCCTGAGCACGAGACGGAGGCTGTGTTAGCGCCTCCAAACATTGATACAGGCTTCTCTCTCTTTCTTGCCTTTGGGCCCAAAACAGTAAATCTGATTTCCTCTCACGATCTCTATTCCACACGCGTTGTGAGACGTGAGACGAAAGAGAGTAGACCCATTCGAATGATCCTCACTGGAGCTACCACCTCGTACCACCCTTCGGACCCACGTCTACCCCTAGTGCGTGCAGCATTTATTCGAGCGCTCTCCGGATTCCTACGCCACATGGCTATCGCGATCATAAACGTGTGAAGTTTCGCAAAAATGACGAACCTTTTTTTGTTTATGAAAAGTACTAGGTCTTGCGAAATTACAACGAAAGCGATAGCTCTGAAGGGCGCGATTTTGCGTGCCATCGTAACAGCATTTCCATGGCAACAGGTACAGCTACAGCCGGTACAGTGCTTCAAATGCGATATGGGACACCATCGAAATGTTTTGCGAAATTATGGGAAAGTTCAAACAAATTCCTATTAAACGCTTCATCTACCCAAGGCACATTTTGTCCTACGCTGAAATAATGAATAATTTGCTCGCTAGAAATGTATAATGGTACACCTTTGAATGTATGTTCAATTCGTCCACGCAGTTATTTGTTTTGCATCTTTTTTTTAACATTGAAGCTAAACATATTAAACACGTTCGCAGCTTAATTCACATTTAATTTCTGTACATACTAACTTTGTTCGTCCGAGAAAGAAACCGCAACAAAGAGAAGTGGTACTCAGAATGGCGTCAACCATCAGTTTGCAACGAGCAGCAAGAAGTTCTTGAATAGTTGGTACTCAGAATGGCGTCAACCATCAGTTTGCAACGAGCAGCAAGAAGTTCTTGAATAGTTGGTACTCAGAATGGCGTCAACCATCAGTTTGCAACGAGCAGCAAGAAGTTCTTGAATAGTTGGTACTCAGAATGGCGTCAACCATCAGTTTGCAACGAGCAGCAAGAAGTTCTTGAATAGTTGGTACTCAGAATGGCGTCAACCATCAGTTTGCAACGAGCAGCAAGAAGTTCTTGAATAGTTGGTACTCAGAATGGCGTCAACCATCAGTTTGCAACGAGCAGCAAGAAGTTCTTGAATAGTTGGTACTCAGAATGGCGTCAACCATCAGTTTGCAACGAGCAGCAAGAAGTTCTTGAATAGTTGGTACTCAGAATGGCGTCAACCATCAGTTTGCAACGAGCAGCAAGAAGTTCTTGAATAGTTGGTACTCAGAATGGCGTCAACCATCAGTTTGCAACGAGCAGCAAGAAGTTCTTGAATAGTTGGTACTCAGAATGGCGTCAACCATCAGTTTGCAACGAGCAGCAAGAAGTTCTTGAATAGTTGGTACTCAGAATGGCGTCAACCATCAGTTTGCAACGAGCAGCAAGAAGTTCTTGAATAGTTGGTACTCAGAATGGCGTCAACCATCAGTTTGCAACGAGCAGCAAGAAGTTCTTGAATAGTTGGTACTCAGAATGGCGTCAACCATCAGTTTGCAACGAGCAGCAAGAAGTTCTTGAATAGTTGGTACTCAGAATGGCGTCAACCATCAGTTTGCAACGAGCAGCAAGAAGTTCTTGAATAGTTGGTACTCAGAATGGCGTCAACCATCAGTTTGCAACGAGCAGCAAGAAGTTCTTGAATAGTTGGTACTCAGAATGGCGTCAACCATCAGTTTGCAACGAGCAGCAAGAAGTTCTTGAATAGTTGGTACTCAGAATGGCGTCAACCATCAGTTTGCAACGAGCAGCAAGAAGTTCTTGAATAGTTGGTACTCAGAATGGCGTCAACCATCAGTTTGCAACGAGCAGCAAGAAGTTCTTGAATAGTTGGTACTCAGAATGGCGTCAACCATCAGTTTGCAACGAGCAGCAAGAAGTTCTTGAATAGTTGGTACTCAGAATGGCGTCAACCATCAGTTTGCAACGAGCAGCAAGAAGTTCTTGAATAGTTGGTACTCAGAATGGCGTCAACCATCAGTTTGCAACGAGCAGCAAGAAGTTCTTGAATAGTTGGTACTCAGAATGGCGTCAACCATCAGGGATAGCACCTGGCGGTGCGTATCCGAGCAGTGGTGATGAAAGCGGTCCGTTTCCTTCACCGTATCCTTTGCTGCCGCCGCCGCCACCACCGTAATAACCGAGCGTTACATTACCTCCATTGCGTCCACCGACGTACCATCCACCATCGCGTCCTCCCGGCTGCTGATGGTTAAGATGTTGGGCAAAGGGTTGCTGATGCTGGTACGGATGGCTGCCGTGTGGTTGTTGCTGTTGCTGCTGCTGTTGCTGGTGTGGCTGCTGCGGATGTAAGTGATGGTGGTGTGGCATTGGTGGAAACGTATGGTGCGGATGCAATGGATGCGTACTGTGCATGGGATGATGCGGATGGTGGTGGAGATTGGGTGTCGTTGGATAGTAAACCACCGGTGCTCCTTGCCCCCGTCCCTGTGAGCCGTTTTGCATCGCTGGAGGAAACGTTCCGATTGGGGCCTGTTGCCGGTATGGTGGATGGTAGCGGTACATGTTATTCGAATTGTTATTTGCACCATTCCCGGCCATGCTATCCCCACCAACGACTCCACCACTGCCTCCGCTTGTACTACTAGCATTAGAACTAGCATTTCCGCTCGAACCGACATTGTTGTTAACATTGTTTATTCGATATCCATTGGTGGTAGGTGTCGTTTTCTTTGTCCTGTAAAAAACAAGCACAAACACACACGTAAAACAAACAAAAAAAGTTAAAGGAATTCCTGCACGACGCTACATATGACTGCCAATTTTGCTCCACTTACTCAGCTTCCTCGTCGTCATGAGCCGAACCAAGGATACGCAACCGCGCCTCGGCGGATTCCTGCCTTCGTTGGTCGAGTGACTTAATCTGTGTCTTGGGCTTACTGTCCGCCGCACTTTTGCCTTCCGATCCACCGCTGGTCTGTGGACGCTTCAGTATCTGCATCGGCCGGGCCACTATCTTCGGACGCAGTTCCTCCTCTAGCATCTGCGGTAGGGTATTTTGCCGCGCCGTGTTTCCAGACGCAGCGGGCGATTTCGTACTGTCCGCTTTGTCCGCATCAATGCTGGTAGAGTTTTTCAGTATCGTTATCGCGTTGGCCAACTGACAACGGTCACGGCGCACCATAAAAAAAAACGTACAGCGTCAATTAGTCAACAAGGTCACCATGGTGATGGATGGGAGGCGAAACGTCTATCCAGCCTCCTTCCATTCGTCATCGAACACCGAGCCTACTACCTACCTGCTCTTCGTCGATATCTTCCCAGCTGTCGGCGATCTCTTGCTTCTTGCTGGACATGCTGCTGGAGTGTTGCTCGGCAAAGGGCGGAATTACTTCAGGACGGTGGACAGCTTAACAACAGGGACACGATGAAGAACTATGATGCAGCAGCGAAGCAGCACACTTTCTCTTTAATCTCCACT
>KZ061812.1:275491-298004 GCA_002091835.1 Anopheles maculatus
TTTCCCTCCTTTCCTCCAGCAGCAATGCACACCCGTCAGCGGACCAAAACACGGCGCAGATCTCCCCTACCTTTTATACACCGACACCACCACCCGCACCAGCCAAACCCCACCTACGTGTGCGTTATCCGCAACACACAATCCACCGTCGGTTAGTATCGCGCTCGAAAGGGAAAATGGGAAATCTCCTTTTCGAAGGGAGCAGTGAAAACTTCTGCTGTACAATTTTTCCTTGTCTTATGAGAACCCGAGCGCACCTGTCATCGGGAAATGACAGCGAGGTCAACTGCGGGCAAGGTTTATAGAGACACGAGCACACGAAAAACACCAATGCCGGATCATCGTTGGACACTGGAACGAAAATATAAACTGTATCGGAAATTTTATTACAAAAAAGGGCTTAAAACTTGGTAAATTCGCTTGTTAACTGTCTGCAACAAACGCGGAACCCACGTTGGTATATATTTGTGCGCGCTTTTCTAAAATTTGACAAAACACAAACGTTTATGGGTGTAGATCGAACTCTCGAGCCCAGGAAAAAATCTGTGTGTCATTTCGTAGATTTTGGCAAATTTTAAACGTATACTTTCTACATCAGCTCGTTCCAAGCGAAACCTCGCATTGTTGGTGCAGAATTACACACTCGAAGCATAACATCGCAATAATTATCGGATTGCATAGTGTAGAAAAAACACAAAATTGATCCACTCATCCGTTATCGAAGGTGCTGCTGCTGTCTCTCGTACGCTCGCTGCCAAACACGTGCGGTGAAAAAAGGATAAAAAGCAAAGAAAACAATCACCGCGCGCTTGTACACACAAACACAAAGGCGCATTAGGCTTAAACAGCGCCGATATATCCTCCATCGCGATTGTGTGTTCCTGGAGTGCACGAGAAGAAAAAGCGTATTACTTCCGCTATGCCATAGCAAATTTAATCCCTTTTTAACGAGATTTCGGTGAAAACGAATCAGCCCGAGTAGTACAGTGCGTGTTTGTGTATAGCTCTTATATAGGGTAACATTGTTACCAAGTGTTGTTTATTGGCCGATGAACGAGGATTAAACGTTGTGCCACACTAGGAGGATAAGGAATTGCATGCGAACGTGAAAATACCGAGAACCACAGCAAACAACAGCACCGCAGAAAGAAAAAAGAGCAATGGCAAACAGTGAAGCAATTCCGGATACACAAACGGCCACCCAAATGACGCAGGATACGGCACTGGAAAGTCAACCGTTCGAACAGCCCAGCTACGGACAGTTGCTGGGAAAGCATGTGAGGATGGCAACCCTCGGTACTAAATATCCTATGTTCTACGTTTCTCGTGCTCCGTCTACCATTTACGGTACCCCTTAGTTATAGCTATTCAATGTGTTTTGCGATCCAAACATAGCTTTTCCTTGCTTTGCACAGATCACAGATCAAGTCCCTTTCGCTTTCATCTATTTTCCCTAATATTCAGACGCCGTGTAGTGGTTTACCCTTTTTTCATGTTGTATTATGTTTCATTTACAGAGCTACGCAGTAGCGAGTTTAAAGTTGGCCGAGAGCAATCATGCGATCTTATACTGAGCGAGAGCAACCTTCCGGCATCAAAGTTGTGCCGAGTTTCTAAGATACATTTCACAATTAAAAAGGATTTGAACGACATGACGAGTCCCACGTACATACACGTAAGTATCCAATAAAATCAGATCGAACGTAGTCACGATCAGAACGTTTTCTTTTTACCCTTCGCCAGGATCATTCACGGAACGGAACGTACGTAAATGACAGACTGATAGGCCCCAACAAATGCATGATCCTGAAACATAAGGATGTAATATCAATCGCCGGTGCCTATTTACGTGCGTTTCTGTATTACGATCTGCGGCACAACGTCGCAGTGGAGATTAAAGAGGAAGAGCTACTCGATCGGTATCATATCGGCCGGAAGCTTGGTTCGGGTGCGTGTGGAACGGTTTACCTGCTGCATGATACCGTTTCCTGCAAGCCGTACGCTATGAAGCACGTCGCGAAGGATCCGCTAAACGAGCGCAGCCGACCAAAATTTTTAAACGATCCACTGCGGGTGATGAACGAAGTTAATATAATGAAAAATCTTGACCATGTAAGTACACTAGACCCTTATGACAGCGCGTATGTGATCGTGTAGAGGTTTGTAATTGTATTTATTTTGTTTCGTTTTAAAACCAACCAGCCATGCGTGATCAAAATGCACGACATCGTAGACAAACCGGACTCGGTGTACATGGTGCTGGAGTACATGAAGGGTGGCGATCTGTTGTCACGCATTATTGAAAAGAAATTTCTGCCGGAAAAGACGGCAAAACTGTTTTTCCTCCAGATGTGCCACGCCGTAAAGTACCTGCACGAGCAAGGTAAGTGGGTAAGGAGAGGTTGGGACGATGCATGGGTTCAAAAACAATAAGATTGAATGCTCGAATTTCGCAGTAGGATTTCAAGTTACAGTTCGATCTGAGTTCAGCTGGGATTAGGGATATGTATTCTTTTTTATTGTTTGATTCCTCTTTGGTAAAACCTTCGTATGCTGGTGGTTGTCAACTTGCTAAGATTTACGGCCGGTGGTTTAAAATATGCGCAGAGCGATCTTGTTTGGAAGCGCAGGTAGAAATTCGTTCATACGATCGATTTGGTTGTGTTATTGACCTTCATAGTTCCATTTAGCTGTGTTCACATATATAGAAGGAAAAAAAAGTTAAAGTATTGCCATTCAGCTGAATGGAAATATTATTTCTTTCCGATCGATCTGCCTTTTGGAGTCCCATTCGGTGTGAAGAAGCTATAAATGGCAACAGGTTTTAGATAATGGTTTACATGGTTATAGTTTGAGAATTATATGCTCCTTTCGGATATTGGTACAATTTACATGTCACAGTTCGAATAAATCTTCAATGTTTGCCATGGCAGTTAGAAGCTGAAGTTGCATTTCATCGGTCAAGTGTTGTAAATTGAACCAGGTAGTCGTAGGAAAACTATTTTTAATTTTCTACTCGGACAGCAGATTTAATTGCGGAATGGTTGTGTCTTGTTCCCAAAGCTTTTGAGATAAATTGAATGTGGTTGGTGTTTGAAGATTTTTGTTTTTAATCACAATCCAGTGAAAAGAATATATCGTTGTCCAAACCAAGACAAAACTCGCTCCCAAAAGTACGTGATAAATATGATAGGAGCTATTTTCATTCTATTTTGACTGCTAGTACATAATGGGCAAAGGTAGAGATTGTGAAGGACTTTTTTTTAAATGATAGGGCGATTAATCTTAGCGATCTAAACTTCACAGTAACTATCACAGATACCATTCATTTGCTTGAGTTTCACTGTTCATGATTAATCGGATTGGTCATAAACTGAAAAATTACACGCGTCTTCATACATTCTTCCACTATTACAGGGTTCTCCAATGCCGAATTCGGCGCGCAGAGACTAACTTTACTTACTTACTTATCAGGCGCTACAACCGCTTCACGGTCTTGTCCTGCTGCAACAATCCTCGATACCGCTCACGGTCTAGCGCCATCATCTGCCAATCAATTATATCGGCCATTCTGGCGGACGCATCAACGCCATCACTCCATCTCAGTTTGGGCCTACCACGCCTCCTCTGTCCATGTGGACGGCCTAAAAGGATTTTACGGGCTGGGTCGTCCGGTGCCATTCTCATGACATGACCAGCCCACCGGAGCCTGGCGATCCTTATTCGCTGCACGTTGGTGTGATCACTGTACAGCTCATAGAGCTCGTCATTGTAGCGGCTCCTCCATTGTCCTTCCACACATACGGGGCCAAAAATCCTTCTGAGCATCTTCCTCTCGAACGCGGCTAAGAGGGTTTCGTCAGATTTGGATAAAGTCCATGTCTCAGAGGCGTAATTGAGTACTGGGACTATAAAGGTTCTGTACAGTCCCAGCTTCGTCCGTCGCGACAGGTATTTTGAGTGGAGAAGTTTCCCTTTGTTTGGGGGTCCTTTGGTAAGCTTCTGCTACATAGGAGAGCCTCAAACCAATGATGTCACCTCCGAGTCTCGAATGGCACTCTCTAGCGTCAGATTGAATAGGATGCAAGCAAGCCCGTCTCCCTGGCGCCGACCCTTGGTGGTAGCAAAGGGCCCTGACAGTTTTCCTTCCACCTTCACCTGGCATGTGATGTTGGTCATCGTCATACGTACAAGCCTGGTAAGCTTGGCCGGGATTCCAAATGAGCTTATTGCGTCGTATAGTTTTACTCTAGCTATGCTGTCGTATGCGGCTTTAAAGTCAATGAAGAGATGGTAGGAGTGTAGCTGCTGTCTTCTCCAAGATGCGGCAGTGAATATCTGGTCAGTGGTTGATTTTCCGTTTCGGAATCCTCTTTGATAGTTTCCAACTAAGTTTAAATGGTCACATATTTTTCTATATTACTACATTTTTCTAACATTACGATGGGGAGTCTGCAACATTTTATGTTATGGAACTTTCAGTCATTGATAAAAGATTCGAATTAAATTGATTTCTTCAATGGCTTCGTTTTACTCGTAGCTGGATAGTCAGTCCTGCATACGAGGATTCCTGTTTGGCGATAAAAAAAAACATGATTATTATAAATTAAAAAACACACTTTTAGAACACTTCACATCTATCTTTTATTATAAGCATTTTTTTTTTGAGTTGGCTCTTTTGTAAAGGCATCTTTGGTTCTGATGAAAACGACGAGCACAATGCTGCAAGGAGAAGAAAGTGAAGAAATGTATAAGAGTTGTTACATTTTAACTACAGTCAAACGCATTCCTAACGAGTATCACTTTAAACAACAAAATGCTAAAAAAAACACCACTTTTAACGATTGTCAAGAGATGTTAAGATCTCGCAAAACTTGATTCATGAAATTTTTGTGTAGGGCTGCTCGGCGACGATATGGGTATGGGATATTTTCCGCAATAGAAGCGCTAAACGCATGTCGATTAATGATATTTATAAATGTATTGGAAATTGTAGCGAAAAGAATCCTTCTGCCTTACGATTGCGTTAATGTAACGGAGTAAATTCGTTATGGGAAAGTTGACAGTTTGAAAATGACACGATAACACGAATAATGTAAGCTGCTATTCGCCAGGGAAAAAATCAAAATCACAACTAATGATTAGCACAAAGAAGATTGGAAATTATTTCGTCAGACATGAGTTGTAATCGTTATTTCTTGTTGTAAATTGATATCTGTATAGTTACGTGTTTTTGTAATCAAAACATAGGTTTATGAGCATATTACTACGACTCTTGTATGAAAATGTTTGGAGATCCCTGCACTAGTGTATTGCTAGAAGCAGCTCGTAAACACATTAATAATGAGGGATTTCGTGAAATTCATACACTTGATTGTGAATATGTTTTTAGATTAGGTTCTCTAATTTTTAATACAAATATTTACTACAATTAACATATAGTAAGCGTACTACCTACTCACTGAACTCATGAAAAATTGTTCTCGCACCACTAACACAGGAATAACCCATCGTGATTTGAAGCCTGACAACATCCTGCTCGAGAACAATAACGAGTACACGCTGCTGAAGGTGTCCGACTTTGGGCTGAGCAAGTTTGTGCGCAAAAACTCGGTCATGCGTACGATCTGCGGCACACCGCTGTACGTAGCACCGGAAGTGCTACAAACCGGTGGACGCGGTTCGTACACGCGCAAAGTAGACATCTGGAGCATGGGCGTCGTGCTCTTCACAATGCTCAGCGGTACGCTACCCTTCTCGGATGATTACGGTTCCCCCGCCGTGGAACAGATCAAGCGGGCAAGCTTTAAGATGCGCCACACGGTATGGAGCAGGGTGTCACCGCAGGCGAAGAAATTGATCTACGAAATTTTAAGCGTAGATCCGAACGCGCGCCCATCGATCGATGAGCTGCTTCGAAGCAGCTGGCTGCGTGATCCGGACGTCATACGCAAAGCGGAACGGTTGATGAATATATCGCTGATGGTGGAAGAAGCGCCGACGGCCGGGCGGAATACTGCCTCGGATGTGGAAAACAACAATGCCAGTGGAGGTAGTGGTAGCTTTGCTCCACCGAGCAAGCGCAAGCGATTGTAGGTAAGGTAAGGTTCCGTTCCATTTCATGTTTTTTTTTGGGAAGGGAAAAAGAACTCGTTTTTTATGCATTAAGGACAGTTACGATCGCATAAAGGCCTAGCTTTTCGGCAGGAAAAGCTGTGTGCTGTGTTATAGGAGATTTTATTATGAATGGTGCGCTACTCGTGTGCATATGTGCCAATTCTCTGTCGAAGTATTAAGAAGCAACAATCGGGCAGGGCTCTGCATAATATGCTTTCGTGCACTTGTTTTCTCTCGGTACAAAAGAAGTAGATAGCGATAGCTAGGGAGTAGTGGTAGCATTTACAAAGACTAATCGGTACTAGAACCGTGTTTTTTTTGCGTTTATTTTCGTTTATCACTATAATTCATTTATCCTACCCGTCCATATGCTGTTTACACGCATACAGGTTTCGAGCATTGAAGGCAGGAGGGAAAGCAAGGAACTAGAATGAATGGGATTCCCCTTTTCACTGAAAATACTTACTAGCAGTTAGGTAAAAGTAACAACACAACACGAAACATCGTGGTGTCGTTGTTTAGCAGAGAGTTTAATTTTTTATATTTCCATTATTTTTGTTCATGTAACTTTAACATAACGGATAGGTTTGTGTACACCATCATTCAAGTGACCCCTTTTTCGTTACTCAAATATTGCTCATTCCATGACTACAGGTGTGTGTGTGTGTGCACAAATCTGTCCGCTAATAATGACCTCACAATAAAACCAAAATATATGAGTTGTTAACGTTCCTAGAAGAAAAAAACGGTTCATTATACTGGTTCTTTACTAATATTGTTGAGAAACAAAAAAAAACACATCAGACCAGCGGGAATCCGTGGAACAACTCATTTTTTTTGCATCGTGTGCGCTAAAACCGGTTCCGTGACGTCCTTTTAACCGCCGCCAAGCCTCCAAATTGGAAGCGGCGTGCGTGTGTTTGTGTGTTATATGAAAACCAGTACGGCTCGTATGTTAACGTATTGCTGACACGTTTTTGCTGCTACGTCAGTCAGTAATTGGTAACATAAGCCGGCTGTAAGGGCTTCCGGAAAGGTTCTTCTACCAAGGTTAAACAAACACAAACCGATGCTGTGCTGTGCGACTGGTAACAGCGCGCATCAGCATAGATCGCCGGTATGCGTATCGGTCTTTTTGTATGTGTGTGTGTGTGTGTGTGTGTGTGTATGCATGTCCGCACGATTCAAATACAGAGGCCGAAGGGCACAGTACTGTTGTTTGAAAGCGAAATGAAATGTTATTTAATTCAATCAACTATACACAACCGGCCGTGAAGCTCAGCCGGCTCGACTTAGATTGCATTCGCGGGGTTCAGTTGCCGCGGGATCAAATCACAATCGGTGGAAGTCTTGTTGTGAAATTCGCTTTTTATTGAGATAGTGGGATTGCAAATATATTTGACGAACCTGCCCCTGCCGGTTCAGTTATGCACCGTCATCTGATTTCGCTTTTGTTTGTTTGTGTGTGTGTGTGTTATGCATCTTTTTAGATGGTCATTTACGTTAACGTGGCAAAATGAGACATTGTTGTAGCTTACTAGAGAATTTATTAATGAAAAGAAAACACATGTGTAGCGTATTCGATATTATTTGAAGTCAATGTTGGGTCATCTGTGGCGGAACCATGTCAGAATTAGATTCTGGACCTCAGAATGGGAAGGCTGGAAAGTAAGTTTCGGAAGGAGTAAGATCGCTGGATTTGTCATGTAAAGATTGGCATTGTTGCCAATATGCAGACATTAGAGATCATAACTAAGTTTGCAAATAACGAATCAAACAATTGTCGCAGCGAACGAAGCTGATACTGTGTAGCTGGAACATTTATAGTTCCAGCACACTCTCATACGCCCCTTGAGACATGATTTATGTTCAAAATTGATCAAAACCATTTAACTGCGTTTAGGAGGATTGAGACTCGTCAGGATATTGGATAAGCTACAGACGGTGCTAGACCGTGAACGGTTTCGAGGACGTCTGCAGGAAGTTATGACCGCGAAAGAATGGATGAAATCTGTTAGACAAAGACATTTGCTTAGCTTTGGTAGATCTCCAACTTTTCGTCTAGCTATGCAAATTGTGCGTAGCCAATTGTACTGCTTACGATCGAGCGATCTTCTTCGCATATTTTGAAAGTAATTTATTTGATTGTTGTATCCATGTACAAAAGATTACTTATTTTCATTCGCACAGCAGGAAACACAATCCCTCCATAGAAACATGATCTTTCGAGCTTTCTGTACGATATTAAAAATAGGCCTCCTCCTTATCCGTATTTCCGATAACATAAAAAGGCGCAATAGACTAACCACCGCGCTCCCTTTCCTGCAGACAGTCAATCGCTCAAGGTTGGGGCCGTTGACTACACGCGGCCAGAATCAAATAAACACACACAAACACGCAATGGCAATAAAAAAGAAACGAGATGATGTTTACGGTACCGTACCAACCTGCCTCCCCTGCGATCTTATCTTATCGTCGGCAAAGATTCGTTCTTTGTACCGCAAAATTTGTGAACCATTTGCGTCTGTTCCCTCTTCGTGCTCCCAAGGGTCGCACGATTAGGACGGTAGTTGTGTACTTTTTTCACTTTTGGAGGGAGCTACCAACACACACACACACTGATCGCGAAGTGTCCATTTCTATACTTCTGTCTGCGTATGCGAGTTACGCGAGTTGGGGCTCGTCTCGAACGCTGTGGTATAGGGGCTCGTGGTCGTCAATTAAGATGGAAAGTTGTTTGTGTTGTTTGTCCAAACGTTTGCGCACCACTATGGAGCGGTATGGAGCAGGGGATGGTCATTAGTGATTTATTTTAATGTTTTGCTAAACTTTTCCTGAACCCTATTCTACCTTCAACACTTTCGGGCTCCTTTATCTTTACTCAAATTCATAAGTATTTTATTTAAAAAATTATCTAAAAATGTTATTTTTCCCTAATTATTATCTTTCTCATTAATTGTTGTGTGAATATTTTGTATTAAAAAAAAACAAAAACACAAAAAGTGAATCTCCACTATATAGCCACACTATCCGTGACCCCATTCGACGCATGTTCTAATGTTCTAATGGCAACCACCGACTGCCAAGTATGATCGCGCGGCATTAGACCGATCGATCATTGCTGTGTATGTATGTTCACACACTACTCACTGTCTGCCTGTCTCCACATAGCCTCCGGGTCTCCGGTGCAAACGCAAATTAGAGGAGTTTATTACCACCACAACCAAACAACGGCAAGAAAAAAAAAACGTGTTCCACCACACCAGAAACCACTATCACCGTGTGGCGCGTAATCGTGGGTTGGTAACCCGTTTTATTTTGTGTGTCTCTGTGTCTCTCCACTTTAATTTTCGCGAACGACGTAGACCTTGTGCGGTTGATCGAGCGACCGGGGTGCGTCAGTTGATTCGTGTGCTCGTACGTGGCCGGTTGGTTGTGGCTCCTTGCGCTCCTGCTACTGGTGTGTGGCTCTACTCCTTTAAGAGAAGAAAAAAAACTTCCCACCCACTCCCAAGATGCTGCAAAACGTTCTCCGTCAGGTGGTTCGGTCGGTGGGCTCGATCGGTGCACCGCGCACGTTCGCTAGCTCCTCGTTCGGTACGGCCACCGGTGCCACCTCGCCCCTAACCTACCTGAGCGAGGACGAGCTGATGATGAAGGAAACGGTAGCCAAGCTGGCCCAGGAACAGATTGCCCCGCTGGTGAAGAAGATGGACGAAGAGCACCAGTTCGATCCGTCCGTGGTACGTGCCCTGTTCGACAACGGGCTGATGGGGATTGAGGTTAGCGACGAGTATGGGGGCAGTGCGTGCAACTTCATGACCACCATGCTGGTGGTGGAGGAGCTATCGAAGGTATGCCCTGCAACGGCCGCCTTCGTCGACATCCACAACACGCTGGTCAACTCGCTCATGATCAAGCTCGGTACGGCAGAACAGAAGAGCAAATATTTGCCCAAGCTGAGCCAGGAGTACAGTGGTAGCTTTGCGCTGTCGGAACCGTCGGCCGGATCGGATGCGTTCTCGCTAAAAACCACCGCCAAGAAGGATGGCAACCACTACGTACTGAACGGTACCAAGATGTGGATCTCCAACTCGGATCTGTCCGGTGCGTTCCTGATCATGGCGAATGCGAATCCTTCCGCCGGATACCGTGGCATCACGACGTTTATCGTGGAGCGCGAGTACGAAGGTTTCACCGTGGGCAAGAGAGAAAGCAAGCTGGGTATCTGTGCGTCCGGTACCTGCACGCTGCATCTGGACAATGTGCGCGTGCCGGAGGAGAACATCCTCGGTGAGTTTGGCAAGGGCTATCAGTATGCGGCCGGTTTCCTGAACGAAGGGCGCATCGGTATCGGGGCGCAGATGATTGGGCTGGCACAGGGCTGCCTGGACGCTACCATCCCTTACCTGCTCGAGCGCAAACAGTTCGGTTCCGATCTGTACTCGTTCCAGAGCATGCAGCATCAGATCGCTACGATCGCGACGGAAATTGAAGCTGCCCGGCTGCTGACGTACAATGCGGCCCGACTGCAGGAGGCTGGCGCACCGTTCCTGAAGCAGGCTGCGATGGCCAAATTCTACGCGTCGGAAGTGGCCCAGCGTACCACGGTCAAGTGTATCGATTGGATGGGTGGTGTCGGCTTTACGAAGGACTTCCCGCAGGAGAAGTATTATCGCGATTGTAAGATCGGTGCCATCTACGAGGGTACGACCAACATGCAGCTCAGCACGATCGCCAAGGTCATGAAGAAGGAGTATCAGTCGTAAAAGGTGATGTCTCTAAGCATAGCAGCGCTGATGATGTGTAGGGTACGCATTACGCAACCGTGTGGCGCCTGGGGTGTGGTGGTGTTGGTGGTGGTGCCAGTCTCACGAGACGAGAACATTCCGGTTCCAGCAGAAAGCAAAGAAAACACCACCACCACCACATCATTCTACGTACACGCAGCAGAGATACGAGAGACGGAGATATCAAATTTTGTCTTCCGCATACGATAGTCACACACAAGCAGACACAACTTTTCGTAGGTTTTGTTGGTGTATGCGTTATGGTAATGCGCATAATGCGTGTATAGCATAAGCAAAAAACAACGGGGACTGGTTTGATCGTTGTTATTATTGAAGCGGAGCGCGATTATGGCCCTTGTGAAACACGCACAACGAAATACGTGAATTTGTGAAAAAACGGATGCATTTATTATGGTTAAAAATTACTATTACGAATAATATACACGTGGCAAGACGTGGACACATGAACGGGGACCGAACGAGACGGAGACTGCAGACGGGACCGAGACAGACCACAGACCGCACGATGATTTTAGGCTAGGCATGTTGAACGAACGAAGCAATTATTATTATGCTCAAAACATTCCAAGAGTGTTTCGATTTCGCTGGAACTCTAAAAATGCAGCATTAAACAAAACAAAGCAAAACAAAAAAAACCGGTAACACATTGTGTAGTAGGTAGGTACCGCGATTTAGTGGTAGGCTGTTAATAAAATGGTCTTTACTTTCGGTACGAAAATAAAGCTGTCGAAAAATATGTACGTGTGGCAGTTTGGTTAGCTGAATGGTGTGAATTTGTTGTTTCGATGTCGTGTTGATGTTACGTTCGATATGATGGGTGTGAACGGATGCCGGTTGCGAATTGGTTCACAATGGAGGATTGTACTGAATTGGAGATAGTAATATTGTACACAAATGGATGTAAAAATAAGGCGGCAAAGAAAGATGATAAAGAAGATTTGGGTAAGCAGTCGCATATTGTTGACCAAGAGTCAATAATTGCGATCAATATAGCTCAATCAATATCTAAAGATTACTCCGGTCGTTTGTGTGACTCATCGCGCATCTATAATGGCCTACTTGGGAACGGCTTATGTGGATCGATCAAGTCATGCAAATGATACCGAACTACCCAGCTCGCATAGTCTTGAAAGACCATCGTGGAGACAGAGGATGCATCCGCCTGAAAGGGAATAATGCGAGTTAACACGGTAAAGTGGCTTGATAAAGTAAGAGGAACGTAAAATCAAGAATGATATTTGATGTTCCTTCGTCTTTTACGGTTTTTTTGTATTCATGTGGAACGGCCAGCCGTATTGCTAATTCGTCTTGGACGGTATCATAAATGAAAAAACATCCTCAGACAGACTTCTCCTTCTTTGATAAACGTCCGTAGCCATATCATGGCTTACTAGATTTGTTGATGTAGCAAGTAGCCGGCCAATGATACCTTCCTACGGGGGAACAATCCGGACCGAATTCGTTACATGTTCCTGTCGTGTGAAGACTCCGCATAGATGATTCCTCCAAGAAATATGCTAACCATTGTTGAATAGAGTTAAAAGTTTCTTTTACCGACGACTCTCTCACCATTAGATACTAGTTTATACCAGTTCATTTAATCATTCTTAGTGAGTGATTGTCTGCTACTTGTCAGGTGGATCTGCCTGCTACAATTTACAGTCGTACAAAATAAACGAGTGTTCGTATTCTGGGCTCTGGTATTTTGGACATTCTGGATATTCCTGGAATGAACCGAATGTTGTAGCCGGATCACCGGCTCACCTCAAATCTACGCTGTATGATGTAAAGGAAAGCTTCAGGTATCTTGATTTTGATGTGACTTTCTTCTGTCAATTTTCGGAGGTGATCAGTCAAGGCCGACGTAACAATGAATGTCTCTCCGATTGAGCTTCGTCCAAACAAAAAGAAGAGGATTGATTCGGGCAAGGATCAGTCAAAAGTTTTGCATGGTATCAACTTTCAACGCCCCGTACCGATCGAGCCGTGAGACTCACATATGGGTCATCATCATGTCCTTTTGTAGCAGCCCACCGTAAAGCTTCCACCACCAAGTGGCTTTTAGAGAAGCTTTTACCGCAAAGTTTCTTGTCGCTTTTGTGAGCCTTTTTATTATCGATCTTTGTTGTCTTGCAATAAATTTTAGCATTTATGTCAAATTTACATTCACTCACTTGAGGCCAATGGCACCTGAAGTGTTAACCGCTTGACATAGCTATCCCATCCGATCAGTGTGCAGGCAATCGTTTTGTCGTTGCTGTTCGTGCCATCCCAAACAATATCACGCACATAGTTTGATGCACTGTTTTCCGTCTGAATCTCTTTCGATTTGTCGTCGAAAAATTTTACCTCTGGCGTGTTTCCCAGCACCGCGAAGTTATTGCTGCGTAAAACAATAAAAAAAATGAATCATTTCAATACCAAGAGCATAAATACGCATTCTCAGCACCACTCACTTACCCGTGGAATGATATTTTATGAACCTTTCGATCGAAACACGGAATCGTTTCGAGGAACACGTTCGGTTGCCGCGTATCTATAAAGTGCACGCGACCCATCTCATCTCCAATCGCTACTAATCGATTCCACGCGCCTTCCTCGCACCATCGGATCGTGGCGAAGGGTACATTGTGCTTTTCGTACAGCGCCACGGCCGGTTTCATTTCCCGGAAGTCCCACAGCAGTGCAGATTGATCTTTCGAACAGCTTACAGCTAACGAATCCTGAGTGCAATCGGTGGACACCGACGTAATTGCGCCAAGGTGAGCATTTTGAAAGGTGTTGGTCGACTGCAAATCGCCCTGGCTGTAATCCCACAGCTTGAGGCAACCATCGACCGATCCGGAAATTACGGTCCGCTCCGTGCGTTTGAATATGTCCACTGCGGTGATAGCTCCGATATGTTCGTTCCGTTTGTCTATCATATAGAGATCGGGACCTCGAATGACATTCCCAGTGGACCACATTTCGATCGATCCTCTATCGTTGCCCAGAAGAAACTACCAAAGAAAAAGAAAATCCAGAGTCACCACTATTGAGGAGATGTATGTAACTTAGCTATCCAGCTATGAAGAACTCATTACCAAAGCATTGTCCATGCCGTTACGATCGCATCGCAACGGTTGCTGAAAAGTATCTTCTCTTCCTGGAAAAGATCCGCGGTAGTTTCCCAACCACAGAAGCCACCTTCCCAGAGCCGGCCGGTGTAATTGTTGCCCGCCACGATTACATTACCCTGGCAGCTAACAATGGCCAAATCTAGGAATGGGGGCAGTTTTTTCTCCGGCAACGGAACCGCTTTTGTGAGACGGTAGTGCAACGAGTTCATGTTCGGATAGTCGGTAGTTTTCGCTAGCTCGGGTAATGTTTCCGGTGGTTGGTAGGTATCCGGCACCGCATAGGTCGAAACCAAATCGACACGCCTGTTGTAATCCATGCTGTCGGAACCACGATTTCGGATTTGTTTAGCGGCCCTTTTTGGTGTAACTGTTTGGGAAGATAAGAACGTGTGTTTTTGCCGGCAAATGTTTGACACATGTGAAGCAATCCGTCAGAAATGTCAGCTGTTTGATTAGGAACATGACAGTTTGAACTTCGTTCATTTTAAATGAGCCGTTAGAAAGGCTACCAATTTTCTATGTTAGTTCCAATAGAATATGTATCATGTATCTAGCTTTTTTTTAGGAACATGTGATATCGTCTTTCATTTGAGTCGTACATTTCAATGCTTTTTTGTTTATTTTCTCCAATCAAAGGTATAATCTCTATACTATGCATCAAAATAATGTCCATTTCCCTGCAAGCACGATTGAGACGCTGGACAGCTGATTGGTGCGAGTAACACTAAATGCAAATAGGGTTTTTTGTGTTATCGTTTGAGATGACTCATTTAGCATGTTTTCTTAATATATCATAGTTCTAGTAATAGCAGTTAAGCATAAGTGGATGATGATGACTTGCGTTGGGACAATTACGCGATTTTTCGTTTCAGAATTGGCGTTAAGTTAGTATAGAAAGAATATAGCATTGTTGTGTGACTCAAGCGCACACAGATATAATATTAAGTATTGAAGATTTTTGCTTTGTAATGTCCAGTAGTTTTTACGATGAAAAAAAGATATTTAAGAATGAAATAATTAAGCGTAACACATCTTAACTGGCAGTTTTTAACTATAACTACACAAACCTTTCTACCTACTGTGGCGATTAGGAAAAAAGCATAAATTAAAGTCTTAACAATTTCCTGACTTATTTAAATACACGCGCACATCCTGTGTTTTGTGCATCAACGTTATATACATAAACGGCACGCGTAATGCGTACACTCGATCGGTCGATCATGTTTTGTGACCGATTTTTGTATATCCCTGACCAATATAAATTAGGCGCCGCAAAACAGTGCTGAGCTGCCGGAAATGGCTGTTCGATGATGTTTATAATCGCCTTCAGCTCGAATTTCGATCGCTGCGAGCACTCAATAGTCCACTCACATTTCTTTGAACTCATTTTAATGGTGGTTTTGAATCGTAGCAGCTTTTGAAATAAATGAGTACTTGGTTATGTGGGTAAAGCACTCATTTTGAAGCGAGCGTCGATAGAATTTCGGCGATCGAAATTCGTGCTGGGGGCGAATGTTTCGTTTGTCTCTTTTTCAACTGTTTAAATATTTCGATTTGAATACAGAATCCACTATTTTCATGCAAAGTACAGCTTGTTTGTTCGAAAATCATTACAAACACACGTCTTATTAAAGTTCATGAATTTATCCGGCGTTGAACCGTCTCCAAAATGCTGGGTGCTAAATGATTCACATGAAACGAACGAGACGTTAAATGCATGATTGGCAAACAATTTTCAACGTGAAAGGCTTGTGGCATGGTTTAATGAAATAGTTAATTTTTTGTATAAAAAAAGGAAATAAGGTAAAAAATACAAGAAAAATTCTAATGCAATAAAAAATATCATCAGACAGTGCTGACAAATCAATGAAAAATGAAAAATTAAGTATAAAACAAAATGGTGTCAAAAAATAGCCACAAATTGCAGCACCAAAAAAATATCGCAAAACAATAAAAAGCAAAATTGTGTGTTACCAAAAGAAACTAACTCCCTGTTTTTGAGTGGTTCGATTCCTAGTGTCTTAGCGTCGATGTTTCCGGTTACTTTACACTAAAGCCCATCAGCTGGCCTGCCAGACCAATGATTAAATTTCCTCCTACTATAGCAGAAACCATGTTCATTCCTAAAATGAAAAAGGAAATGCATGTTTTAAGCTGCACTTAGGGGGAATTATTATATCTGTCCCACTTACCGTGTAGGATTTAGACATTATTTTTAAATATTCTAGTGAATTCCGCGCTGCATACGCATGGGCCTCTTGAATCGTAAGCCCACTACCATGGCACACGGCAACCGGCATCGTGGACAGCTGCACCAAACACTGGAACTTGTTATTGGTCGACTTTTCGTCAATATCGACGTACGTCACGAGGAACCTTTGCTCTTTAGCAATTTCGTCCAACAGATCGGTGTAATTGATGTTTCTGTCGCTCAGGCTTATGCCCTGAGGAGAACAGAGGGATGAAACAAAAGATAGGAATTGAAACGTTAGATTTAAGGTCCAATTCTCGCAAGAGACAATTAACCGGGCCATCTTCGTACCTGCAACTGCTGCAGCAATTTGCCCGCGCGCGACTTTAACGCTTTATGGAACTGGGACACCTTTAAGCTTTGGCTTTTTGTGAGCGTCGGTATGGAAACATCCTTTAGGCATGCGTACCGGTCAGCATGGTCAGTCTGTCGTAGCTAAAATACAGAGTACAAAGTATTTTTAGTTTTCATGCCGTATTCTGGTGTGAAGATACTTCACACATACACACCGACGTACATCCTGCTTGCCTAAAGCGCTTACCTCTTCATTGCCGTCCTCATCCAACAGCGCCATCATTTGGCTCGGTTCCAACGGTTGATCCTGCAGCCGTTGCCACATCTTTTGTGCCGCTTGACGTTTTGCGATTTTTTTACTCTTGCCTTCACCCACCTCACGGTGTTTCAGTACTACGCACGCTATCGTAAACTGACGCTCGTGCGGAAGACCCTTCTCCGTTTCCGTCTCGTACGTTGGCGGTGGCCAGCGTCGTGCCATGCACATTTCCTGTAACCAACCGATAGGGTTGCCCGTCGGCTCTTCCTCGTTGCTGGCGCTGTAACGAGATTGAAAATTGAAATAAAATTGAACAACTCGAACGCACCAGCGCATTCCACCATATTTGACTCGTACTCTTGAGATTCCTCGTTCACATATGCACCGGGAAAATCGTGAAATGAAGAACCTGTCAGTTTGTCTATTAGCGCTTTGGCTGCCGCTTGTTTCGCTTCCTTTTTGGACTTTCCCGTGCCGAGGGCTGCAATTGAACCGGTGTCAGATTGGAAATTAGTAATCCGCACTACTTCGTCACCTGCACACATCACAAACAAGATAAAGACTGGTATTCCAGCCGTCGATAGCTCCTGGTCGATCGCCGCGGAGATATGTTCATTATGGAGAAATGACATTTGGCGTTTATGGCAGTGCCGTTTATTAGCCAATGGTTGCTTTGTTTTATTTTCAAGTTTTGCCTTTGCTCGAAACTTTGCTCAGTGTCTGGATATAACTAGAGATGAAGAAAAACGGGCAACAAAGGAATATTTCCTGCAGAAAACAGGCATTCCGGATGTGGCAATGTGTGTTGATGGAACAAACGGTAAAGAATTAGTTACTATCATTACATACACATCGCAAATGCTGCTACACCTATTGCAATCCGCCATAATGGTGAAAGGAAGAAGTTTCGTAAACGCTTTGTGTGGCCAATACCATCCTTTCGATTCTCGGCCTTACCTACTATTAGCGTAAACTTTGTTCGGTCGTTTGGTATTACTCAGCTTAACACCGATAATGTATTCACTATAACAAAATCTACCCACGTCCGTGAGTGTATTAATTTAAAAAATTTTCCTTCTAAGTTAAGTATGGTGAAAAACGCGAAGCCGAATGTTTTCCGGGCATCAGCTTTTGACGTGAGAGGTGTTGTTATGGTGGTGTCAGTTCAATCCAAATAAAAAATCAGGCAGTACTCTACTGGGTAGAAATTAATTGCGCAATGGTACGATGAGAAGAAAATAAGCGCTACTGCAATGCATGAACACACCACATACATTCACCGTGTTCATTTTTAGTAAGGTGGAACAATCGTTCATTTTGGGTAGGCCACGGTAACTCACCAAGATCGTTTTGAAAACTGGAATTCCAACGTATTACAGTGTATTTAAGTCACTTTAGGCTATTCAACGTAAGTGTTCTTTCCCATTTTCCAGTACTAACAGTAAAAGATAAAAGAGAATTATTTTGTTGAGGTGTTTTATTTGATTTGATTTGATCCGTAGTTGAATAATCTACTGGATAATGGAACGCTCTACTAACGTTTTAGAGTAACTACGCCACAGTCCTTGCAAGCTGTCGCTAGAAATTGACGACGTCTTGCGCCATCGAATTCCAGAACAAGAATGTTGCGACAATTCGTATACTGCTGGTGACTTCTGGATTATAGGAGTTTGTGAGGTTTAAAGTAAACATTCTTTCAAGAACGAATTTCCGGGGTTGGGTTTCATTCAAGCTCAAATATTTAGAGTGACATGTAAACGTTTTTTACGTCGTGGATGTTTTGAATAGGAGAAAAGTATGGAAAGGCTACGGCGGTATCCTTCCCTTCCATTACATTAGGCCATGGTACATCTTCAGCCATGGTGTTGCACTACCATTCTATTTGCCCATGTGCTTGGAAACGTTCTGTGTACTCAAATTCGGATGATTTTGCGATGACATGTTACCATCGAGCAAACAAAACGCGACGAAACCGGAATTGAATACCAGAACCTCGTAGGAATAGCCTCTCATTTATATACGTTCCTCCTTCTTAGTATATGTGATCCATTATTATTATTTTCGGATCCAGTATGAAATAACGATCATGGTACAGTGGTAATAGTGTTTATAATTAATAAAAAAAAAAACAAAAATAAATAAATTTGTTATTTACCATAAATCGTACGACATTTTCACTTTACATCGTCTTTTCATCTTTGTATCGCCGGTTCTGCTCGGTGCTGATTTTTTGGCAAACAATATGCACGAGCTTCATTGTGTGCACTTCCCCGTTGTTGGCAGTCGCAGTAATGTAGCTGACAAGCAGTTTTCACACTGAATTGCTGCTCGAAATGTTATGCAAAACTAGAAATTAAAGAAGAAAAAAAACATTGTAAAAAAGTGCAAAAATCATTTTTTTTCTATTAAGCTAACCTTTAAGGAAATGTAGTTACTTCATTTACGTTTGTCCGAAAGACAACACAAACTTCACACAATCGATAGCATCGTGCATGTTGAGAGATTTTGAATGATTATGCCAGAGTAGAGTAAAGTTAGCCGTCTGCATCAAACAATTGATTTAAAAAAAAAATCATTTGCATATTGTTATCCGAAACTCGTAATGACCATCGTCCATCTTTTTCTATCGCACAGGCAAATCGTTATTAATTCACTATAATTAATTTTTTTGACAATACGTTTAATATTCTAATCGTTTTCAGGAACAACTTCAACGTACGTTAAGGGGTTTCAGTATGAAATAAACGAATAAAATTAAGAAATTTACACATTCAAATGAATTAAAAACGCATAATACGTTCAAAATCAAACTGCCAAGCATTAAAAGCAAAATGATTGTTTGTGTGTGTGTCAACGAAAGAAACTAAGTTCCAGTTTCTGAACGTTCACTGGTGAACATAATGTCCTAGTCTGGATGTTTCCGGTGGGCTTGGACCCACACACACACACACACAGTGGCCGACCTGTCGGACAGAGCAAGGACTAAATTTCCTCCTGCTACCGATGTCAAAAAAACATGTTCATTCCTAAAACGAAAAAGAAAACGCATTTATTATGCATGATGCTATCGAAAACCACTAAATCTTACCGTATAAGATTTGGACATGATCTTCAGATATTCGAGCGAATTCCGCGCTGCATACGCATGGGCCTCTTGAATCGTAAGCCCACTACCATGGCACACGGCAACCGGCATCGTGGACAGCTGCACCAAACACTGGAACTCGTTATTGGCCGACTTCTCGTCGATGTTCACGTACGTCACGTCGAACCCTTGTTCGTTAGCAATTTCGTCCAGCAGCTGAGTGTAGTTGATGCTTCTGTCGTACAAGCTTATACGCTAATGGAAAATCAGAAGAATCAGGAGAAGGGACCAAAATGAAGAAGTAGAAACGTTAGATTTATGATTGATTCCTCGCAAGCACCGTTTAACGGGCAGAACTGTTCAACATTTAAGAATTAGTTAACATATCTCCACACCTGCAACTGCTGCAACACTTTGCCCGTGCGCGACTTTAGTGCCTTATGGAACTGGGAAACCTTTTGGCTCTGGCTTTTCGTGAGTATCGGTATGCAAACATCCTTTAGCCCTGCGTACCGGCCCGCAAAGCCAGACGGGCGTAGCTAGAATACAGAACAAAAGGCCAAATTTCGGAAAATACAAAATATGCAGTAAAGCGGTCAAACTATTCTTCCGTGCGGTGCCGATGCACGTGCTTTCAAGTCGTATTCTAGTGTG
Source organism: Anopheles maculatus (assembly GCA_002091835.1). Classification (NCBI taxonomy): domain Eukaryota; kingdom Metazoa; phylum Arthropoda; class Insecta; order Diptera; family Culicidae; genus Anopheles; species Anopheles maculatus. Next base: position 296,082 of record KZ061812.1, read on the forward strand.
AGCATAAAGGGTATCTGCACATACGGTACGACATATACACCCAGTTTTCTGTACCCTTGTTTCTCCCTTTTCTGTGGCCAGTGGAGGAAACCTTCCTGTGCTTACCTCTTCATTACCATCCTCGTCCAATAGTGCCATCATCTGGTTCGATTCCAACGGTTGATCCTGCAGCCGTTGCCACATCTTTTGTGCCGCTTGACGTTTTGCGATCTTTTTGCTCTTGCCTTCGCCCACCTCACGATGTTTCAGTACTACGCACGCTATCGTAAACTGACGCTCGTGCGGAAGACCCTGCTCCGTTTCCGTCTCGTACGTTGGCGGTGGCCAGCGTCGTGCCATGCACATTTCCTGTAACCAACCGATAGGATTGCCTGTCGGTTCTTCCTCAATATTGACTCTGCAAAAGGGTTGGAAAGGTGGAATACAATGAAAAAACTCATATTCAAGATACATATATCATCATGCATGCGTGGCTTACTCTGGAGGTTCCTCGTTCACATATGCACCGGGGTAATCGGTATAGGAGGTTCCCGTTAGCTTTTCTATCAATGCTTTGGCTGCGGCATGTTTCGCTTCCTTTTTGGACTTTCCCGTACCTAATGCTATAAGTAAAAGAATTAAAATTAAGATAAGAGAAAATTTATCGACTGATAAAGAACACACACACACACACAACACAACTACTCTATACCGTCTTTATCCTTGTACGAAACACGATACCGGAACGTGGGTTCGTGCACCGCGCCCTCCACCTGTATCAGATCGTACTGTGGCGTAATGCCCCGACGGCTGAGCAGTTCCTGCAGCACAGATATAGGCGTTTTCATGTTATTCGTGTTAAGTTCCGTCTTGAGCGCTTCCTCGATCGGTATGGAACATTCCGTTTTTTTCGTCCCTTTCTTATTACGGGCCTTCTTTGGAAACCCTTCATGGGGATTTGATATACCGACTGGTGGGTCAGTCGGAATGACTAGCATTGTTTGAGGCATGCTTAAGCCGAGCTGTTCCATTTCCTGTGTATACAGATTTAGCGTTAGTATGTAAAACATGTAAACTACACCTATTGCCGTTCGCCATAATGATGAAAGAAAGTATCGTAAACACTTTTTATTGGCGATAGCATCCTACCAATAGCCGTCGGCCTTACCTATTATTAGCGTCAGATTTGTAGGACCGATTGTTTCACTTAGCTAACGATACTGAACCACGATAATGCATGCACTGTAACAAGAGTGAACTACTTGCGAGATATTTTTAATTTAAGAAATTAACTTTTTCCTTCGATATGGCGAAAAATCGAAGCCGAATATTTTCCGGGTACCAGCATTTGACAGCCAGGTGTTGTTATGGTGGTGTCAAATCAATGCAAAAAATACAGGGACCACTCTACCGATTTATACGTCATTCATTGTATTGAAATTAAATAGCAATTTTGCATTTCAAATACGTGCACTCATTGTCTTTACGATAATTCACGACTCCGCATACAAGACTTTTGAAAAGAACAACATCCGAAAGCTTTCTGAATCGACATGATTTCGTGTAATTGAGATGGAAATTATTTCGTTTGTCGGAAACTCGGCGCCGAATAAGTTGTAACAATCTTGAGCTTCCCATCTTGCTGTGTGAAGCTTGGGAGCAACAAATCGCACGCACACTAGCACAAACAGCTGGCTGCAGCATGCTGTCAGTGACAATGCGTCGCAGTGGTCATTGTTGGTATTCGCTTCATTCCGTGTAGGAGGAAAGAACAAAACGGTGTTTGCACTTTTCAAGCTTAAGTCCCGTGTATCGGACTGATGCTTTTTTTGTTTTTAGCCACCTTCGCTGCCGTGTATTGCGAGTTTCATTATGATTTATGTGCAAGTGATCCTCAATCTCAAATGGTGACAAAATAGTGCTTCAATGAATGCTTTCGGAAGA
>KZ061812.1:298231-317102 GCA_002091835.1 Anopheles maculatus
CTGCCTATCGCTGCTGCTGGCTTGCGATGGCCCAAAGCTACGTACACAGACAATCACTGTAGATGGCTGTAGAGGATGATGATGCCATCGTTTCAATTTCTACGACGCGTCTACTACGACGTCTAGCGCAAGATCTCACAAGTGTGGGGCAAAGGTTGCTACGAAGTGTCCGTTGCTACGCTTCAAAACACTCACACACGGCGATCATCTGTGTCCGTTGAAATCGTTCAACCACACACGGTCAATGGATATTAATTCGCATGGTTTGCGGTTTACGCACTGATTTCGTTTTTCTTCGTACCTACAAGTGCGTGTGTTTGTGTTGTAACGTTCCGGCATTGTTTTCCGTAGGAAGCAGGTACGAAGGCGAAATTTACAACGGCGCAAGCAAGAGCGAACGACAAAACGTAACAGTGTGTAACTCGCCATCGGGCGAGGGAAATGAAAAGGGTAACCGAAATGGAAACTCTCAATTCCGGTAGATGACCCACCACCACCACCAACACTGATGAGTTTTTGTTGATGGTCAGGGTTATGTAACAACCTTCCATAAAAGTAGCGACTCACCTCAATGTGTGCGCGCCGTAATTGTTGCTGACCATAGTCCACAGTCAATGAAAACGATCAGCCAAAGTCATTTACTAAACAAGAGCGTCAATCAACACATTCCAATGGAAAAGTTTGCTTGAAGTTCTTGCCATTTTTTATGATAAAATTTCAATTTATGGAAATATTGCTCTTCCTCTTTACACTTCGAGACGTTGTGATCCTTTCTGATGATAAGATACGACATAATGAACGAACACCGATCAGCCAAAGTCATTTACTAAACAAGAGCGTCAATCAACACATTCCAATGGAAAAGTTTGCTTGAAGTTCTTGCCATTTTTTATGATAAAATTTCAATTTATGGAAATATTGCTCTTCCTCTTTACACTTCGAGACGTTGTGATCCTTTCTGATGATAAGATACGACATAATGAACGAACACCATATGTCATGACATGCGGTGTGCTAATCAAATTCATTTTAGCTCCAGCTTATCACCATTCTTATCGCTTTTCGTCATTTCGACGCTTAGTTATTTCTATATGCTTCACAAAAAAAAAAACTGTTTTTGTGTGCTGTTTACTAAGAAAGTACAACGGTTGTACACCACACCCTTGAACGCAAATGTGGTATGCTGTCCACCGTGTACCATTAGTCATCGAGCTTACAAAGATGACTAACTTACACTGACTTGGGTGTGTATTCAATGTTGTAAAATTAGAAAGTTTTAGAGGGAAAGACAGAGAGTGGGTTATTAAATTCATTCCCAAATAATTGCAATTGCATCTTAAAATGATTAGATTGTGGTTTTTAATCGTAGATTGAATTTTGGCAAATGTTCTTTCTCTATTCCTTTTCCATCCGCTGTTTTCATTGATTGCCATATGGAAGGTTTCGTGTTAGTCATTGACTAAGAGTTTTGTATAACAATGTAACGTTTTCGAAATGTATATGTTATACAGCGTCGTGCACAAGTGTACATATGTTTCGGTTTCATCAGGCTTTTTGATACACTTCTACCTTTATTTACTTCTTTTAACAGGTCAGGTAGAGCTAGAAAATCTGCCATTGCGCAAAGATGCTTTACGACACTTTGGCCTGCCGCTACAGATCGTCAGCGGTTCGATTGGCAAGGTGAAGCTAACCGTACCGGTACGTGCGTTCCGCACCGCTTCCTGGTGCCTGTACATCGACGATGTGCAAGTCACCTGCGGTCCGATCGATCTCGAACAGGACTGGAACGCTGAGGTGGAACAGCAGACCGAGCTCGACCTGAAGGTAGCTTCGCTCGATCGGCTAGAGGCGAAATGGCGCGCGCAACGTGAAACACCTGTCACCGAGGGCAGCTACTACGCGTCGTCTTACAGCGGATGGCTCAACTATGGCACCTCGCTCGTGACAAACATTATCGAAAATCTGCAGCTCACGGTGAACGGCATCCATGTGCGGTACGAAGATGGGCTTACCATTCCGAATCAACACTTTGCCTGCGGTGTAAAGATTGATTCACTGTCGGCACAGAGCTGTGACGCAAGCTGGACACCGGGCAAGACGGCGAACTGGAGCACCCAGCATGTCACCTTCAAGCTGGTCGAGCTGACCAACTTTTCCGTGTACTGGGACCCGCGAGCCCAACAGGAACCGGTACACATGATCAGTCCGATCAGTGTGCGGGCCCAGCTGAGGCGAGATCGTAGTGAAACGCCGCTGAGAACGCGTAGCCGGCCGCGGCTAGTTTGTGATCTAATTTGGGAAGAAATTAAGATAGCTCTTAGTGATGTAAGTGACCATCGGAGCGTACGCGGTAAATTTAACTCACGTACAACCCAGTTTAATGAGCTTCTACTTTTTCGTTTCCCTTTACCAGATACAATACAATCAAATGATGCAGTGTGTCCGCGGGCTGGATGATATTGCACGCTTTCGTAGGTTTAAACTGCAAAGACCGACATCGCCGGTGGGTGAGAGTGCTCGCGAATGGTGGCGTTACGCCGTACGGTGTCACGGTCTCTGCCGACATCTGGGTACAGATCCGTACGTGATAGCGAAGGAAAATTTACAGTACATTCGAATATATCTGCGTATCGTGGCCAACCCGAACGAGGTACTGTCAAGTGCGAACAAACAGTTTAAGGATCGGATCGAGCGTGATCGTACGTTTGATGAGTTGCGATTATTGCGCGACGTGTGCATGATGCAAATGCCAAAGTTGGAGAAAAGCAGTGCCAGCTCTCCGCCTGTTACAGCTCCGACGGGCAAATCGATGCTGGTACACTACTTTCCCCAGTGGTGGTACAGCAAGAACAACAACAATAATAACAGTACTGAAGGATCGGAACAGCAACGGACACCTCCCGGGACAGGTGAGGATGATGCAAGCCCTGGAACATCTGAAGAGACCGGGGGTCAACAGCTAGCATTGATGGGCAGCAGTGCCGATGGTGGTGGTGGTTACTGGGACGGAGAACTAAGCCCCGTCAGTAGCTTTGAGGACGAAATTTTAGACGCTTTGGCCGGTTCGGTGGAATCAAACTCGCTGCTCAAACGTGACGCCGTGTTTGGGAAGTTTAACTTTATCCTTAAGCGTGGTACGCTCGACTTTTGCAGTTCGATCGAGATGGCTCCAAAGCTACAGTTCCTGTTTCAGGATCTAAAGATGGACGTAGAGTCTAGGCCACGCAGCGGTTCCCATTACGTCGGGCTCTCGCTCGGCTCCATACTGATTAAGGATAGGCTCACCCCCAATTCGCAATTTCCCGATCTGGTAAAACCGCAGCAAAAAGATGAACTAAATTTGAAAGGTCCCACCCCCACCAGTACGACACCGCTCGGTGGGAGATCATCGTCGGGGCGACTCAGTACGACATCCCTTCCTCCGGCCGATATGGGTGCGTGCGAGCCCATCTTTCAGCTGCAGTACGAACGGAAACCTCTTTCGTACGATACCGACTACCGGTTGATGGTGAAATCGGAATCGCTTGACATCGTGTACAACATGGATGCCGTGCGATGGTTGGTGGATTTTCTGGCCAAACCCCACCAACAGTACGATGCCCGACGGAGGCTAGAGGACATGAAGAACAAAACAAAGCAGGAGTTAATGAAGAACTGGAACTACATTATCGAGGGCCATTTGAGTGAGCGTAAAACCTGGACGCTGGATTTTGACATATCGGCACCGCAAATTATTTTTGTAGAAAATTTCAGTGATCGTATCAACAGTACCATAGTGGTGGTGGATTTCGGCCGGTTACAGCTAACCAATGGTGATAGTGGATTTAGCTCAAGCAGTGTGCATAATGCGGATGCAACAGTAGCAGCGGCTGCTAGAGCATCGGTAGCATCGAAGGCAAGCGCGAGTGGTTTTTTTGCTGGCCAGCGTGATATATCTCCCGACATACAGACGGAGAACGATGAAGACGACGCATTTATGACACCGTGCTCAACGCCACCGGGTTCGGAAGCGAGCACTACGAATTCACCAACATTGGTGAGTGCGTTTTCTGAGGCGCCGGAATTGAGCGGAAATGATCGTACGACATCCGGCGGAGGGATTGTTACGGCAGCCGCGATAGGAGATGCGCTGGACGAGTATCAGCTCTACCAGCGCCTGTACGATCGCTATCACTTGCAGCTGACTGATTTGCAGGTGTTGGTGTGTCACGCCAAAGAACGCTGGACGGCGGCTAGTCTAAAGACCACCTCGAACTTGCACGTTCTCGATCGGTTTAGCATCGTGCTGCAGGTGGAACGGCGTGTTGTGTACACGAGCGATCCACAGTATCCTAGCTTAACGCTTTCCGGCACACTTCCAAAGCTGAACGCACACATCAACGAGTACAAAGTGTCCTCCATACTGACGCTGGTGAACAAATTAAGCAAGGCCGGTCAATTTAATCAGGGCGCATGGAATCAATCGACACCTGCGCAACCGGATGAGGCGGATCGGAATTCAGGAACGACGACAACAAACTCGAAACAAACCAGCTCGTTACCGCTCGGCGCTGCAAACGATGAGGAAGACACAAGCCGGGCAAGTTCGCTAGACAAGGAATCGGCAACCAACATAATCGTGTTTCAGTTTACCATCGATCAGATGTCGCTTGAGGTACAGTCTCGTGGTCGTAGTGTGGCGGAGTTGCAGGTTTCCGGTGTAAAGGCCGGTTATAACCAACGCCCGGAAGACATCAGCCTGATGTTATCCGTTCACGGGTTGCTGCTGGTCGATGCGATGCAATCGTTTGGGCAGGATTTCGAACTACTGATTGCCAGCCACAGACACGTTGGGTAAGCGTGGACTATTCAACTACATGATTGTCTCCAATTATTACAAATTACGCCTTTTTCTAGTGTTGTGCTTAATGAATCTTATCGAAAGAGTCATTCATATGAATCTTCAGTGAAGTCATTCAATTCATGAGTCGACTCCTCATGAACCCCCAAAGATTCCTGAATCCTCAGAAATTCATGCGCCAGATGGGGACCCCAAGCGGCCGCCACTTGTTCTATCAATTCGTAGATCATGAATCTTTGAGGTTTTATGAATCTTTGAGGATTCATGAATCTTTGAGGATTCATGAATCTTAGGAGATTTACGAATCTTTGGGGATTCATGAATCTTTATAATAGAGATTCAGAGTCATTCATTCATCTATAAGATTCATTCAGATTCATGAATCTGAATCAGATTTACCCAACACTACTTTTTTCTTTATTTTTATCGCAGGATGGACAGTTTATCGGGAAGTTTGCGGCAAAGTGAACCATGTTCGCCCTGCTCACCGGCATCACCACCAGACCCGCACATGGAATACCGTCGGCCAACGAGTCCGCTGACGATTTCAAAGGCGCTAAGCAACTTACAGCGAGGTAAACAGAGAGTGGTGCACTTGTCTTCTATATCGAACGTATTTCGTAAGAAATTGTTAGAGAAGGATAATTTGTCATTGTAAATAATTGATAGCGCCATTTTAACCATCCTCACACATCCTATCCCGTGTGGACATTGACATCCGTTCACGGTTGATGGGAGTAGATATTCGTGGTAGAAATTTCTTTTTAATTTAATGCTCTAGAGCGCAGCTTAGCGGGTGGTCAAATAAAGTTGCTGGCCGAATGTTGCTGGCGAAATGTATGGAATTTGACAGCTTGAAAAGTTGCCAGCCACTTTGTTGCTGTCAAATACCATACATTTCACCAGCAACATTCGGCCAGCAACTTCATTTGACCGCCCGCTTAGCCAAACTCGAATTTTCTATTTCTTGGTCAACTTGGCCGCCCCAGTTATTTTAGCACTGTTTATTTAACGACGAGCAAAAAAATCAGCTGTGATCGCTCACGGGTTGTTTGCCTCTCAGGATTCGTGCGAATTCGGGAACACTCACTGACGATCCCGCCCTCTGCCGTGAGACCGTGCAAACACGAAACTTACGACTAGTGTTGGGTAAAGTGCTACTGTGCGCACAGTGCGCACAGCACTGCTGATTGTGCGCACAGCACAGCACAGTGCTAACACAGTGCGAACACCTAGCACAGTGCGCACACCAAGCACACCTTAGCACAGTGCGCACACCTAGCACACCTAGCACACCTAGCACAGTGCGCACACCAAGCACACCAAGCACAACATGCATATAAAAAAGCAACTGATGAAAAATCCCGAGAGTTGAACTCGGTTAGTTCAAAAATCTACGACGCAATAGTCCACGCTCTAGGTGCTAATTCTACTAGTATCTCCTGTCCGCCAAATTTCCCTTGAAATTGGTAGGAAAGAAGCCGACCAAAGATACTGTGAGAGCGTGGTGGGGGAAGTTGAAGTTACCACATTTGTTCGCTGGCTCAACAATGGTATTCGTTCTAGTTCTACCGATGCAAAAGTTTGAGTCTCGCTTTTATCTTCAATTTGGCGAGCAGAAGATACCTGTACAATTAGCACTGTTCATAGAGCGTGGACATTGCGTCGTAGATTTTTAAACTAACCGAGTTCAACTCTCGAGATTTTTCATCAGTTGCTTTTTTATACGCATGCTGTGCTTGGTGTGCTTGGTGTGCGCACTGCGCTAGGTGTGCTAGGTGTGCGCACTGTGCTAGGTGTGCTAGGTGTGCGCACTGTGCTAGGTGTGCGAACTGTGCTAGGTTTGCTAGGTGTGCTAGGTGTGCGCACTGTGCTATGTGTGCTAGGTGTGCGCACTGTGCTAGGTGTGCGCACAGCACACCTTGGTGTGCAAGCGAGTGCGCACAGCACACCAATTTGTGCTACTTTATCCAACACTACTTACGACACCTGACCGTTTGTCGGACATTGACGATATTTAAAAATGTCGTTAAAAGTTATTATAAGATTTTGTTTTATAGAGTCGCGTTAAGAAACATCAGACACTCTAAAGAACCTTTTAGAAGAATGTGTTCATTTCTTGCAGAGTTCACTATTCCATTAAGTTAAAATTCTAATAGTATAGTATTCGTCTTTTTCTTATTCAAACCCATTATCTAGCTTTTGTTTTGTTTCTATTAATGCATGCACGCATAAATTACATTATTTTCTTTTCTTCTTCATTTTTTCTCTTCTTTTCTTCTCATGTGTTTCATTATTGGACCAACCCGGACAAAAAAATCCCCCATTTTCGTGTGTTGCTGGTGGTCGCTGGCCGTTATTTTGGTTTGTTATTGCGGTTTTCGTTACATGCTATTACATTGTTCCAATTTGGTTGTGTTGTGCGCTTACCTGAACAAACAAAAAATCATAATACGACCCTTGAACCCTCGATTCTGAATAATGTGTGCGCATGTGTGTGCGTGTGCCTGTGTGTGTGTGGGTGGGTGTGTGTCTGCGAACATTGTAAACCAATACAGCCACTTCTCCCTCATGGAATGCGACCACTTTGGGCGATTTAGATGCACTGATCACGGTGGAGATTGTGTTCGTGACTGCTGAACGGCCGGAAGATAAGCTGCAGGTGGCAAACATTCAGTTCAACAATTTGGATATTATTGGTAAGCGATTTCCTGATGCAACCAAACGCATTAGAACGATATGCGCTAATGTTTGTGTTTATTTTTCCTTTGTTTTAGCAAATCAAGAAACAATTGTAGAATTGTTGGGCTTTGTCAAGCGCGTGATACCGGTGCCCGTTCCAGCGCCACCGGATCAAAGCGGTGGAATGTGGAATGGAGCCGATGAGACTGACAAAATGCTTCCAAATCAGGCATCCAACCATCTGCCACAAGTATCCGCTTCCGACACAACCCGTCGACCATCGAATTCTTCGTCAAGCGACACTCCTTCTGCCACTCCGGTGCGTCTTGAAATCACGTTCGATTTTCATCGTCTGAACGTGCTTGTGCTGCGAGCGCTGATACGTGACAATTATTTGGTCGGCCGAAAGGTTGGTACCTTTACGATGTCCGAGGCGAAGATTCATGCAACGCTGGGTAGTGACATTACCGTGGAGGGATCACTTGGCGGTTTGCAAGTGCTAGATTTAACACCAGAAGGTGTCAACCATCAGCGCATACTTTCCGTCGGCAAGGATCCATTGACGGAAGCGGCCAGCTCAACTGTGCCACCGACTCGTTTCGATAACGCGGATTCGGCTGGTCCGGATTTGATGGCGTCGCTGGCGCAGGAAGTATATGGTATGGGACCAAAGCGCAGCGAACATCACACCACAACCACCGCCGACGATGGAATGCACGAGGAGCGGCAGGCACTTTCGTTCTGCGTTTCGAAAGATCTGCACGCATGTATCGATATACGAGTAAAGATGGCTTCCGTGTGGTTCATTCACTGTGCCCGGTTCATGCAAGAGCTTAGCTGGTGCGCTACTGAGTTTAAACATTACCTTAAGAATTTGGCCCGCTCCATCCGCGAGAAAGCGACCGACATGGCGCTGGGGTTGGTGCAGTCGCGATCCGATTTATCGGGCAGCCGGCCGGAAAGTATTTACGCTTCACCCAGACGTGTGCGTCGACAGCGAACTGTGTCGCTATCGAGAACGCAGGACGTATTGTTAAACTCGGATTACACGTTAAAGCTGGACATTACGCTCGATACGCCGGTGCTCATTCTTCCGCGGAGCAGCAGCAGTCCACAGGTACTGGTAGCGCACCTGGGACGGATTACCATCAGCAACACGGATCTATCGTCCAGTGGCGACGGAGGATCTGCTTCCTCCTCCTCGCGGGAGCGTATCGTGGTGAATCTTTCGGCGAGTCCTCCGCCCAGCGCTGCCGGACACGAAGAGCTGGGCGGAGGATTATTGTTTAGCGGAGCCGATCGTACCTCGGTCGACTGTAATCTTAGTGATCTGGACGGCATTTACGAACCGACGATGGATGGAGAGCCCGAGGGAAATCACAACAATACCGCTAGCAGCAGAATACGCTTTGCCAAGGAAGATTCTACGGAATTTATCGATAGCATAGCGGGAGATGCGGGCATCGGTGCAGGTGGTGCCGAGCGATCGTCGAATCTCGATCGGTACAAGATAGATTTTCGAAACATAAATCTTTACTCACTCGATACGACCAATCGCAAAGGGTTTCGGTTTGCTGGACTGCCCCGAGCGGAGGAACTTTATTCGTGCAAGGAAAACGCCATCCCGATCATACATGATACAATCTTTAGTTTAGAGATTTGCCGCGAACACGGAAGCGAGCAGCAGATAGGCAACGAGGAGGACGGTGACGGATTTCGAATAGTCGGTTGCGTGGTAAAGCCTCTCCGGCTATCGCTCAAACGCCAACAGTACGAACAATTGTTAGAGACAATCGACAATCTGTTTAAAATACCGAAAGATCTCGTTCGTCCACCGAGCGAGGTACCGACAACGCTCGATAAAATCACTGAAATAGCGGAGGAAATAGCACTTTCGTTCCACACCTTTCCAATGCCATCGAAAGCCCGGCAAGGGTTGTTCTATCAGTCGAGCTTGGACGTCGATCAGCGTTTAGCAGCTGCTGGCGGATCGTCCGCTGCCATCGGTGTCCGGGTGCACTTTGAGCTGCCGGCATTTATTATCCAGCTCAATGGTAATCGTAGCGAAGCGTTGGTACAGATCTCGTTTCGGGATTTTTGTGTCGATTTCGACAAACGCAACCAGTATGAAACGCACGTGAAAATTTCGCTCCGCTCGTTGCTGATGGAAGATTTGTTGCAGTCCGATACGGCGAAAAATCGATACATGGTGGTAACGTCGGCAGAGCGAGATTCGCAAACGGAACGACATAATGCTTCCTCGTTCGCTTCCCACTCCTGTCCAAATCCCGTCGGATTGCTGTACGGTATGGGAGACGGTTTGCCCAATTCTTTACCGACCAACCTGGAAGATAGGATGGGCTTTTCATTCCTCGCCACCAACAAATCGCTTTGTCCCGATACACCTCCACCATCGCCGTCGGTACATCGGCCACCGGGTGGATCACGCTTACAACCGGAGGAAAATCTAGTCATCTACAGCTCCGTGCTGGTGGATCCTGCCTGTCCAACGTTTGCCACCCAGTTCGATTCTCTACAGCAGTCCAGCTTGATCGATTTTAACAGCCTCGATCTGATAGTATCAGTGGAAAGTTGGTTCGTGCTGCTGGATTTTTTCGGGCTTCTATCGGATGACGGCGATGGACCATCTGGGTCAGACAAGTCACCGCAACTGTCTCAACACACCGAATCGCGAGCTGATGGTGTGCGGCGCAAGGACGGCGTAGAAGGTGGTGCTGAAAGTGTTCTCAAAGAATCGGATGCTGGTGGGCAAACGGTGACCGGCCAGTCGAAGCTAGAGATATCGGTACGATCGTTAAGCTTGGTACTAGCGAAACCGACATGTGAAATTGCCAAAGCGAACGTGTCCAACGCACAACTAACGATTTCGAAACGTGGTCAAGCGAAACAGGTCGAGGGTAGCCTTGGCTCGATAACGCTGAGCGACCTCACACCGTACGGAACGCTGTACAGGGAAAAGTTTATGACAACCGGTAGCGAGGCGCTCAGCTTTATGTACGTGCGCGATGCAGCGAAAGGAACGGTCAGAGGTTTGCAGAAGGATGCACAGCTTACGATTACAATGGCGTCGGTGCGGTACATTCACACGAAGCGGTTTATCGCGGAAATACAGCTATTCTTCAAGGAATTTTCCCATCTGCAAACGGTGAGCCTGCAACAGCATATTGTGTAGCGAATCATTCTTTCTAATGTTTTTTTTTGTTTTTGTTTCCAACGCTCGTTCTCTCGTCCAGCCTATGATGCGGAAGATTAAACCATCAGATGTGCGCACCTACCACAATCAGCGTCCAACACAGCTCGGTCTTTCGATCAATGCAGGAGCGCCGATCATTCTGCTTCCGATGAGTTACAACAGCGATCAAGTGATTGTTGCTGATCTGGGAGAATTCACACTAACGAATGAGTTCCGCTTGAGTGATGGAGAGCGCGAAGTATTGGATGTGATGCACGTGAATCTGTTTCATACGGACATTTTTGCGGCACGCATGGAACAGCAATCGGAGGAACGTTTCATCACGGTTCCATCGGCTTCATCGACAATCGGTGGGATCGATATGAAGGGATACCGGTTGGTAAAGAAAGGCCCTAGCTTGCTAAAGGAAAAGTGTCATCTTAAGCTGGAGGTTGAACGGAACCTTGACTCGCTTAACAGCCATTTTGGTAAGTACGTCACAGTTGTAGAACTTTGGCGAGCTTTCTCATTACATTTTCGGATGTGTTGTTATACTGATTGTGTTGATACTCTTTCTCCGGCGACCGCACCGTCTGCTCCAACTACCGAGGCGTCGCCCTTCTCCGCTCTCCATCCAAAGTCTTCGAATCCACTATCCACTCTTCCATTCTCCCCGTAAAATTGAAATATCTATCCCCTCACCAACACGGTTTTATCCCCAAACGCAATACTTCTTCTAATCTGATGTCTCTTCCGCTGTATCAAATATGGTGTCCGGTCTCCAAACTGACACTATATATACGGATTTCAAAGCGGCTTTCGACAGCTTGCCTCTCGATCTGCTGGTAACTAAGCTCGATAAACTTGGTGTCGGAGGTAATCTACTTGCTTCGCTAAAATCTTACCTCTATGGAAGAACTTATACTTACTTACTTATCAGGCGCTACAACCGCTTCGCGGTCTTGGCCTGCTGCAACAATCCTCGATACCGCTCACGGTCTAGCGCCGTCGTCTGCCAATCCATTATCCCGGCCATTCTGGCGGACGCATCGACACCATTACTCCATCTCAGTTTGGGCCTACCACGCCTCCTCTGTCCGTGTGGACGGCCTAAAAGGACTTTACGGGCTGGGTCGTCCGGTGCCATTCTCATGACATGACCAGCCCACCGGAGCCTGGCGAGCCTAATTCGCTGCACGATGGTGAGTTCACCGTACAGCTCGTAGAGCTCGTCATTGTAGCGGCTCCTCCATTGTCCTTCCACACATACGGGGCCAAAAATCCTTCTGAGCATCTTCCTCTCGAACGCGGCTAAGAGGGTTTCGTCATTTCTGGACAAAGTCCATGTCTCAGAGGCGTTTATGGGTACTGGGACTATAAAGGTTTTGTACAGTCCCAGCTTCGTCCGTCGCGACAGGTATTTTGAGTGGAGAAGTTTCCTCAGGCTGTAGTATGACCGGTTGGCAGCCAGCACCCTTGCGCGCAACTCAACGTCTATGTTGTTGTCGGTGCTGACTTTTGACCCCAGATAGGTGAAGTTTTGGACGACTTCGAAGCTGCTATCACCTATCTGTACATCACCCCTGTGTAAATCCGTGTTTGTTAGCAGGGCCGCTGTTGGTGTCACCATCATTTTGGTTTTTGCCTCGTAGATCTCCAACCCGAGGTTCAGTGCCGCATGCTCGATCCTTTGGTAAGCTTCTGCTACATAGGAGAGCCTCAAACCAATGATGTCACCTCCGAGTCTCGGATGCCCTCTCTAGCACCAGATTGAATATGAGGCAGCTCATCTCCCTGGCGCAGACCCTTGGTGGTAGCAAAGGGCCCTGAGAGTTTTCCATCCACCTTCACCTGGCATGTGATGTTGATCATCGTCATACGTACAAGCCTGGTAAGCTTGGCCGGGATTCCAAATGAGCTCATTGCGTCGTAAAGTTTTACCCTGGCTATGATATCGTATGCCGCTTTCTGCTTGATGAAGAGATGGTAGGAGTGTAGCTGCTGTTCCGCCATCTTCTCCAAGATTTGCCGCATGGTGAATATCTGGTCAGTGGTTGATTTTCCGTTTCGGAATCCTCTTTGATAGTTTCCAACTATCTCTTCAACGAATGGGACAAGTCTGTCTTGTATAACTAGGGAGAGAATCTTGTAGGCGGTATTCAACACCGTAATACCCCTGTAGTTGCTGATCTTATAAAGTCCGTATCTCTTTATCTGACTCCTTTATCGGTTCCTCTGGGGTCCCGCAAGGGAGCGTCCTAAGTCCTTTGCTTTTCCTTCTTTTCCTCAATGACTGTGTATCAACTCTCCCTCCCGACGGTTTCCTGATTTACGCAGACGATCGCAAAATATTTTATCCCAATTCCCCCTGTGTCCAATTTTCGATCGCGCCTACGCATCTCCTCTTCCCGCTCCGTAATAGGATTAATCCATTTCATTAGTGTCGTTGAGCTAATAGGGTACCCAGTTTATTCACCTAGACGTCCATTGGAGGTCTTTTATATCGAATCTTGAAGTGCTAATTTTTGTAGATAACTTCATTCGTCTTCTACCTATTTTATCTCATTTTTCAACATTTTTTTATCCTCAGTCCCGGATATAAGCGTCCATGGAAAGCTGTCCAAGCTTGATGCACTGCTCGATCTGCAACAATACCGTTTGATACGGGGCTTTCTTTCGCACAATCTTGGTGAATCGATCGATGAGTTGTACCTTCGCGCCTTCTCCATTCCCAACAGCACGCTCAGTCTGAACGCGGTGGATGCACCAGATATGCAGGAAGAGGTGTGGAAGAACCTATCGATCCATCTCGAGCTGCTCGATGTATCCGTGCGATTGGTACAAACGATCGATGATGATGATTGTTGCTACGGTACGAAACCGTTAGCCTGTGTGAATTTCATCAAATCGAAGCTGCTGGTCGATTGTTTCAGTGATGGAGCCCAAGACATCGATCTGGTTTCGCAGGAAATCCAACTCATCGATACGCGATTTTTGTCTGAAGAGTGCGAATGTCCAGTAAAGGCAAGTGCCGGTCTGCCTCGTCAACCTGCTGGAAGCAACGAGGTATTGAACGTGTTTCCGAACATTTTACAACCGATACGGGGTGAACCTGGGACGGAACTGGTGCAGGCAGAAATACATAGCCGACGGCGCAAGGATCTGACAAAATTTACCATCCTGCTGTCTAATGGCGATTCTAGATTGGTTGGAGAATGCGCGTGATTTCATACTGCAGCAAGAAGATCCACCGCCACCGTTACCATTGTTGGTAGACGGCATCGATAGCGTTGGTGGGATGATGCAATGGGAGTCGTACGATCGTACTATTGACGCAGGACTGCGTAATGCCGTCCAAAGAGTTCCGACGCCGGTGGAAGACAATCGCATGGAGCTGAAGTTGAACATCACCGACTCGGAACTGGTGTTTGTGGAGAAAACGGATCAGTACGACACGAATGCAGTCATATTGAAGGTAAGAGCGATACAATAGATATTTGTAAATGCGATGGTTTGTGTTGAGTATAACGATTTTATTTGAAAAAAAACCTAGAGCACTACCGTTGTCTCGTACCGTCCGTTTGAGGTGAACAAAACGCTCTCGATCAACCTGAACAACTTGGAAGTGTTTTCCTGTATATTGGGCGCCGAGGAACGTACGGCGCTGTCCATTATCGACCCAGTTACGATCAATATGGATGTGAAGAAGGGTGTACTGGAGGTATGTTTTGAAAACTGTGGCAACCACACACCGAACGCCATGTGCAACCATAATACCTTTTCCCGTTTATCCATTTGAAATGACAGATTCAGATGCAGAAACAACTGTGCATTCGTCTGTCCTATCACGATGTGCGCATGTTCCGGCAAATGTTGGAATCGTTGCCGAAGCAGACAAAAAATGCCCGTGATCATAAGCAACAGCAGGAGCAGCAAGATCGACGAACCAGCGAAAGCGCTTGGAAAGGTGTCGGAAGTATAGATTCTGCTGCCACCGGTACAACGTCTGCCAATTCGAAAGCGGTGGAAAAGTTGGTTCATTTAGGATTCCGACGAGACGATTGTTTAGTTGCGTTGGAACGTTGCAGCCATCAGCTAGACGAAGCAGCACTGTGGTTGACGCAGAACCCCGCCGACACGACGAACGTGGCCTAATGCACAGTAGCAGCGTGGGAAGTGGGGCTAGTGCGGGTGGAGGCACGGGAAAGCAAACGAGAGCATCCGGTGGCGCTCTAAACATCAGCGCCATCGAGTTAAAATCGCCCTGCATTTCTATCTGCGTTATTGACGATTGTCGCGATGCCGATGTACCGTTGGTGGAGCTGTCGTTAAGCAAACTGGACCTTCGGCAAGAACTTGGTCAATTGCACGGTTCTCCTGTAGCGGCCGTAGTACCCGACCCACCAAGCTCCGATCCGAATGTGACGGTCGGTGTGGATGTGCTGGCGGTTACGTTTTCCGGTTACAACGCAGGCCGTATGGCCGGTGTGTTTGCGGTGGATTATTACAATCGGGTGCTAAGCGGCTGGGAACCGATGATAGAATCGTGGAAGCTCGAAGCGAAATGGGGCTACAGTTTGGCGATCGATACGGAAGCGGGCAATCGGTTGAATATGCGCGTGGAGAGTAACGATACGTTGCGGTTGAATATAACGAGCACGTTAATTGAACTGTTCGCAATGGTGAAAGATAACTGGATGCAAGATTATTATGTAGAGTCGGACGGAACGAACGGGAAAACAAATGGTGGATCGCCGCTCACCACGCAAACCATCGCCAACTATCGGCAACGCGCACCGTTCATTCCGTTCGCGATCAAAAACGATACGGGCGTGCGGTTGTGGTACACGACAAAAGCCTTACATCATCTACACGCGGCCGGGGTGGTATCGTCGGTTCGTTGCCAAACGTTCCGTTAGAGGCCAGCTGGACGTTGGTGGAACCGGGAGGTGTGGCAACGTTTTCATACGGTACGCGTAACAAAGCTCGCCATCGGGACAGCCACAAGATGAATCTGCATCAGATAGCGGTTCGGGTGGACGGCTGGCAGGAGGTAGGCCCGGTGTCGGTAGATAGGGTCGGCACCTACTTCCGGCATGCACGTCCCGATCTGTGCAGTGCCACCAGTGCCGTCACGGCGGACTACTCACAGACACCGCGCGCACGCATTGTGTTCGGTGTGACGATGGAAGGATCGGCCCAGAAGCTGATCACCGTACGGTCGGCACTGAAACTCCTGAACAAGCTGGACCTGCCGGTGTTGGTGAAAATGGAACATCTGTTCGGGCATCTTAACATACGCAGCTGGCCCGAAACCAAGACGGCAATATTGCATTCGAACGAACAGTTGCACGTACCGCTGACGCACGTGCACGCCGTACTGTACTTCCGACCGTTGCTCGGGGCGGCTCTTGAGGATGCGATGAATTCGTTGACACCGGCGGCACCGTCGCCCGTGCCGGGCTCGCAGGCCAGCAGTTCGAGCGACGGTTGGACGCTTTTGCAGCGGTTCGACATTCCGAAGTCACCGATCACCTTCGCGCAGGCGGATATGAAAGCTACCTTCAAGACGATCGTACGTCCCCAGTGTTCGATCGCGTACGTACTGGACGAACCGACCGGTGCACCCTATCTGCAGCTGGAAGCACCCGGCGGTGATTATTCCAACTGTCGGCTGGATGGGTTCGAGCCGTTCCGGCTGATGTACGAAAACTTTATCTACATCGCGTTCAGCCAGACGTTTGAGACGCCCGGTGGGGTTGGGGAGGAGGACGGCCGGTTTGAGGTGCGCTCACAGCAGCTGGTACTCGGGGTGATCGAAGGCCGGGTGCTGCTGGTACGCAAACAGGCCGGCGATCGGTCCCAGCTGTGGCGTATGAACAACGAGAAGCAGCTCGAACACGAAGGAACCTCTCCGCCGAGTGAACCGGGCCGCAAGCAGGCACGCTACGTGCTGGATTTGGAGAAACCACCCCAACCGATGCAGTACATTGGGCTGGTGGTGAGGCCAGCTAACCGACAGCGACGTTCGACCCAAACCTGGCACTTCACCGAGGACGGCCGGTTGATGTGCGAACATTCGAACATGTGCGTGCAGGCACGTGGTGGCTTCTTCGGGCTGCGGGCAGGATCGGAAGCGGTACTCGGGATGTGTGTATCCGACACGAAGGTGCTTACACAGTGCGGTGTACCGTACGAGCAAGCGATCGAGCGGCAAAAGCTACGGCCCGGTTCCGGCTGCCTGTCCGTTTCGTACCGTATGGATGGGCCGATCAAATCCATACAGATACGGGACGTAAAGGCGGGCGGTCGGGGAGAGCTTATGCTGGATTCAAGCTGGAAGCACGTATCGCACATATTTAACGGCGGACGCAGTGTATCGTCGGATGCTGGCACCCAGTCCGGGAAGGACATACAGGAGTACCACGTGCAACTAAAATTACGCAAAGGCATCGGATTGTCACTGATATCGAACCAGCCGTGCGAAGAGCTGGCGTATGTAACGTTGGAAAACATTCACATGGAGTGCATCCGTACGCCGGTCGTTAACTCGCTCGACTTTTCCGTGGGCGATATGCAGATCGACAATCAGCTGTTCGAAACGTCCTGTCCAATAATGCTGTACACGATCGGTGGTAGTTCGCAAGAGCAACAGCAGTCCGGTGCATCCACCACGAGTTCCTCGTTGCAGCTGAACGTGAAGCAGCTACCGTCGCCCAACACGCACGCGGTCATTTTCGAACACTTCATCGTTAGCATTCGGCCGGTGGTGGTTTATCTGGAGGAACGCCTGTTTCTGCGGTTGGTCAAGTTCTTCGGGTTCGCCAAAACGAACGTCGACCCTACGACGCTACCGGACGAAACGGATTACGAGGCGCAGAAAATTGTGTACAAAGTGCTGGACAGTAACGTGAAGCGATACTACTTTGGTGATCTGCGCATCATACCGGCCCAAATTCGGCTAAGCTTTGTAACGGCCAGCAAGCTAACGGCCGAGTTTGCCGAAATCAAGCGCAACCTCGGTTTCACATTCATCAAGTTCGAGGATGCGGTTATCAATTTCGAACAGTTTGCGCACAAGTACCATTTCGAAACGATGGACGCGTACCTGAGCGCTGTCAAGGCGCACTACAAGCAGGAGCTCAAGTGGCAGGCGGCATCCATACTGGGCAGCGTCGACTTTCTCGGCAATCCGCTCGGTTTTGCCAACGATCTGTCGGAGGGCTTCAGCGGTTTGCTGCTGGAAGGTTCCATCTCGTCGTTGGTGAAGAACGTCACGCACGGCATCTCCAACTCGACCGCCAAACTGACCGAAACGATCTCCGACGGGCTCGGTAAGGTGGTGTTTGATGACGAGCATGTGGAAACACGCCAACGCATACTGGACGTGTCGGGTGGCAGTGGCAGTGGAACGACCGGTGATCATCTGGTGGCCGGTTTTCGCGGTTTCACCTTCGGCTTGTTGGGCGGCGTGACAAGCATCGTAAAGCACACGTACCAAGGCACTGCGTCCGACGGGCTGTCCGGGTTTATTACCGGACTCGGCAAGGGTTTAGTCGGTACGGTGACAAAGCCCGTGATCGGCGTACTGGATCTTGCGTCCGAAACGGCAAACGCGGTACGCGAACAAAGCAAGGGTTCGAACCGTATCCTACCGGAACGGAAGCGACCCCCACGCACAGTTACCGGAGCGCCGGGCGGATTACTGCCACCGTACTCGTACCTGCAAAGTACCGGCCAGCAGTACCTGTTCCTCATCAACAAGCGCAACTTTGGCGAACAGTTTATGGCGTACGAACCGTGCCTGCTCGACACGAAGGATTCGAAGATGCGGCTCCTAGTGTCCGCCGAGAATGTGTGGGGCTTTTCGAAGAATGACGAAACGACGATGATCGTGTTTAACTATCCGATGAGCGAGATCATCTCCTGCCAGCCGCTTACCGTACAACCGCAGGACCAGCAGCAGCTGACTTCACAAGGTTCGGGCCGCTCGAGCGGCGGCAGGAAACCGGTGACGTACATCGAGTTCTGTCTGTCGCTTCCATCGAAATCATCGCTTACGCCCAGCGCACCGGAAATGGTGAAAAGGCCGCGCGTCCGCTGCCAGAATGAGGAGATTGCGAAAAAGATTTGCTACCATGTAAGTGTACCGG
>KZ061812.1:317466-328244 GCA_002091835.1 Anopheles maculatus
TTCCCTTACATTTCTAATTGCGTTTTGCCT
Source organism: Anopheles maculatus (assembly GCA_002091835.1). NCBI lineage: Eukaryota > Metazoa > Arthropoda > Insecta > Diptera > Culicidae > Anopheles > Anopheles maculatus. Next base: position 317,497 of record KZ061812.1, read on the forward strand.
TACCGACAGAAACTGCTATGTTAGTGCAGCACTCAAGCAGAGTTGAGTGAATTTAAGTTTCCCGTTTTCTAGGTAGTCTTTAAGCTTCTCTTCTTTTCGTTTTGTTTAAAGGACACAGTGAAACTACCCACCACACAAAAAAATGGGACACCCCACCACACAAAAAATGGGACTATTTGTTTTTATACCATTGAATTGAATTTGAGGAACTGCTGAGCGCGCTTGTTGTGTGTGCGTGTAATTAATTCCTTACACTAATAGGTTTGTTTATTCATTTTTTTTAATCGTAGTTCAACACACCTTTACCCAAATGTCGCATTTTCGGTTTTACATTTTTACACTGAAATCGAACGTGCGCAATGCTAGAAGAAAATAAATTATTTTCGTTATATACATATATCAAAGAGCTTTTTTATCCCAATTTGTCCAATTAAAATATAAATACAAACATATTCCGAACTAGTATATGACCACTGTATGACACTATATAATATGGGGCAAATAGCGCGTATTTTGTAAATAGAAGACTACTAACATTTATTGCGTCAGTGCATGCCAGATAGCCCGGTTCTCTGATGGGATTTGATAACCGGTTTGCCTTGTGAAGATTGGTGTGACTACCGTCTCTGTCACTAGGCCATCTTTTACACCTCACACCACAAGGCACTTTGCTATGAATGTCGAACTTTATTTTCGGAATTTTACAAATAACAGTACAGGAAATGTTTGTACGTTCAAGTTTGTTTTATATATGTAAAGCAGACATATATTTGCAATATCTGAATAATTTAAGCATTCATTTCGGTTAAGATACCGGTGGGTAACGTAAAAAGTGACAGTGACGATTACTCACCTCACCTATAGTTAGGATAAAATTGCTGCGCAAAGTTCTGTCGGCTGTCATTATTGAACTTAAACTAGTTCAGTCTCTTGGTTTCTCTGAAATAATCCATAGTTTCGTGCAGATGGCAAAGGAAGTAATTCAAGGAATTATAATCACTATACCGCAGGTAACCCTTCAGTTCGTTGGGTATATCGAGCGAATGGAGGCGGTCGAAGAACGGGGTACTTTTTTGTGCCCGTACCGGTGCATCTATCCCGTTCCAGACAGCTTCACGCACTGTATCCCTTGCCAAGCGTTTGAGGCTAAACACTGATAGTAGTGGCGTGCTGAAGCACTTGATCGCTTTCCACGTACCGAACAGGTGCATAAAAAACTGAAACAATTTTGTCGGCTTCGTTTTCTGCACGGTATCGTGACACATAAGCAGCGAGGAACAGTGCTTCAGCAAAGGGAACACCAAGTCCGGTCTCCTGAGGAGCGTTTCGTTATTGAGTAAGTGCGCGACGATGGCATCCACCAAATTGTTGCTGCACATGCTCACCATGCAGTCGATGATTGGTTGATAGGCAGTGAACTGCTCCCTGGTATCCATCAGCGGTTTGTCCGTCATGAGCTGGTCTGTCAGAAGTGCAACCTTCACAGCAGCTTGTAGCGCATTGCTCAAACTTTCTAATTTGATACACTTTGTAAAGGATGCAAAATCTTCCAACAATCGCTTGGCATTTGTTGTGGATTGTGCTTCATCGGGCACGATACTGTTTCTGTACAGCAGTTTCAGCGCACTACCTGCTACTGAAGTCGTTTCTCTAATGTATGGATCTCGAAGAATGGTATCAAGCTCTTCGCGCCTTTCCATCGACACCGGTCCACATTCACACAGCACAAACATTGCAAGTATTCCGTAATCCGGTATCAACCGTTCGTACAGAGACAGAACATCTTCTCGCTGTTCCCATTTGCGCTCGGCTTCGATGAAGTAGGGAATCAATGACGTAGCACAAACACTCAGCAATGCCGGTTTCAGTATGTCTTCTACCTGGTACCGCACACGGTCGGTACCCTCGTTCGCCTGAAATGGATACACGAGACTGTAGAATTTTTCAAAACAGGCCACTTTTTTCTCTATTGAGTAGGCGGCCCGTTCGGCAAACACATCTAACATCGTTGAACCGTCATCTTTAGCAGCGGATAACGCCTCTTCCACATTAGCAGCATCGAGCAAGCATTGCAACATTTCCGGATTGCCCGTAACCGTAGCAACGATGAATAGTGGCGATGAGGTGTCTCTAAGCAACACATCGTCCACCTTTACCCCGTGCGCAATAAGCTGCTGCGCCAGATCTAAACGGTTTTGAAACACGGCGTAGTACAGCGGCGATATGCCGTCGTTTACTTTCATGCACGCTGCATCCTTCTTTTCTAGCTGATACAGATGGATGATGATTGCAACTGCAACCGATTGTTCACAGGCAAGCATTAACGGCGTTAAACCGTCCATGTTTTGGGCTGCTAAATTTGGTTTGCAATGATCGACCACCCATTTAACCACTTCGAGATTATTGCTCATGACGGCATGGTGTAAGATGGTCCACCGTTTTTCATCGGTCAACGTTCCGATGTAGAAACTTATCGGTCCACCGTCGGAAAACTTGTGTAGCGTCTTGCTTTCCCCTGCTCTAACAGCATTCCAAACTGCAGTGTCGTTGAGTTTTGCTAGAAAAGTAAGTATTTCTCAATTACACTGCAGACACGGTAACAAAAAAAACAGCAAAATTACCAGAACTGGGAACGAGCAGGAATCCTTCCATTATTGCGAACGTGTGGGCGTGTACGCGTGTATGGAAAAATTGTGTATTGTTTTTTTGTTGTTGTTTTTGCAACACACATTCCATCGCTTTATTTATTGCCGACGATTCGTTTGACAGTTCTTTGTTTGCATTTGACGTTTGGTGCGCAAAATACGCAAAAAGAGATTTGGAACAAGATCTTGGCAGACTTTTGGAATGTTCAATAATTGTGCCAATTTCATGCAAATAGTTGGATAATTGATAGATTTAAAGACAAAAAAAGATTTCAATCGTTAATCACGTCCATAATGGCGAGTGAGCGAGAGCATGTGGATTTTTAAACCATTTATTACGAACCAAAAAAACACTCACTCCGCTCCGATATCACGGAACGGAGCTAACGTTCCTTACCCATCGCTAGCACCGTTTTACCCATATTTTCGCAATTGTGGTTTCCCAGCGTAAAAAAACTTGGGTGCTATCGTACCAATTGTGTCCTGATCAAAAATAATTGTAACGCATCACGGTTAGGCAATACGCACAGGTACATCATGAAATGGTTGGTAGAATGATTGCAAAGTAAAGTAAAAGTGCATCTGTGTCCCTGGGAATATTCGTGTGTGTTTTTGTGTGTGTGTGTGTTGAAAAAGTACGCACCGTTCAGGTGATGATGTCGTGGTGGTACTGCTTCCTCGTCTGACGTCGTACGTTTTTTCCTACGCAGGCTGATCTTCATAAAGCGCAGCCAAGCAGTGATATAGGGAAAATTACTCGTCTTTGCATAGTGAGTACGCTGGGCCCGGTCTGTCCGGGGCAAAATTTGTTCCAAGTCTTCTGGCTGCCGAGCTGATCAGCCGACGAAATATTGTTCACACTGTGAAAACCGCGAACCGTGCCGTGAGGTGTGATCAGCGAAAGATATTAGATTCGAATCCGGTGTTGCACAGTGCGGTGCGGATCCGGTGGGCTACGGTTGCACATCCTGCAAACGGGTGCGTAGGATCATCACGACGGAGAAGAAAACACCCAGACTGAAAGGGGAAGTTTTCTTCACTGGTCCAAATTGCTGGCTGTCAAATTCTGACTGAATCCAAGCAGGCAAAATACGCACACACACACGGATGAGGGCAACCCTGCTACCGCGATTTGGCTTTTTTGTTTCTTCATAATATTGCACATCGTCAGCGTTTTTTTTTTTAATGTTTTTCGTTATTTACCAGAAAGATCAAATTAAACGTAGGCCAAACAGCCAACCAACAAGTGATGTGTGGAAGGTTATAGCGTAAGAAAACGGCGACAAAGATCGATCAGTGTAAATCGTGTGCTGTACAAGCCGTGGTGTTCCCCAGTGTTCCTTTGCAAATTTTTGCGTGAATTAGTCGCTCGCCGTGTTCTCCGGTTCCGGCATACGGTGGTGTTTCGTTTGCGCTACGCACGTTAAAAAGCTACGGGTTACGGGCAATCAGTGAAAACGATGTTGCCCTTCACGCCACCGATCGTGAAGCGGTTGCTCGGCTGGCGTAAGGTTCCGTCGGACGATTCGGCCGAAGGAAAATGGGGCGAAAAGGCGGTCAAAAGTTTGGCCAAAAAGATGAAAAAAACGAGCGCCCTGGAAGAGCTGGAACGGGCCCTTACCGTGCAGAGCTGCCACACGAAATGTATACCGATACCAAGGTAAGCTATGGAAACCATCAAGTAGGCGCAATGCTGTGCCTTATGTAACGGAAGGGTTTTGTTGTGAAGCTGGGTAATAACAAAATAATTAATTAATATATGTACACATTTTAAGCTAACTTGTGTGCCCTGTCCTACTGCTATCATAAAATGCGTGTGTGTGTCTGTTTGCCTCGTATGTGTGCGCACGCCCGTCAAGGGATCCGCTAACGCTGCACACTCAAAAAGCATGTGTTCTGTATCGTAAAGATCAAGGACAAAGTTATCGGACCACTTGGACACGGCCCGAAATCAGTGTTTTGGAAGTGAACGCATACTAACATCATGGCGCGCGCGCGCACACGTACACACACACTTACTGGGCCGGCTAAGATGGTTTCGCTGAAACAACGATGTTGTTTTTGTTCCGTGTTACGCATCACACACCGTTTTCTGAAAAAAAAACAAGGTTGTGCGTCGTGTGCGCGATGTAAAGTTTGGTGTTTGAAGTTGATCACATGATTAGGCGAAACGGTGCAGGCTCTAAAACACACACATACAAGCAAATGCCGATGCACCCGAAAATGATGTTGGGTTTTTGTATTAGAAGAATTGGCAAAGGCAACAATTGCAATTTGATGATCAAGTGTCCAAGGTAACAAGGGAAGCAGTACGAGTGTTTGTTACTTGGATGTGTTATAAATTGACGTCACTATCATCGTATTCCTAAAAGAGGGTGGTTAGATGAGAATAGGGCAAATATTTAATCGTACGATAGTGAGCGAAGTGGGCCGATGTGCGCGTGGAATAGAGACCTGGGCCGATAAGGGACCCGTTTTTTTTCTGTCTTCTGTTTATGTTTCATATGATTTGTACAAACAAAAATGTGTGACACGGTGCAAACTTTGTTTATTTATAATGTATCCGAACAAAAAAGCCATTGTGTTAGTTTTGGAGTTTCAAAACCCACGGCCAGCGTTGTTGCTTTGTCGTCATGGTTATTATGGTGTGGAGCCGGTTCCATTGCATCATCATCACTGCTGCTAGCTCGAAGCCAAACTGCTGTACCATCTTTTTGTATGAACAGCTGTTGGAACAAGTTTTTTTTAAAGCCCGATTTACAGGCTCTGCTGATAAGGGTGGAGATGGTTGAGATGATTCCACTGTGAGGCACAGTTTATGCTTATGTGGTCAGTGTTATTAATAATGTTTCACCGAAGGAAGTGAAAAATGTCCCAGAAACACGATTAAAATGTTTAATTCTATAAATACGTTACATTTAACGACGAAAATGAGAAAATCCTCGTAAATTTCTATATAGTTATTTTACTGTTACTTTGAATCTAGCAACAACAAAAACAAATAGTGTATGTAAAAACTAATGAAAACACGGATGGGTATTTATTGTAGTCAATATACTAGAACATAATTTTTATCTATCTCTTTAAAATCGATTAGAAAACGGTGAAAAATGTCCGGGGACAATAAGCGGTGGGACGTATTCAAAACCTTCTAGGATGTCGTGAAAACCCCGTAGAGAACGTTTAAAAATCTTTAAGATAGCTTGTATTAGCTTCAGCACTTTATATGTGTATGGTAAGGTACTGTTTTCTATGAGATTATTGCCATTATTTTGTTGGGAATTTTCATTTTATAACACTCAACAATTTAATTTTCGAATGACAGGACTTTGTTTTTTACATCCCTTTGCAAACATTTTTTTTTAAATGTTTTGTAGCGCTAATAATCACTGGGCGCCTCCATGGTGAAAGGATTTATTTTTTCTTTTATCGTTTTTTTTATTGTTTTCCTAATGCTCTTAGCTAATAATTGACGTGTTGCTACATGCGTTGCGTTTGTATGTATTTTTCTTTAGAATTTCTAATAATTTTAAAGAAAATAGTACATTAAGGAACACCAGTTCCAGTCTCATTTTCTGCTAGTGTGGTGAATTTCACTATTCACACTCCCTTTTAGCGCAGAACGCACCCGGGGACAAGGTCAACAACACTGCTGTTGTATGTGTGTTTGTGTGTTCATAACAGTGTGCGGTGAAGTTTCGTCTATAGTTTGTCTGTCTGTCCGCCCGTCTGTCTGCTGCCGGTGTTGCCTTTGTGCGAATGAATATTTTGGAGTAGAAATAGGAAAAATGAAACACCAAACCCCATCCAGGAAGAACCGGCGATAGTGGGGTGGGCATCAAGGGGAAGCAACATAACAACGTACGGTGTTGTGCGAGAAGGAATATGTATGCGCGCGCATATCGCCATTTCTAATGTTTTCCCGTTTCGCTGTGTATTTTCTCTCCCTCTCGGAGGGAGGCAATGGCACGATGAACTCCCGGTACGAAATGAATTCCCGGAATGTACACGTACAAGCTAGAACGCAGTTAGTCTGGCACCCCTTTAAATTGGTGGTTTTGAGGAGACGGAAAAAGGATACAAACAGGAAGGGGAAGAGAAGAAAGAAACGGGTACGCAAAGGGGGGTTTTTATGGTGACCGAGGACAGGTTATTCTTTACGCTGTTGTGCCAGACCGTTTCTACACATCGTAGCAGACAGTGAAAGTGTCACGTACGAAATTCGTCATAGTGATCGTTGCTAGTCGTCTGTCGTGTGGTTCCGCTTTCTATTTCATTCTTATTTCTGGTTCACAAACTAGTCAAAGCAACCAGGACTCGTATCGCGTCATGTACTGAGTCGAATTGGAAGGCATGTGCTATATTATTATATTTGTTTTATAGTAAAAAAAATGCGATTATATTTAATTTATTATCAAAAATTGCTGGTGCTCAATATATCAACCATAACTTTGGTTGCTATACTGGAAAGTTATAACATAAATGTGATGAAAATAGATATCCTTCGTATCCACAACGACGAAAAGAGTGCGAAGAAAATTTGGAAGGCGTTTCGCGCCGCCTGCTGGAGAGGTGGAATGTGTGTGTGTGTGTTTGTGTGTGTGTATGTTCAACATTGTCGCGACAGTTTTTTGTTGGCCCTGTTAGGCAGTGTGACCCTTACCCTATTGTTGGTCTGGTCGCTGAATGGAAGTGTTGGTGAGGCGTACAGTTCAGTTACCTCGTATAGGCTAAGGGTAGCAGTCCATCTTCATCCAGTTTCACGTACCCTTACCCCTGTTTTGTGTTTTGCACTACTCTTCTACTTGGTTTGAGGTAGAGAGAGAGAGAGTGCGAGAGAGAGAGGGAGAACACAGAGCGTGTCGTACAGTTTGAAGATGATGAGAGCCGGAAGCGTCGTCATACATTCAACGTCATCGTGTCTCGTCAGGTGCACCCTGTGTGTGCATCTCCTGCATTCGAGTCGTGCGTGTATGTGCGTGTCTGTGGAAATGTGTGCGCGATGATGGCGAAAACCAGACGACGGCGTCGACGATGTCTAAAAATTAGCATAGAAATCGGTTTTCGGTGTCCTGTCTGCTTTAGTTTGCCGTTCCCCTATTTCTCCATCATCGTCATCATCATAACCGTGTCGGGTGTGCAACGTTTATTCATCATTTTTGCAACGTTCTGTTGCGGGTTTTTTGTCTGCTTTATCCGGCTGTTTTACACACATCACTTGCTTTCTCTCTCTCTCTATCTCGTACTCGCAAACTTTTCGTTGCATTTATTTTACAAGCCAAAGCATACAACTTGCTGCTGGTCATGATGATGCGCCTCCATTATCGTTATTGTTATCATTTGCATTTCCGGCTGTTCTAGCAAACTCTGGAATACCTTTTACATGTTCTGATGTTTAAAACTACGAATTAAATTTAAACCGTAAATGTGCGAAGAATGGTGTGAATTAACAGCACCATTTACTACAGGTTCGATAATTATAACTAATAATATTTGCTAATTTTGCAAGCAACACTGCACGTATGAGCTCATCTTAATTCGCGTGTATGTGTGTGCGCGATACGTTGTTTTTGGACGGAGAGAGCAAAGCAACACAAAAAAAAACGCAGGTTTAAAATTTGGCAAACGTGTGTTTGCAGATTTCAAGGTTTTCGTAACACAATCAACCCCCCGAGCGGTCTGGATCGATGTGCTCCTCAGCCTTTTTTGCTCACCCACTGCACACTGTGTTTCTGTGCTCCGTGTACATATAGTTCTCCTCTCACACACATGCAAACATTTCGCACACACACACACACACCACTCATTCAGCGCATAGCATGCTTTTGTTTTCATCTGCTTCAATTTCGCGACCGTGGACGCGGCTATAGTGCGGTACCGGCCATGGTGAACTTCATTGCCATTTCCCGGTCAAATAGGGGTTTCGTTTGTGGTTGCTGTTTCGTAAAAAATGGTGTAAAGAAAGTCTATAATCCTATTTATAATTAACAACTTATTCGGTTGTTCCTGGCTAATGTAAACCTTGTCTAACAGGGGTGGCAATGTTAGACTAAAGATGGATAAAATCATTTTTCGAAATGGAAAGTTGGACAATTTTATTATGTAGTTTTTAAACTGTTGTTAAAAGTTTAAATGTGAATAGAATGGCTTTAGTTTCTTTGTAAAATTATTCTGTACTGAATACATTTATGGTTGAGCGCATAATTGGTATAGAATTTAGATTTTAAAAAGCTTTACAATGCATTTTACTATCGAACCCGAAAGGGATTTGTGTTATTTTGTGTAAAAACAAAATTTACGAAACAGTTTGGCAATTCGTCATCATCATGCATTGATGATTGACATTTTTAACTCTGCCGAAAACGATGTTTCTGGGAAAAAGAAACATAAGCCCTTCAGGAGAGCTTGATGAATGAAATTATTAATTATTATCATAAATTATTTTTTAAAACGCGGGGGGGTGGTTGGTATGGTGTAGTGATGGGATCTTCGAAGTGGAGTAACGAATCCACTCGGACTCCACATGTAGAAAACCTACTCCGCTAAAATTCCGGATCCGACTCCTTCCGTGAGTTTCATCTACTCCGGAGTAATCCGATCGACTTCGGAGCTCCATCCACTCCGGAGTACTCCGATCGCCTCCGGTTGCTCCGTTCTACACAAAAAACGGGAAAACTTTGCGTGTGTGTTACAAGGAAGGAAAATTTACTTTCAAACAACTTAAAACAACCCCTTCCCCCCGCTCGTCACTACTAACTCTTCTTCTTCCTTGGCACTACAACCTCGTGAAGTCTTGGCCTGCTATTGATAGCTCTCTATGACTTAGTTTTACCCGTAGCTGGATAGTCAGTCCTGCGTACGGGGAGGCGGTCCGCCGGGATTCGAACCCCGGTCCTGTCGTGTGAAGACCGGCGCCGTTATCGTATACACCACCGGGCCGCCCACTACTAAAGCTTACATTTTTTCCGAATCAACCGCCGGAGTTGATCCGGTGTCAATCTGGAGTCCGACCCGAAATCCGATCCGATGTCACGCCCGAGTTCGATTCGGAGTCAATTCAGAATTCGATCCAGAGTCCACTCCAGAGTAGGTTGGTGTTGTTTAAACGTAAGTTTTCCTTTTGAAAACATACACGCAAAGTTTTCGCGTTTTTTTGGGTAGAACGGAGCAACTGGAGTGGATGGAGCTTCGAGTTGATCGGAGTACTCCGGAGTCAATCGGAGTACTCCGGAGTGAATGGAGTAGGATCCAGAATTTTATTGGAGTTGGAGTCGGTTCTCAACACTCGTGGATTCGTAAATCCACTCCGAAGTTCCCATCACTAGTTCGATTTGCTGCACATGGTTGCAGGTAGTGTTGTGTCGTGAGCGAAAGAGCTACCTTAATCGCTCCGCTCACCTTACTGAGCGCGCACCGTGCGCTCCTTATAACATATCAGGTAGCTCCGCACTGTGCGAAAAGCTACGAAGAGCGCGATGTGCGATGAGCGAAAAGCGCTCCGAAGAACGCGATGTGCGATGTGCGAAAAACGCTACGAAGAGCGCGATGTGCAGTGCGCGAAAAGCGCTCAAATGAGTGCGATGCGCGGTGTGTGAATAGCACTAGAAGGAGCCTGTCGAGCTATGTATATCTAATAAGTATATACATAGCTCGACAGGCTCCTTCCATCGTATCTAATAGCGATATACAATTATGAATAGGTCAATGAGTAACACAATTAGGTATGGTGTTAAAACATTTATTCTAACATTTAGATTTAAGTTGATCCGCTCTAGCTGCCCGGTAGAAGAAGACTCCTTGCTGGCTCGTCGTCCAGTAGAACTTCCCATCGGCTGCTTGCTCCACGGTGCCATGCTGTATGTGACATTCCTAGAGTATCAGGTTGTACGCTGATGTTCCGGAGTCACGTTAGACAACACGGGACCGGGGTGTCGGATGCAACTCCAGTGTGGGAACGTACAGTTCTTAACTATACATAACTCGACACGCTCGCACATCGCACATCGCGCTCTTCGCAGCGCTTTTCGCTCATCGAACATCGTGCTCTTTGGAGCACAATTCGCACTGTGCGCAGCCACCTCTCGCTCACCGCTCCCCGAGGTG
>KZ061813.1:0-56120 GCA_002091835.1 Anopheles maculatus
GATGTCGTTGCCCGGTTCCTATCCCTTCCCAAGGTACCATCAACCACTACTCCTCACCGCACCTCACCACATCCATTGATTGTTGCACCGTATTCCTTGACCGTACTCACACAAACACACTCTAGCACATGCCGAGAACACATTTATGATTCTTCGCAAGACCTCATCATACTTATATTTTTGGGAATCGTGCCGACAATCTCGCACACACACACACACACACACACACAAATACACGCACTCACACAGAGAAGCAACGAAACGTACGCATACGGAATTGCCCAAGCGTTTCTGATTTAGGCTTATTGGATAGAAACATCACGTGCCAGCAAGCAATTAGTTGGTTTCCTTCCTCCACCGCAGCACTTCTCGCAGTTTCGTTTCCCGCCTTGCGTCCCCATTGCGCCACAAATGAGCGTACACCATTGGATGCTATGTGTCCCCCGCTGGGTACGACATGGTGGGCTACTCGAAGTCGCTTGAAGGTTAAAGTCCTTATTTTTATTCTTGGCTCGCATCCAGAATCATGAGCTTCAATGCTTTTTGGGGAAAACAAAGCGGACCATTTTTGTTTCAAAACCATTTTGCTTTACTCATTGGGCAAAGCATAAATTACTTATTGGAATTATGTGAATTATAACCTTAAAGCTTCATTCTAAGTTATTTTTGAACTTTTTTCGTGTAAATCCCAACAGAAATACAGAGCCGACAGCCCGTTTTATTTAATTAATATTATTACATGAATAATGCACCCACCCAAACAAACTTCTTCAACCTCAAACACCTCAAGACCTGCAGGCCGGATTAAATGTTCCAAAACACAGAAATATGCCAACGGAAAAATTAAAATTAAAAATTTATGCAACAAATTATGCCAACCAACAGCCTCCAATGGCAGTGTACCTGCGCTACAGCTCGAACCGACCAGTTCAAATGTACCTTGTTTTTCTTTTCAAAAAGCATTAGGCAACGAAAAAAAATAGTACACTTGCAAAATTTATAGACCTCTCGCCGATCCAGCCAGAACGAGTAGCCCTCGAAACTGTTAAACGGTGTTGCGCGAAAACTTTCCAAACGTTTACGACTTCCGACCCGTGACGCTGGTTCCTCCCGCGTTGAAAAGTGTTATGGAATCAAGCGCAGCAGAATGAACGGCTGGTGGTGGTCGCCAATTGGGTGGTAAACTTACTTTCATCGTCAAACAAAAATAAAAACACAAAAACACCCACACACCAACGAAAGTGTGAAAATTTTGCCAAGAGAAACTTTCTTCACCTTTGCTCGTGATCGGCCGCCGAGAAGCTACTAAAGAAAAGGCAACAAACGAAACCGAAGAGAATCGGGAATAAAGCGCAACTTTTCAAGCCCTTTGTACAGTCGGTTGCGAACCGGCTTGCCTTAGTGCGGACACATTCATCGACCAAATGGTGCTTCGATTGCCCAGCAAAGAAACAAAAAAAAACAAATGGTCGCAAAAACCATCCCAAGAATCGGTTTGAAAACAGTCCCGTGCAGTTACTGTTAACTAAACAACCGTAAAACCCGTCTGCTCAGACACGCAACTCGATCTCATTTCTACTGCTTCTCCATTTGTTACCCTTCCCCCCCTCCCACACACACACCGACAAAGAACGAACAGTGTGAACCTCTTTACTGAAGGGTCCCACAGCAAATCCCGCTTCCTTTACATCTTTCGTGCATGTCTGATTTTAGTCCCATCGTTTGCCCGTTTGCCGTTGCCTGCAGGAGTCAAATTAACAATTGCTCTTTTTACGACTTTTCGTTACGTAAGAAAAAGTTGGCCTTACCCGCCCCAACCGCCGGATAAGCTTATTCAAGATTGGTCGGCTTGCGGGGTACACACGAGAACAACAAGATACACATTCTGCTACGTCATTGGAAGGCAGTAAACTCACACCACACCAACACACACGTTACGGAGTTTTATCTGCAGGCGTACCAAATTCTTCCTACTGCCGGCGTATTGCGACGCAAACGATGTTTGTCACATGCTGTGTGCAAACGAAACACCATGCGCCTCCATTTGCACGCAACGGAGCACCATGCGTCTCCATTTGCGACCTAGCGGCTCGAAACTGCTGCTGCTGCTACGGCTCCAGAAAGTTGATAAAGATTGGCTGGCCTGAGAAAATAGAGTTACGTCCACCTTTGGCGCACCGTATTATTTTCTTCCTTAATGTGATAAAATAATCCTCCAAACGGTGCAAAAGACAGATGCTGTTCCTAATTCATACCGGGTTTATTCTTTTTCTTCGACGGTTTTAAAGCTTTCTAGATTAAAGCGTCCAATGTTGCTGCCACCCGTACTCGGTAGGGTTGAAATTTAAATCCCAATCGTCAGTTACGGTTGTGATAAATTGGCAACAATTAAAATAGATACCGAAGTGCAGCTTTCATAAGTCGATGAATAAACTGATTCGCACTTCGAGCACTAATTATCATAATTACGGTACGAATCGGGGCCAACAAAAACTCTTTAACGTTGCATCTCATTACGACAATGCTTGACTGCATTTGCATAATCCATGAACAGTTCTTCCCGCTTCACGCTTCATTTGCATTCGAAAAATCAAATCATACGGCTTGAACATGTCGCTACGTACGTCTTTGAGCTTTTCAGATGTAACATTCTGGATCGGAAAAAACTGACGATGGTTTACATTAATACAACAAAATCTAATTTGAACAATTATTCTCTAGATTTTCGAAAATTACAATTTTATCATTCTCTATCACATAAAAGCATGTACAAAGCGCAACAGTCCACATCCAACCCACAAGGTACAACAACCTGCTGCCATCAGCAACATAAACTAGGCTCGAATTTAGTTCACCGACCACTGGCGACCCTAACGACAACACGAACAAAAGACCTTAACTGGTGCCAACGGCTGGACAACGAGTGACGGAAAGTTAGTCCTTTACCCTGTTCTTTATTTTGTTTATGACTTTTTCAATCTCCCCTTCTCGCATAAAGTAAAGCTTGAACGAACAACATTCGCCCCCAACTGCTCAACCTAGCCAAAGGCAACACAAAATAGTATAGAAAAAAAACAACAGATCCGAGAACGAGCGTTCATAGTCAATGCGATGGCTAACTAAAACGAACAAAAACTGTCTACAGAGGAAATACAATCGGAAAAGTCGCCTCGCTGTCTGGACAAACTGTCGTACGGAGGCAAGGCAAAAGCGAACCAACATTAGACACATACATTTCGCTTTGTATTCAACGGTTCACGTTGTCACCCGAACAGACGCACAACTGCTCGTTCAAAGTCGATCTTAATTCCAATTTTCCGGCCCCTTGTCTGTCAAGAGCGACCGAAACAAAACGAAAAAAAAAACAACCAATCCCTTGTCTCGCATCCGTCGAATCTATGTCCCACCTTTTATTTTGCGTTCGACAATGTTTTCACGTTTCCCACCATCGTGCTCCCACCCACCTTACATCAAACCGGCGGCCAATGACCGGGAAACCAATCGAATTGCCTGCGCTCTAGAAATAATGGACTGGGAAAACGGAGAACACGCACGGGGGGTGTCAAGCTCATTCCCATTTCCACGGTCCATTATCGTTCATCGGTTCGCTTTATTTCCAGCACAAATCCTAGAACCGTTAAGAACCCAAAACAAGCAGCATTGAACCATTAGATATAGCTTTTTGCTGTAGTCCGCACTCACACGCTCAGGGTCACCCACCACCTGCGTTCGTTGTCACGTGGCCGCGTCAGATTTTTCCACTTCCCCCCCACCCCCCAAGTCAAGCTTATCGGAAGTGTTTCTGATGCGAGAATAAAAGCATTCCATACATCAAAATTGTAATATGATAAATGCTTCCTATTGTGCTCTCGGGCGAAGAAAGAGACTTTCCAGACTCCAATAACAAGACGCACAAGCGCATCACCCAAGATCGGTAGCTATGGAAGGTCAGTCGTCTGCTGGTGCTGCTGCTGCGAAAAGGGAAACACCAAAATGGCACCAAACTTCCGCTACCAGTCACCGGTATCGTATCAGAAAGCGGTGAATTATGAGCTGAACAAGACGGTACAACAAAAAAAAACCATGAACGACTATAATGAAGAGGAATTTCGCCTCAAGCATGGTAATGTGATTTAAGATTTTTTGATAACTTTCGAAACTGTTAGCCATCAACGGTACGGTACCGACGGCCGGCAATGAATCATTTGTATTCTGGTCAGTCAAGTGGCATAATTTGTCGGATTGTTTTCATTCGATTATTGATGGCACGGAAGCAGCTTCTACGAGAGTGGATAAATTCGCTGAAAATGACGTACTTTGGCAACGGAAATTATTTGTCACAAAAGATTCGCGAGGGAAGTGTAGCTGGACCGTGTCTAGGATAAGGTTTCGTTTTCGCTTGATAAAGCTGACTGTTACAACTTACAACAAGGTATATACTGGGCTAGGATCGCCGACTACCGACTGATTTAAAGGTTTACTACTAAATAACTCTGTTAATGGGGTAGGATCCGAGACCCTGTAAAGGGTTACATAGGCTCTCCTACTCAACTCCTATTCCGTCACGTCCCCGTCGTGCAGAGTGGTAACCTGCTTCACCGTATATCCAAGCTTGGGTAAACGGGCCAGTCCCAACCCCTTGGGCGGATGGTGGAGCACGGCTGAACAGGAGGGGGGTGGGCAGACCGGGCAACCGGACTGCCTGAACGTCGGGTGGGTTACCAGACGAAAAACCAAACTACCACGAGGCCCTCCAGAGGTACTGGGGGCTTGAGCGCAGGGCCAGTCACCCTGCCTTAAGTACCTAATGGACTACAGAAAGCTCAATCAATTCTTCGAGACCCGGAATTCACGATATTAGACCCCCGCACCGCCCCCGGACTACGATTTATATGGGCTCATGGAACGTACGCACTCTCTACAGAGCCGGAGCCTTGAGGCAACTAGATGACGCCCTAGCCACACTAAAGGCAGCACCCGCTACGACATTTATTATGGCTGCCACGACCGCCACCACATGTTCGGAACGGGTTTCGCCGTAGGTCCCCGGCTGAAATCCGAGATCATCGGCTTCAAGGCTATCAACGACAGGCTATGCACCCTGCGCATGCGAGGCAGATTCTTCAACATCAGCCTCATTAACGTTCACGCCCCTACCGAAGACAAGGACGAGGAGGATAAGGACCTGTTCTATGGCCTCCTCACAAAAACAATTGACCAGTGTCCCAGGTATGACGTAAAAATCATCCTGGGGGACTTCAATGCAAAGGTCGGTAGGGAGCCAATGTACCGCCAATACATTGGAAGTCACAGTCTACATGAGCACAGCAACGATAATGGTAGTAGATTGGTCCAGCTTGCAGCTTCAAGCAATCTGGTCGTCGGAAGTACCAAGTTTGCGCGTCGGGACATCCACAAAGCTACGTGGGTGTCTCCGGATGAAGCCACTTCCAACCAGAGAGACCACGTGTTGATTAGCCGCAGAAGACAGTCGAGCCTGTTAAACGTCAGAACTTATAGAGGAGCCAACATCGATTCCGATCACTACCTGGTTGGCCTAGTGATGCGTTTCAGAATCGCCCGCCCCCGCGCCAATGGGGGTGAAGCTAACACGCAGGCTCGCCTCAACACGGACTCCCTAAAGGACAGTCATGTCCAACAGGCTTTCGAAGCCGCTTTAGGTGAGGCTCTACTACCAACAAACGAGTACATAACTACGAGCGAACGGTGGATCGCTCTAAAAACGAAGATAATCAACTGTGCCAAAACCACACTCCCACCACGTCGGGACAACACCAGATCTGGCTGGTTCGACGATGAATGTAGACAAGTGACCGAACGTAAGAACTGTGCATACCGAGCAATGCAACAGCGGCATAGAACGCGGGCATGCGCAGAGGAATATTCACGGCTCAGACGAGAGGAAAAAAGAGTTCACCGCACCAAAAAACAAGCATGGGAAGACCAACGAGTGCGGGAACTTCAAGAAATAAGAGTGCGTTACGGACCAGGAAGAAAGTTTTACCAAGAGATAGCAGGCCACCGAAACAACTTCAGACCTAAGGTGACCTGCTGTCGGAATAAGGATGGAAATCTGGTCAGTTACCAGCCAGAGGTCCTCTCGCGATGGGCTCAGTACTTTGATGAATTATTAAATGATCAGTTCAACGAACAGCTAGAGGCTCCACTAGCAGATGATATCATGCTACTGCCACCTAGCATTGAAGACACACGAAAGGCCATCCGTCGGCTCAAGAACAACAAGGCACCAGGTACCGACGGAATAGAAGCCGAGCTGATCAAAAACGGAGGTGCAGCACTCGAACAGGAAATTCATCAAATCATTACTGAGGTATGGGATAGCGAATCGATGCCTTGTGATTGGAATCTCGGCATCATCTACCCCATATACAAGAAGGGAGATAGGCTAGAGTGCAGCAACTACAGGGGTATTACGGTGTTGAATACCGCCTACAAGATTCTCTCCCTAGTTATACAAGACAGGCTTGTCCCATTCGTTGAAGAGATAGTTGGAAACTATCAAAGAGGATTCCGAAACGGAAAATCAACCACTGACCAGATATTCACCATGCGGCAAATCTTGGAGAAGATGGCGGAACAGCAGCTACACTCCTACCATCTCTTCATTGATTTTAAAGCCGCATACGATAGCATAGCCAGGGTAAAACTATACGACGCAATGAGCTCATTTGGAATCCCGGCCAAGCTTACCAGGCTTGTACGTATGACGATGACCAACATCACATGCCAGGTGAAGGTGGATGGAAAACTCTCAGGGCCCTTTGCTACCACCAAGGGTCTGCGCCAGGGAGACGGGCTTGCTTGCCTCCTATTCAATCTGGCGCTAGAGAGGGCCATCCGAGACTCGGAGGTGGAAACTTCGGGGACCATCTTCTATAAGTCACTCCAGATCTTGGCATACGCTGATGACATAGACATCATTGGTTTGAGGCTCTCCTATGTAGCAGAAGCTTACCAAAGGATCGAGCATGCGGCACTGAACCTCGGGTTGGAGATCAACGAGGCAAAAACCAAAATGATGGTGGCACCACCAGCGGCCCTGCTAACAAACACTGATTTACGCAGGGGTGATGTACAGATAGGTGATCGCACCTTCGAAGTCGTCCAAAACTTCACCTATCTGGGGTCAAAAGTCAGCACCGACAACAACATAGACGTTGAGTTGCGCGCAAGGGTGCTGGCTGCCAACCGGTCATACTACAGCCTGAGGAAACTTCTCCACTCAAAATACCTGTCGCGACGGACGAAGCTGGGACTGTACAAAACCTTTATAGTCCCAGTACTCACATACGCCTCTGAGACATGGACTCTGTCCAAAACTGACGAAACCCTCTTAGCCGCGTTCGAGAGGAAGATGCTCAGAAGGATTTTTGGCCCCGTATGTGTGGAAGGACAATGGAGGAGCCGCTACAACGACGAGCTCTATGAGCTGTACGGTGATCTTACCATCGTGCAGCGAATTAGGCTCGCCAGGCTCCGGTGGGCTGGTCATGTCATGAGAATGGCACCGGACGACCCAGCCCGTAAAGTCCTTTTAGGCCGTCCACATGGACAGAGGAGGCGTGGTAGGCCCAAACTGAGATGGAGTGATGGCGTTGATGCGTCCGCCAGAACGGCCGGGATAATGGATTGGCAGACGACGGCGCTAGACCGTGAGCGGTATCGAGGATTGTTGCAGCAGGCCAAGACCGCGAAGCGGTTGTAGCGCCTGATAAGTAAGTAAGTAAGTAACTAAATAACTTATATGACTTATTTATTCTAACTTTTCTACAATATATTTTCGTAAGATAGGCAAAACATTTAGCTCTATATTTCAACATATGTTTCTTGTTTCGACTCCAGAAAATAAAACCCAACTTTATTTCACCACTCTTTAGTATCCGTGTGGCAAAGTAAAATAATACACCCACTTCTCTCGTGCACAAAACGCACCGCGTTCGATGAGTCCAATAATCCACCGAACCGGGGCGCAAAAATCATTGACCCTAGACGTGTTTCGCATTTTAAACAGCATATTTATGAGCCAACTGCCAACGTTGATCAAATGCCCCCCCAAAAAAAAAGGAAGAAGCTGCGGACCGCTTCACTCCACTGAACCTTCTGGAATGCCAATTGTGAATCATCAAAAACTTTGCGGAATTATTTTTCCGCCCACGGGATGGTGATCTCTACCGAGCATAGGAGTGAAATGGAAGCGGAAAAAACGACATCCACAATGCACGGTCGAAAAGGATGAAAAACAAATTGGTATCCTTTGGCCGAGGCGACAATTCCGGGAAGGCTTAAGCCGTTTCGTTGCTTGTCTAATTTATGCTGGCGTAGGCAGCTGTCAAAATGGAACCGAACCGAATGGAATCGATGGACATTACTATTTCATATTTCTTTCCCTGTGTGCACACGTCCTCTCGCCCAGTCTTCGACGAAGTATCCCATTTTCCCGCCGTTCATATATCCCGATGGACCCCGAATACCGCGTCGTGCCTGTTGGAAAAGCGAGAAATATTCAACCAATTCCGCACAAATCTGGCCCAAAGGAAATATTTTATCAATACCAATTTCGAGAAGGGGAAGCTGTCTCACGATAAGAAGGGGCGGTAAAAAAAATGGTAGCTTCCGTTTTCACTGGGCACAAAAGCAGCAACAACAACACGGCAAGCAAGCAAAGAGCAAGCAAGCAACCTACCCAATACCCAAAACGAGCCCAACCATTTCTTTTCCGTCATTTCCCAGTGGGACATAAGACCCGCCAGCCGGCAAGACGGCATCGCCCACGGCACAGCGTCTGCTGATTGCGATCGATATCGGATATATTGGAAAAATCGGCAAAACTGTAATAAAAGTCCAATCGGATTGTTAATCAAACTGCTTCAGCAATCCCGGCTGTGCTAGTGAGCCGAAGCTGAAGAGCAACGCCCTAACGTCGCCCTTACCCGGGGAGATGCCGCCATTTTAATCGCCAACGATTGGAAGGATTGGAAAGTCAAGAAAAATCTATACGATCTTCCCGGGAACCAGCTCCACCAACTGGCGAAATGGAGAAAATCTCGGTCCCCGTTAATTGGTACCAAGTCACAATCGAATTATTTCCCAGCCAGCGTTTTTATTTCTCAGCCCGGACAAAATGGATCGATAGCCATCGCCATCGAATGCCCAGCCTTGGGGGGGGGGACAACCATGGCGGCCCCTAATCATCATTGCCGTGGGCTACACGCTCGAACTTTTGCTACCCATTAGTGAGATTATTTCGATCCAGCACTGTTCTATAAAAAGCGTTGAAAATATCAAACCGACTTGGCAAACTTTCAACATTTGCGTCCAACCAACCGTAGCGAATGCCATATTTCGGATTCGGTACGTTGTTGGGGAACCCAGTTTTGGCTGGCTAGATATAGCAGGGTGAGATCGATGCTGGGAGATAAATTTTTAATCCCAACACCATGGGGAGCGTATCGAAACCGGCTCCAGAGTGAGAGAGAGAGATAGTCCTAAAAAGTAGCAAACACCCAAACCAGAACGTTGCCCCCGGATGTTCGATGCTGCACAGACCGACCGGCCAATTACACCAACAAAAGGGATGAGATACTAAAAATAATCATGGAAATTATAATGGAAATAGTTATGATAGCAGTTGAATCCACCCGGTCACGATCCTTCGTTTCGGGATTGTGCGTCAGACAGGGCCAAACTTCAATGCGAACCTTTTAGGCCACAAGGGATATGCCCCACAAAGTGTGTGTGTGTGTGTGTGTGTGTGTGCGTATGTTTGTGCATCAGAGCAAAGATGTTCCAACCAAACAGAAGCTTGTGATGTTTCTAATGATTTATGATAACACAAAGCAAAACAAAAGACAACTAAAGATGCAAAAGGAATCATTGGTCAGTTAGAGCACAAAGCACAAAAGGAAGTTGCGCAAGGATGGGTTGAAATTTATCCTTATATTTATGAAAGTACAGCATCCGGAGTTCGGTTTATCCATTGCAAGTGGCCATACGTACAGGGGTATTAAAAGAAAGAAAAAAAAACGTTATACACACTCCAACAACAACAGCCAAGCGGTGCTGCGGTTAGGGGTAACTCCCGGAGCAAATCACGACTCTCGAGAACACACTCGAGTACTTCCGGAAAAGCA
The DNA here is from genome assembly GCA_002091835.1 of Anopheles maculatus. Lineage (NCBI taxonomy): Eukaryota > Metazoa > Arthropoda > Insecta > Diptera > Culicidae > Anopheles > Anopheles maculatus. Next base: position 10,173 of record KZ061813.1, read on the forward strand.
CAACGGTCGGTGCGTTTTCTTGTGTCGTTCCTTATCCTTTCATTGCTTTCCTTCCCGAGTACCGAGTACCATTCCCGTTCCTTGGTTCTTCCGTAATACTTAATCCTACGTTGCTGATGCTTCCCTTCCGCGTGTACCAACCCGCTCCGTCCGGGGAAACACTACAAGCTATTCATAGTTTGATTTGCCCCGGCTGGCACAACATGGTCGGAAGCTAAATATTTATTCACGCATTTTGTTTGGATCTGTTTTTCGCTTCGTTTCTCGTTCACTTTAGCCGTTCGTAGTATTGGAAATGCGGCGCAGGGTAAAACATAAACATCAGGCGGCGAAACCTCTACGCCTCTGTGAACCGTACACATACACCCGGAGATACACAATCCTCCCGGAACTCATATAGGGCCGGTTGAATCTACAACCATGCATGAGAATCGCAGATAGCAGCATTTATATTCATGCTTTCGGGGTGAACATGCTCGTAAATTTGAAGCAACGAAAAAAAAACGCATTATACCGGTAAAAGAAAAGTAAAAAGTTCTTGTTCAAGAATACTACAGCATTACCGTGTCTGCTCTGTCTGCTTTCTCTTCGAAACAGGCTCAGTGTGGGATGAAAAAAGAACAAGAATGAGATGGAAAAACCCTAGACTACGAAAATGGAGTACAATTTTCGCGCGGGCGAAGCTTTCAAGGCCCGGTTACGGTAATGTCGTAAAAAGATTCGCCGACACCGCCAACCGGTGCCGGAATTAGGCGCAACTGAGGGATTTTGATGACAAAGCTCAACGGCACATAAAACGCAATAAACGTCATCTGCGTCCGCCATCAACATACAGATTTTCGGCACACATAGCAACAACATTAATTGATAATAAATCATCGGCGTCAGCAAACGTACGGCGTACGCATTGTGAGTTTAATTTCATTGTTGAAGCGAAACTGAGCAAATGACGCAAAAAGGGAATGCCATTACATTATCACATATCGTTAAACATTTGCCAGATGAAAGTGACAAAAGATGGCAGATCATCGTGAGGGAGAATTTTGTGAAGAAAAGTTTCAATAAAATTAAAGTTTTTTTTTTGGTTCGTAAATGTCAAGCGTTTACAAGCCACCACAATCATAAACCACCTACGATGGCATGTTTTTGTGCAATTTCCAAAATAAACGAAACAATTTATGCAACGTTATCGTTTCGTCTCATATTCATCGACCTTGTACTATCGTCGTTACGCTTCGCCGCCTACCACAAAATTGATACGCCACGATAGTAAAAAGTCACGAAAAAAGCCCATTTTCCGTTTATGGAAATTTCGCCACAGATAAAACCGTTAAGCCGCCACGCATCCCACAACACACACTCACACACACACACACTAACTTGTTCCTGTCGAAACGATCATCATCAACGCGTCTCTCCGGTCTCGTTCGGTTTTATTCGCCAGCAGACAGAGCACATCCACCAGCGGCACATTACATTGCTGCAAGCCGAAATTCAGCCAAACTTTCTAGTTTTATTTTATTTCCCGACTGCCAGCCCCATGAATTCATGCGTTCTAATCGGGCGAGAGCCATTGCCAGATGACAGGGGCACGACCCGAAAGCTACGACACGCCCTAATGGAGGAAAAGTGCCACCATAATCACTATTAAATGTAAAATAAAAAAGGGACCAAAGCTACGCACGTCTTCCTGCCGCCACTTCCGGATTTTTCCCGATCCTTGTGAGCAATCGTAAACATGCAAAGCATCAGAAAACGACGACAACTGGCACGATAAGAGAATCCTTCGTCAACAATCCCGCGCTCTCTCTGTCTCTCTCTCTCTCTCTCTCTCTCTCTCTCTCTCTCTCTCTCTCTCTCTCTCGCTTTCCCTTTTTTTTACTACGGTTCCATTATCGTCGTCTATGAAACTTTTCGGCACTAGAGTAGACACGACTTTTCCCGTGTACAGCATACATGAATATATTTTTGCCATACCAGGAAAAAAAGAAACTAAAGGTACAGGAACAAAGTTTTCCGCCGAAGAAGGTAAAGAGGAACAAAAAACACATAAAACATAACACATACACACACACACACACACAAATGGCTCAACATATGAATTGGTTGGAACGAAATTCACTGCAGCGTGCCTTCACGGTAGAATCAACAGAATCCGGCAACGATGGTAGTAAAAGCTAGGCTGTGCCAAGCGAGAACGATAAATTGGCGATCTCATGCACTAAATCATGCGAAGGTTCCACACACTGCTGGCTGAAGGATTTGCGCGAGAGCCACCACCAAAACATTGTTTTATTACAATGTAAGGGAAACATTTAGTGAGCATTGACGTTTATGTTACAATACATAAAACTGCAAAAAGAGAATTTGTATTTATTAAAAATATGTCTTAAGCAAAAAAGCAGGATATGCTCGACAACAATAACATTCTATTTAATACATTACATTTATCTTAAAATACGGTTTACTATATTCTTACACATCAACAGACAACAACACACCAGCTGTACAAGCTTCAGCAATTTAATTATCAATATAAATTTTAAATTTTGCACGCAGTTACCTCCCAAACGTAACTGCCAACATAAAACACGCTAAGGCCGTTTGCGTACCAGCGAGCAAACCGTGTCGACGGGTCGATAACAATTTCGTGTCGCACTGTATCCGCATACCGAGCCTGAGCACACGCTTACTTGCGCCACGCCACCAAACATAGGCTTTACGCTGATACGCACGCCAGCAAACTGAGACACGCACGGCTTCTTGTAAGCTCCGGGGCGACACGGTGCGTCAAGCGTACGCACTGTACACCAAGCGCAGACAAACGTGAGCTTCGTACCGTGCCCGTACCGCACCACTACTCGAGCCTTACTCAAATAAAAATGTGTGCAAGAAAAAAAAGCTAAAACACCGCTAACGTGGCCATGCGGCATGCCCGGCCCAGATGGAAATTCGTGATATCTCGTTGACAAGCTGACGTGTTAAGTTGAGCAAGGACACCCAACGAAGAAAGGACCCCACTGGAAGGAAGTGGAAGTTGTGCTTTCTCCACCCAAAGCAAGCTCCGCCGGTGGTCTAACTGGAGGAGACGCACCAGCGAACGATATGAATTTTCTAAAGCCATACCAACGTCGACGTCGGCTCAAACCGAAAATATGATACCCACAAATGGTACACGCCGGGGATGGGTTGATTTCTGCTGCTTTTCTTTTTCGCTCCAAGCCCACCAACGGTTTTCATTGTTCGATTTGTTTGAATATACTGTATACTCTATCATCACATCCCGCTCTAAAGTTTCTGCTCCCTTTTTCTGTTTTTCACTCTACAATTTTCGCTCGGAGCTCCTGCATGCGATTGACTCCTTTCGACTTCGGCAACGGACGATGAAGGAATCTCTGGAGGGGCGGACTATTGTGTGCGGTATGATTTGTTTTCCAATAACCGATTGAATTGCATAAAATATTCGCTCCGTTCTCATCTATCAATGCTCCTGGTGGATACACAAACGGAGAATAGCGAAAGACAACAAGAATAAAAAGGACGGTACAGTTGATCGATACACTTCGATGCCTCTGCACGGACGATTGATAATGGTGAGAACTAAATCACAACAAGCCAAAATGTCAACATGAAATGTCACTACGAATGCACAACATTGACGTGTGTGATAAATCTAATTGAATCGTTTTTCAAGCGTGTTAAAGAAAAGGGTCAAGAGATTGAATTGAAGTCTGCAAGCAACATGCAATAATAAGCTCTAGAAAGAATTATTGATGAACTGGAGGCTTGTTTCCGCCTCAAACCACTTATAGCATCGCATAGTTACTGTAAAACATAAACAAGCAGCCAATAATAATACTTCCAGCCCTCGACAAGCCTTCTTCAACTTGAGTTCTATTTCGCTAGAATGCTTTTAATGAAAATGCCGAACTTTAATCTCGTCTTCACCATCTGCGCCTTACTGGGCACTATCCTCAAGCAAGAACACTTCACCTAATACGGAGCACCACACGCATGCACGTACGCCAGAAGCAAACATCGATTACCGACCAGCCTGTAGAGGAAAAATCTACAAAGGCTCATACCGTCACGACTTGCGACCCGTCAATCTTGTTTGCCCCATTATCGATAGGCACACCGAAATGCGTCGATCGGTACGAGCATCAGCCGAACACCTAGGGTTGGAGCAGAATGTCTACTACATGTGTAGAGACGAAACCCTACATTCCGATTCCCTCCCAAAACCCTGTGAATGTGTGTGAGTGTGCGAAACGTCCCGGTGCGCCGGGAAATGTCCTGATTAAATTTCGTGACCGCTTTCTCAATATAAATTTGCACCGAGCCCCAAAAAATGAATTGGCTCTCGTAATCCTACGCACAGTGGGTTGTTTGTATGAAAAATAAATAAACCGACAGCACACTTGTTTTTCATAGTAAAGAATTATATTTTAATATATTTTATAAGCCTACAAAACATGATATAATTTTGTTTCTAAATCGGAAGAATAAAAGCCATTAGAAATAATAGTAAAATATGATGAGCAGACCCGAAATAATTGAAATGTTAAAATCATAACAATCATGACAAACATCAAAAGAAACTAACACAAAGATAATAATGATATAACAAAATAAAATTCATCCTACTCGCTTTTTTTCTTCGCTTGAGCCTATAGTGTCTTGTTTGGCATATTCCCAACAGAGGTGGGTTGGTTTGTAAAAGCATTCCTTAGGTCCCAGATTGCGAAGGTTCCCATACGCGCTGTTGAGGTTTTCCTACGCACCAGGTATCAAACGGTAGCCACGTTCATTTGTTTCGTTATACAGGCCTGCTACTGGATATCCGCTAGAACGGAACCAAAAAAATTGGAAGAAAATCGTTGCGCCTTCGCCCGAACAGCAGACAAGCAATCACGCATCGTCACGTTCGACCCGGTCAAAGAACCTGCCAGACCCAACGTCACTATCGACGCCTGCATTGGAGAACTTTCACTGTTTGGATTGGGAGCAAATCGTACGATCTGGTTGACTTATCCCGACACGTACGAAGGCTTCCGATGAACACACTAGCCCCCGTCCCTTAACAAGACCGCTGAACGATGGCAAATGTCTCAACCACGCAACAAATCACTATGTGCCCCGCTATGCAAGGGAAGGCGCGACGTTCCTACAACATTCCCCGACCCTCCGATCGTATCGACCCGAATGGTACTAATCTGCAGGAAGCACCATAATTTTGTGGTGCCTCGCCCAATCAGTCCCTGCCGGTACCAAGGGCAGCGGGTAGACAGTGTCGTGTTGGTAGCAAAATCGTTATTTAGCATTACGCATTCGCTCTAAGCCATCCAAAAACGTGTATTCGTAAATGTTCGAACAAACAACCATCTCCGCGTCGACGGTTTAGGATAAAGTTACACCTGAATTCAACTACGACGACGGATGGGAACCTTATCGACGACCGAAAAGAAACACACAGCACAGCCGACGCAGGCTACAGGAAAGGGAGGTTACATTCGTGTGTCCTTCTACAATAGCATCTAGCAGAAGCGTTCCATTTCATAGTATCTCGGCGCTATGGGATAAAGTATAGTGAAAGGTAGGAGATTACTCACGAGAGTTCCGTGCGTCAACATTAGTGTCGAGCGTTAAGCTTTGCTTAGGAGAATTTGTTTTCGACTTTGACAAGCTCGACGACACAAGGGACAGATTAATGCGTTAGGCGAAAGTTATAGCAGATAAACTAGCAATTCAGTTGCTTTCTGATGGTTTCCAGGTATAAGATTTTTATACGGTTTCAGCGTAATAACTTTGATTTAAAATTTATAGCATATTTTGAGAAATACAATTTACATTTTACAATACAATAAAATTAATAAAACGTAAATAAATTTATAAATTTCATCGACGGCTTATTCCTTTATAATTCTTTATTCTTTATTGATGAATTGCTTGCAATAAAAAAAACTATTCCTATAAATCGCGTGTTAGTTTGTTGGCAGTTAGTTAAGACCTAGGCCATAATTCTAATCCCACTTTAGAGGCCATGAAGGATCTGTTGATAGTCCATCTCGGATAAGAATAATTGTAATCTTTGTATGCGTTGATTCAGTTTGGAATCACATAAGACACACTTATTGATTGCGACTGAGACAGAGAGACTTTTCGATATATGTTTTAACCAGTGCCGTCAGCTGCAAATTTTTAATCGTTGTTAAATGAACGAATTTATCTAAGGCATGGGCCACGAGTTTTATGGACATTGATCTATGTTGCTTCGGGATATTCTTCAGAAGACGGGATAATGTTGTAAAACTCGAAGGCGAACAGTTTTTAGGATGTTGTTTAATATCATTCATAGCTTCTCCAGCTTAATTTATAGCACATTTATTTTTTGTTTGATTATAAGACAGGTGGACGCATCACTAGAAAAATCATCGAATGAAAATCATTGAAAAAAAACTCTATTTTTTAATGCATACGTTACAAAACACTTCACAGAGCAGGAGATAGCGATGTTTTCTCTTGTTTGCATCAATACAATCAATTGCGCTATAGGTTTCAAGCACAATTTTCCACCCCGTCGTAGTTTTTCGATATGTTTACACTTTTTTCCACGAATATCAAACAATCCACAATGATTGAATTGGTCGACGGGTGCTTCCAAACTTTGCATATGTTTGCCCATCGATGTGTAGCCACATTTTCATATTGGTCTATCGGTTTCTTTCGCGCAAACGCATTTGATGAATAGGCCACTCAATTGCTGACTTCGTGAAAACTAATTTATTTTCTATGCTTCTCCTCAAAATCACTTGCCCGCGATCCATGCTCCATTCATAAATACGCGGCATGGTACTGCTGTTTGTGCTAGGAAAACTTTTTCGTTAGCGTGAATCTACTACCCTCGTGTGCGCTACACTCGTTTGGACACGCAAACACAAAGCACGTGTGCGAATAGCCATGTGCAACATCATACTCGTGATTCGAAACCGTAACGAGAGTGCATCTCCACTCGATGTTTGTGCTGCTGATGAATGAAGAGTACAGTGAAAGCAATACCCCAGTGCGAGGCATGGGCTGTTTTCTTTTTTGTTTGTTCCCGTGTGGTGGATCTTCTTGTCAAAAACTGCGCACCGACCCATAAATTACGTCAACATTAAGTTAACGGTGCGCTGGGTAGAGTGCTTTTAGGCAAAATTGGCCTTGCCGAAGGCCTGCACGATGTTATTATGCAGATTAATGTTATCGATATTTAATTATGCTGCTTTGCGATGGCCACACTTCACTTTGGTTCGCTTCACGAGCCAATGGAAGGCACACCAATCGAAGCACTTTTGTGCAGGAGGATGTTTTATTATGGACAGCACACTAAACCAATCCCCAATTGCTTCCGGTCGGATGATGCAGCGGCCATAAATCCTTAAAGCAGAATGAAAGGGCGTAAAGCAGAATAATGCATCGTGTGATGCGATAGAGTTGCGGCCATGGCGTGCGATGGTGTTGTTTTGATGTAGTTGATGTTTTAACATATCCGGAAGGCCAGATCGGCTCAGCGCGAAGGAACCATAATTTATAGTTGTTCATAATATATGTACATCCGAATTATTGAAGGAAGTTAAATTTGGTAGCAAAAACATCTATCTCAGGAGGAATTAGCAATTATTGGAATATTATTGGTCCTTTATCAAGATTTTGAAAGCTGAATGAGTGTTAGAATTTGTCCTCCGTATGTCCAACATGAACATCACAGCAAATATACGTAGCGTACCATGGTCAAATCATGTCTCTTGCCTTTCTTACCGGCCTTGTTACACAGTAGAATAATGGCGCAGAGTATTTTCATCGATAAGACTTTAACTGTAAGACTTGATACCCCAGGTACAGGTAGAATTTCAAGAGCTAGGCAACTCTTAATAACTAATTTCAAAACCACTACTTATTGTAGTTGTTGCGTCCTGCAACAAAGGCTGCGTCCTGCAGCCGTTTCTTTCGATACTTTTTCACGAACAGCTTTTTTTAACAGTTGCACACGACATATATTTCACACATTAAAACAATTGCGATCTCGTTACGTTCTTTTTTCGGACTTTTTTCTAGTCGTGGTCAGGAGAAGCGGGTTAAAAAAACTTCTGCTCTCTCTGCCGGTTTTGTATCGAAAACGCATCTTTCGCATCTACTTACGCTTCCTTCTACTACTCACGCATCTCTCCTCGGTCACTTCGTGCGTTCACCGATGAGGAGAAACGATCTCACTAGATTAAGGTACCTAGCGACGACTACCACTTGAACCGTTTTCAACAGCAGTACTGTAACTATATCGTACCAAGGTTAAATAATGATGAACTCATGTTGGCAGCCCGGTGGTGATGCGACAGCGGTGCCGGTCTTCACACGGCAGGACCGGGGTTCAAATCTCATCTGGGCCGTTCCCCCATAGTGAGGATTGACTAACCAACTATGCGGTATCAATTAGTCTAGTAAGCCAGAAATGGCAGGCATGACCTTAAGAGGTCGTTAGGCCAAGAAAGAAGAAGAAGTCATGTAACGCACTAGAAATTTTAACCGATTTCCATATGACAGATAATCAATTCATAAATTGCTTAAGGCAGCACTTTTCAACGATCTATTCATGTTTCTGGCAACTTTCAATTTGTTTACTGATTTGAACATCAAAACGAAGTTTTCTAGTGAAGCGATAACAGGTCCAGGGATATGTTAGTCCAAGGAATTCTACTGTATGCGTTATACAGGCAACATCTGTCGGCTGATATCAAGTGTGCAGTAATAAAATATTAGCTTGGAAGCTAAAATCAAACGAAAAGCCAACAGCAAGCCCATATTTGCACGATTTGTTTGATCTGAGCTTAAAATTTGTTTTATAATCAGTTCATCGAATTCGAATCGTTTGACTGTATGACCATTTGTCAGCACTGTCATTGCCAACGATTGTAACGTTGATAATATGCAGATTATTCTGTCTAATAATGTAAGCAGAATTAGACTCGGAAGCCATTCTAAAAATTATTTACAAATTCTGAAAACTCAATTCGATCAAATAATCCGTAATTTAATGTTCAGAGCTTTTGCTGCCAATCCCGCTTACAATACCTGGCGAAACAACAGAAGCCATAGGCCAAAAAACCGATAAAACCGACCTGAAAAAGGAATTTAAGGTTCTCCAAAATAGCAAAAAAAGGCATACTTATTCGAAAAATGTTGTACCGGAGATACCCAAAAATGGTTGAAATAATCCCCATCTTAGTGCGGCTACACACCCCGGCAGTAAGGTTGGGGGGAAGGTTCACTAACCATTAATTCTTTATCGTCGGCCAGAAACGTGCCATCCCGTACGTGGAATTTTTCAACCACGAATGCATAATCGATAAGCCGGAAAGGACCGCTCGATCACGGAACAACGGTTGTCCATATATGGGAACCCAGCCCGACATAAAAGATTGCCAAAGGAATAGGAATAGCGCTGAGCTGGCATTGCAAATGTAGCGAAAATCAGGAAAAAAAGCAGACTGAATTCTCGTCAAAAATTTGAGCGTCAAAAAACATCCGTATGGTATGCGTGCCCCGAAACCCGGGAAATGGACGTGAGATGGGCCACATTTGGACAAATATTTGGCTAAGCGCAAACACGATTTGCTGCTGCCCGGTGTTGTTATTCCGACACAACAGCAGCAGCAGCAAGACCTTGGAGATATTTTGGTTCAATTAACAATTTACTCGCCGTCCCCCTTTTTCGGTACCCCGCACCGTACGGTGGTGTTGAAGGGAGGATTTTCTTGGAGCCCGATTCGTAGCTCGCGGAAGTTTTCCTACAAGACACACTCACACGGGGGATATGATGGAGTGGTTGTCCAAATAAGGTACGAAAATAATCAGTTCCGAGAACAGGGCAAGACTACCCCGGAGGACGCAAGCAACAACATCACAGAAAAGGGCCATTGACACGGGAACCGTTTTCCGTACTGGGAACGGGGAAAACTGGGGGAACCTCTATATTTTCCAACTTCTTCTCCCAACCCATCTCAACATACACAGCAGCAGTAGCAAAAAGCTGGCAAAACATTACGAGCCAAACGAAGGACACACGGAACACAGCGCAACGAGCAACAAAGAGGTAAATAATGCACCAACACACTGAAGCACACCCGTCGTCACACTGTCCCATTCGCGCATGTGTTCGTGATGTCGAGCAATGTTGTGTCTCGGCGTGCGCGTACACAACCAACCACACACACACAACCAAACACAGATGATGTCGTCGTCGGCGAGAAATGTCAAAAATTTCCAGCTTGTTTTGTTTTTGCAGACCAACAATTGAATTCCCAAAAATGCATTGCCCTACACACCGGGATCACACATTTTCAATCCGGTTTCCGGAACGCTCTTTAATAAATATTCTAATAACTGCCTTATCAACGATTAATATTTATTGCACCACTAACCTGATTTTGTACGTTGATTATAAGCTGGCTGGCAGCATGATTTATGGCGAGCAGTAAACAACATAAACTTCCCACCGCCGTCCTGCACATCCCGGTGAGGCACCAGGAATTTCTAACGCCCGATCTTCCCATTTCGACTGCACTGCACCTTCGTACACTGCACTAACTGAAACCTATTTGTATTTGTTGAAATTCGCTATCGTGCACACGGTAAAAGGCGCAAGCAACACAATCGTACACATTTGAAACACTTTTCGAGTGTGAAAACTTGATAAGCAATCACAAGTAACAACTTCCAGCACGCACCATTCGCAAGGGCTTATCAGCTAGCAAAAAAGCCGAACACAAAACACATAATTTCAGGAAAACATAAACATGTGTAAGCGCTCACTCGTCACCAACACTTTCACAACATGCTGACCTCGCAACCACCTCCACCCCACACACACACTTGTTGTTTGTGGGGATTAGATTTGCTTTAAAAATTAACATCCTTTCTGAGAATTGTACAACACTGTGAAGAAATGCACACACTTTATTGAACAAAACACAACACCGGGATATGCATCATCAAAACATACGTGTAATGTTGCACCGGGATAACACTCGCGGCATGAGCACGTTAGTGAATTTTCACATTTTCTACCACAGACAATTCGTTTTCGAGTGTTAAATCGCGTTTTATTTATCGCACGTTAACTTTACGTATTAGATTATAACGAAAATCATGGCTTTTATTAGAATTATTTTTGCTGCATGCAACACATCCACCACCGACCAACGATGAAATGGAACTAAACATGCTACGGTTAGAGATGGACGGTCTCGATTGAGAACGATAGCTCCGTCACATGGAATGGATCGCATTCGAACTCGTACTTCGAAAACGTCAAGCACATTGAGCAAAAGCCATCGTTGGGTCAAAATTCAACGGTAACCATTTCAAATAGAAATTACGGGATGCATGTATCTGAAAGTTTTTATTCAGCGCTACTTACGATAACATTAGAGATCATATGGTTATTATGGGCTAATGAAAATGTTTTATAAAGGGTCAAAATATTACGTTCTTTTCTTTTATTCGTCGTGGAAAAGGGTTGTCTAATATGAAGAAAGTATTGTTCAGCCATGCCGTGTTGTTTAGAATGATTGAATTAAAGCTATTATTTAAACAGTTTAAAAATCCAAAGCTGAGAGCGGTGTTAAATCATGATCAATTAGACCGAAAGCAAAGCTCTTTTTCATGTGAAAGTGCTACACGTGACGGTTCCATTATCAAGCTACGAACTTCTTTCTTATTCTTACTCTTTTATAGCACTACAACCTCGTGAGGTCTTGGCCTGTCATGTAATTGGCTTTCCTTGACTTACTTACCCGTAGCTGAATAGTTAGTCCTGCGTATGGGGAGGTGGCCCGACGGGATTCGATCCCCGGTCCTGTCGTGTGAAGTCCGGCGCCGTCCCGCAAGAGATCTCTTTGTAAGAATACCATTGGATTCTGTTTTGGAGACCATTCGTTACAAACATCGTTAAGTCATCATTAAGACATTCCACGCTCGGTGAAGGATCGTGTGAAGGATCGATTCTGCTACAGCTATGACATCGGACTGTGAAGCATGCAATAGTACTTAGTATCCATCCGAGTCTTAAGTGCCGTATCTAGAGAGGAAAACAATACAATATTCTTGGGTTGAAATTCAACTAATATTTCTAGTTTTTATTTAAGCGTAAAAGTTATAGTGATAGATCATTTAAGCCTAATAATTCTATATTTTTGTTCTTGTCGCTAGTTTTTGCTATGCTATCCGTAATTGTGATGATTGTTAATTTAGTTTAAATAGACACAAGTTATCCCTTTTCAACAAACACATTAAATGTTTAGGCGTCAAATTTCAAAAACATCTGCCAAAGAAGAATCATACATATTCTAATCTAAAAGACATTAACCTTATAGAAAAGCTCTCTGACACGGTTTGTAATATGAACACACAAAAATATACTACGTAAATGACACTCCTAATCCCTAATGTTACAACACTGCCCGCACTTGCTTGGACTTGCTCCTGAAGGGATTTCATGGATAATCCCGTCGAAAGGACGCAGTCAGCATGGGGTGATAATTTATCATTGCATTGCAGGTGGCTTTTTGTGCTTTTCGGTACGTTCGAATATGCGAAACGGACGACGCTTTGACCAGGAGCATTAATTCCAACCACTGAACTGCTATGGCTGCCGGGACCTCCCTCAAACGACGGGAAAACGACTGAACCGGAATAGGAAATGTGTAAAAGTATTATCTCTTTATCGACTGTATCCATCCTGCATGCGATATTCGTCCAGGATCAACAAACTACGCGGGATACCGATTTGAACTCGACACACGCTTTTCACACTCGGTCACTCGGAAAAGACGACACTTTCCTGCAATTTCCCCATGCAGTTCACACTTCAAACAGTCTCCAGAGCTTGACCAATGCACGTTCAAGACTCCCCGGAGCGAGAGTTTCGATGCGGACGTTCGATGAAATGTTTGGTGCACCAAACGCAATGAGTGCTGTAGAATAAGCTGGTTTGAAGGCACTCGGTTTGAGACTATTTTTCGAGAAACCGAGCAAAAGATTCTTTATCTATGGTGAAGAAAATGTAAATGTTGACTATTTAGCTATTTTTGGGACGCAATGAAAGCCATGCAGCCATGCTTAGCAGCTACACGAGCTGCCCAATGTCCAATCCAAGTACAACGTTTCATACAACTGACCGTTCCGGTGACCATTTGTTTGGACAGTCTTCACGTCATGACAGCATTAGCAACTGTGGTGACTTGTTTGTTGATTTGTCTCTCCAGTCCTGTCTTCTCTGCATGTAGATCACCGATACCGAGTGTCGAAGCGAGCATGTATTTTATTTTCTCTTGCATTGGCATAAGTTTTGCACTTGTTTGTGTTAAACAAAAACCACACTTATGTTGTGCCCACTTTAGCGTTAGCATCTTTCACCAGCATCGGTTCTACCATTGGCACTGTTTGCTATCGGTACCCATTGCGATAGTATCGGATGGAAGTATCGCCATCAGCATGAGGTACGAGCACCAGAAAACATCGTCCCATCGTTACGTTCTTGCCGGAAGACGGAAGGTTCTGGTATGGCATAACTGAACAAGTGTTTAAATAACATGAAAGAGAATTGAGAAAGACAACTGATGAATAGAATGTGTAGTTCATCACAAGAGAAGCTGACTACAGTCGTTGTCGGTATGTAGCTTTAATATTTATATTTTTCGGGATGTTCTGCTTTTGAGATAGAGGACGGTAACTCAATCGTTGTTGAGGTTCCGCTCACGAGACACTGTTCGTTATTCAAGTTATGCGTTTTTTAACCACATATTCTTTAAACCACAACACAAAGAGCGAGAGGATTTTATGCTTGCGAAGAAAAGAAGAATTTTTTTTATAGCGCTCCCAAAAAAGGAACAACAGGCAATGCGAATGATTTGATTGAGCTCCTAAAAATTCATTAGTTCACTCATATTCTAATCACCATGCTCTCAAAATTCTCCTTCGAAATGCGAACTCCGAACCAGTGGCACGATGGCAGCGGCGCCAGTCTTTAAGATGACATCAGATCAAGACCACCTGAGGTTTTGGGGGCAAAGTAGAAGTGACGGCATTTCATTTTCTTATCTATTTCAAATGCCTTATTAATCCTTCAACACTTTAATCGCATCTATATTGTAACATGGCGAAATGATTTCACTGAAGCGACAAGTAAAGAGTACAACAAGGAAAACGCATCGAAAGTAGACTACTACTCCACTTATTACCTCATTTGCCCATCTGTTTCGCGTTTTTTGGCAGATAACACCGATCGTAAATAAACAATGTTTTTTAATGAAAAAATTCGAGTCTCATGGTCCATACCGATAAGTGGCCATACAAGTAGCAGGGGAACATTACATTTGAATGATGCGAAAATAGCTTCTCCAAAAAAACAGAACACACTTACACACAAACACAGGCCGGGTAGATGAAGATGATCGGACGTGAAGCTTATCAGTTGATGTTGGGGCGCTTCATCCGCTTGCCAAAAATATTTTCACCCAACACTTTGCCAGTCATTGTTGAACGAACGGTGGTGTGACAACGTCCGAGCCTGACAGTTCTTGTAACAGGATACTTTTAGAATAAGTGCTCTAACATGATGGTAGCAGTTGGTGATCCCGATTCGATTCCAATGCAATCGCTCGAACGTGCAAGTGCCCGTGAGTTTGAACTATCGTTTCGCAATGTGTCGTACTGTGTAAAGCATAAGCATGGTAAGTATTTTGTGCGTGCGTGAGCAATACCAGCTGGACTATTGGACTGTTGGATCTGCCATTATTTTTTTTTTTTTTGCTTCGCCACTAGATCGTACCCACTCCGTCATTCTGAAGAACCTCTCCGGATCATTCCGATCGGGACGTCTAGTTGGCATAATGGGACCTTCGGGAGCGGGAAAATCAACGCTGCTGAACGTGCTAAGTGGATTCAAGTAACTATCGTCCAGTAACTGTCCCGTTCGGTTGCATAACCACGTGTGTTGTTGAATCGTGTTTGGTTTTGATTCTTCGTCGATCGTATAGAAAAAACAACGTCACCGGTCAGCTCATGGTCGATGGACAGCGACTTTCCGAACGAAGAAGCCGAAAGGTCATCTCCTACACACAGCAGGAGGTGTGTCTGTGGTCTGCACTGACGGTCGAGGAGAGTATGCGGTACGCGGCCGAATTCAAACTCTCTACCGCCATCGGCTCCGACCAGAAAAGTGCACGCGTACGTGAGCTGCTACACGTGCTAGGTTTGACTTCCTGTGCCGACACGCTTACCAGCAAAGTTTCCGGTGGTCAGGCGAAGCGACTATCGATCGGTTTTTTTGGCAGATAACACCGATCGTAAATAAACAATGTTTTTTAATGAAAAAAATCGAGTCTCATGGTCCATGCCGATAAGTGGCCATACAAGTAGCAGGGGAACATTACATTTGAATGATGCGAAAATAGCTTCCCCAAAAAAACAGAACACACTTACACACAAACACAGGCCGGGTAGATGAAGATGATCGGACGTGAAGCTTATCAGTTGATGTTGGGGCGCTTCATCCGCTTGCCAAAAATATTTTCACCCAACACTTTGCCAGTCATTGTTGAACGAACGGTGGTGTGACAACGTCCGAGCCTGACAGTTCTTGTAACAGGATACTTTAGAATAAGTGCACTAACATGATGGTAGCAGTTGGTGATCCCGATTCGATTCCAATGCAATCGCTCGAACGTACAAGTGCCCGTGAGTTTGAATTATCGTTTCGCAATGTGTCGTACTGTGTAAAGCATAAGCATGGTAAGTATTTTGTGCGTGCGTGAGCAATACCAGCTGGTCTATTGGACTGTTGGATCTGCCATTATTTTTTTTTTTTTGCTTCGCCACTAGATCGTACCCACTCCGTCATTCTGAAGAACCTCTCCGGATCATTCCGATCGGGACGTCTAGTTGGCATAATGGGACCTTCGGGAGCGGGAAAATCAACGCTGCTGAACGTGCTAAGTGGATTCAAGTAACTATCGTCCAGTAACTGTCCCGTTCGGTTGCATAACCACGTGTGTTGTTGAATCGTGTTTGGTTTTGATTCTTCGTCGATCGTATAGAAAAAACAACGTCACCGGTCAGCTCATGGTCGATGGACAGCGACTTTCCGAACGAAGAAGCCGAAAGGTCATCTCCTACACACAGCAGGAGGTGTGTCTGTGGTCTGCACTGACGGTCGAGGAGAGTATGCGGTACGCGGCCGAATTCAAACTCTCTACCGCCATCGGCTCCGACCAGAAAAGTGCACGCGTACGTGAGCTGCTACACGTGCTAGGTTTGACTTCCTGTGCCGACACGCTTACCAGCAAAGTTTCCGGTGGTCAGGCGAAGCGACTATCGATCGGGCTGGAGCTGCTATCTGATCCCAAAGTGATGCTGCTGGATGAGCCAACGAGCGGGCTGGACACGGTAGCCGCCTATCAGGTGCTGGCCCACGTTAAACAGCTTGCCGCTCGGGGTCGCGTTATCGCTTGTGTCATTCATCAACCAAACTCCCAGCAGCTGCTACTGATCGATGATCTGTACGTGCTGGCGAAGGGCCGACGCATCTACAGTGGACCAACGGGTGAAATGGTAACGCAGTTCGCGCGCTTCGGACTCGAATGTCCGGTTTCACACAATCCGGCCGATTACGGTACGGCGAACACGGTGCTACACGTAAGAGAAACATACTGTTTTGCACGTGGGATTTTTCCTTTTGCTCTTTCACAGCACTCGAAGTGGCAAGCCTCGATCAGGAAGATGAACAGTTGAAGCGATTAATAATGGAGGAGGAAAAGGATATTTTCGACTATAGCCCACCCCGTTTGATGGTGGAGAAAAGTGTTGATGGATCGTATCAACGGTACGCGTTATCAACATTGCAGCAGCTGGGTGTGTTGCTCAGACGGACGGCTAGGTGTACTTTACGAGATTCGGTAAGTTGAAGTGAATTAATGGCTAGCATTTGGTTCCTCTGTTAAGTGCCGTGTTGAGATATCTTTGTTTAGTAAACTAGAACATGTATACTTTAAATTAGAATTACATATACCATCATCGTTCTTTTAAACGATATGACCGGCATCAAGCCTCATTCAAATAGACTGCTCGTCTATCCGTGGTATAGCTATCTATCTACAGCTCAATTTAAAAAGAAAGTTTTGAGATTATGATTCCTTAAAAAGAAGTAAAGAATCTTCTTCATCTTGACATAACGATCTGCTAGGCTATGTGAGCCATCCAACGGTTTACTAGAATTATTGATATCGTTTCCGCGCGGTTCACAAGAATCCGATCTCTGACAAACTATGTCTAGGGTAATCTTTGCATACTCTGTACATACTAAATCCTGTACGACAACGATGTATCCATGGAGCTTCCAGATGGAAATTTTTGACTACGGGCCACCCTGGATGAGTTAAATTGTTACTGCAAGCACATTACTCTAAATCTGTGCATCAAAAATGTGTAACTATCACTTTCAAGTGCTCATCGCGTGAACTTCATGATCCGATATTTTTAAAGACGCTGCAGTATTGTCTTATTCGATCTCTGTTGCTACTTTCGATTTCTCCCGATTTTAGTCCATCCAGCAAAGAGGGATATCCAGTTCCGTTCTCCGATCCGATCCTCACCGTGTTGAGTATAGGTTAAGTGAATATCAGGTTAAGGATACGATTGATACTTGGATTCATCATCACGAAGCTTCTCAATGGTAGCATTGATTGCCCAGCACTGCTCTCTTCGGTCAACTTTTACTGGCGCCTTCCAAGATGCTTTTCATCTGAGAACTCTTTTATTTATATGTCAAAAATTTTGAGGCGCGTGGGCCGTTTGTGATGTCTTTGAACCAGGGATTTCTTTCGTTGAATTCATTATTCCTGACAATGTACAGCGTACATCCAAACTCCTTTCGTTAGCACTACATTCTGTTATAGTTTCGTATAATGTGTACATCTTCATGTAAAGCTCTAATTAAACGGTGCGCAATCTCAAGATTGCGCTAAATTGTTCTGTCAAAAAGAATGCGCTAAATTGCGCTGGTTCCTTGGACCATTTTCCATAGCGGTAACAAGTATTCGATACAAACTAACCAATTTTTTCGATGCTATTCATCAATAGCTCATAGTGCTGAAAGATTGCGCTAAGAATGCGCTTAGATTGTGATAAATTTTTCAGATTTATGGGTCCGCGAGCTATACTTTTTTTGACAGGAGGATTGATCAAAGAAATTTAGCGCATTCTTTTTGACAGAACAATTTAGCGCAATCTCGAGATTGCGCCCCATCTAAACTACCAGTAAAAACTATACTATGCATTTTGTCGACTAATTAATAATTAATAATAATAGTTTTTTGGTAAATTAGACATAAATATAAGTGATAGTGATGAAAGTAGTTCTCACGACAAAACCGTGTTTGAATTCCAACCGTTCAGTTTTCTCGTAGCAAAAGTTGATGATACGGCTTGTTAGCATAAAAAATCTATAAAGCAATTGGAACGACAACAAACAGATTATTTAACAGTTTAAAGTTGCAACAACTCCTACGACTTAATCGTCGCCCCTTAGTCTTTATTTTTAAAATGATTTATGTTGAAACATATTTCTACAGTCTTGTACAAAACAGACTTGCATTATGATTATTTTTTTTTATTTATTTCAAAAGGCAATATCACTAAGATACTACCACGTTCACGATGTATTTGAATTCGTCTACAAAACTTGTTTAAGCTAACATAATAAAACGGCTCATTGTACGGTAATACTTTCTCTTTCCAGTACCAATTTAAAGCGCGCATTCTCATAAACATTGCCATCGCGCTCATCACGAGCGTGGCGTTCTACAACACCGGCAACAATGCTGACCGCATCCTGGCCAACACCGCCGTACTGATCATTAATCTGTACGCCATCTTCTTCACGAGCATAGTTTCGGCGGTGCTGGTCTGTAAGTACCGTCCGTAATACCGTACCGACCGACCGTAACATTACATCTTAATACCCGCATTTTCTTTTCCATCAACCCGGTCACCCTTCCCGGCATCCGCTTCCTTTCAGATCCCCGCGAGTCGGCCTGCTTCGTGCTGGAGAGCAAAAATAATTGGTACTCCCTGCGGGCGTACTACTTGGCCAAAATTGTGGTCGAACTTCCAACGCTGGTACTGGTAAACTTACACCCCAACACAACCGGCCCGAATTATGATGCTTTCCCTGTTTTCTTTCCGTTTTTTCTTCTTCTCAGATCCTTTCATCGTCGGTGTTCTTCCTTATCGTGTACTACTTTACCTCGCAACCGTTCGAGTGGCTACGGATCGGAACGTTCGCACTAGTTTGCCTCATGTTTGGCTGGATTTCGCAGATGCTGGGACTGCTGCTGGGCAGCATCATGTCGGTGCAGAACTCCGTCTTCGTGAGCATCCTGATAATGGTGCCGGCATCGCTGTTCTCCGGGTTCTTCGTACCGCTGCGCGATGCCAGCGTGCTGCTGAAGCCACTGCTGTACGTGTCCTTTGTGCGGTACGCTTTCGAAGGGGCCGTGCACGCGATCTATGGGTTCGATCGAGCGGACCTCGAATGTCCGGAGGTGTTTTGTTATTTCCGTCAGCTGAAACGGTTTCTTGAGTTTGTTTCGATGCCCGACCTGGCCTACGGGTACGATCTGCTCGCTCTGCTCGGTTGGATCGTGCTGCTGATGGGTGCGGTATACTTTAGTTTGCGAAGAAGAATCAAACAGGACTAACCGAACACGAACACGGTGGGATATGGTTTGGGAAGAGTGGCCATCGCGAAAAGTGTTTACAATATTTGAGTTTTCACAATGGGAATTAGTGTAACAGAGGACAACGCAAACTGTCAAATAATCCAAAAAATTGGATAGGAAATACTCGCTTTGGTATTAATAAAAAAATACTCATACATTATCACTATTTTTGGTGAGCTTTTGGGGTGGTTTAACTGTTGACTTTATGTTCACCACAATTTGCACATTCAATTGAGTGATCATTTGACATCGGATATGCTGTATGCAGCTCAGACGCTTGTCATTAACATTCAATCGAGTGGCTCAACATAATAAGCCACACTTAAACTCAGTGCATGTGTTTCTGATTTTCGAGAAATAAATAAAACACAAAACATTTTCATTACAATGTGCCCTGCAAAACTCTTATTGATTGCGAATTGTGAGAAACTGATGATAAACCCAAACATGGTGATTATTAAAAACTGACTGGCAGAGAGAAGAGAGTACTTAACCAAGCAATATGGAATTTTATCTGGCAAAAATGGAACAAAAATAATCCGACGTACATGCAACACAAAACGGAGCACCAACATAATCAAATTCTCCCGACACGAGTAATTGATTTTAACATTTTTATTACTACTTAAATCAATCGAACTTTATGTTTTCCGCTTATGCTGCCGTACGAACGATTCTTTCGAATAACCCTAATTAAAAGAGGCATTTTTCGATTGGGCAGGAAATCATTGCATTTAAGTAAAATATATTTGTGGTAATATGCAGCATTCACACATCTGAGCTGGGTTGTTGTTTGATGTAAAAAAAATCCTCTTTACACTCTTGCATACACACTTTTGCATACAGGCTATAAAAAAAGTAATTTTAAACTAAAAATGCAGATAGAAAAGATCTCTTTATTCTTCTCTACAGAAGCATTACAACAAAAAACAGAAACACTTTATTTATAGCATGGCAACTGCAATCTACAAGATTTGTTTTAAATAAAAAAACTGCATTTCACACATTTAAACTCAACGACTAAAGAATGGTACATTTGAAAACTCCCAACCATAAAAAAGTATGAATTTTGGCTATCCCCGTATCACACCCGCAAAGGCAAAGGCGCGAACGCGAGATACGGTGTAATTTATTTGCTGTTTTAATTAAATTTATGTCTCACTTTAATTACACACGATCTGACATAAATTATCTGGCACGTGCAGATAAGTCCCGGGATGTCCGAGCAGATTCGATGCCGAGCCCGAGGAAAATGGGGGAAATCTATTAGCCACTGTGGTGCTGTGTCGAGTATTGCAGAAATGCATTTTACAGCTACAGTACACTTCCGTCCCGCCAGTCGAACGCAGTCCGTGAAAAAATGGGAAAAAGAAAAAAGCATAATTTTCGTCCAGAACTTGGTGCGCTTTATGATCAAAAGAAAAACTCCGAAAACGGAAAAACACCGAAAAAAACGATAACTACCGCACCCATGCTATCCCGGGAGGTAAAGTTAGCTGATAGTGTTTTATATGCAAATGGAATGCAAACAAGCGATACAGATACAGGAATGAGAACTTTGAAATGATAACAAATTGTTTTGAAAATGAATGAAAATTGAATAAATAAATGTTACTTAGGGAGGCGGCTTGGAAGAAAACACTTTGGAAGTTGTTGAAAATAATGTAAAAAGGATAAAAAATTAAACAAATGATTTAAAAAAACAAATCATATCACAAAAACTATAAAAGACAAGTGAAGAAGAGAATATAAAAACTATGAAATCATTCTTTTTTTGTCCGTCAGACGGCAGCATTATTTGACCTTTTTCCTATCTGTTATCCTTCCTTAACACTTTGCTCATCTCAGCCTCGTATTCTCCAGCGCTATGGGATGGTGAGAAAATAATCGATCACATCAGGGACACCGAATGAAACTTCTGCCGATTGATGTACCAGTTTATTCCCATCGATAGTTATACATTTGCTTCCACTATTCTCTGCCCCGAAGAGAAACTTCATACCATTGCACGGATAAATCAATTGCTGTAGTTGCAACCATGCTGTTAAACAACTATTGCACCTAAAGCTGTGTGGAGGATTTGTTTTTTCTCTTCTTTCATCGAGGAAAACTTCCTGTCAAGCGTTCCGTTCGATGGAAAAGCAAAAACTGACCCTCTCGGGCTTACATTTTTCCAATCTTTTCATTCCAAGAATACTCTTAACAAACAAACTCAAACACACACACACACAGACACACAAACAAAGATGTTGTCCGAAGGCATTGTACGGTGGAACGTGGTACAGGTTAAAGGGTACTTACCTTTGCAAAGTTTAAATGTCATCCCGTCGGCAAGCTCTAACGGCTTATAATGGCAAATTTCTCGTACAATTACCGGCAGCCGAGTTTTAAAACAATCTCTCGAGCGGCGAACAGCAAAGCAAACAGCAACAGCACGGTCCGGACTGCGTCAGCTGTTGCTGTTAAAGGACAAACTTCTTAAAATTGTTTATCTGTTCGTCCACTTCAAGCCCGGCTCACATTGAGATCGTTTCAGCTCTTGAAGCGAACGTTTACTTTAACACTTAAGTGACAAAACATGACCACTTTAGGTGTGTTGCTGCTAATTTTTAAAAGTTTTAAACTGTATAAAGCGTTCCGAAGGTTGTATCCAAACAAAGAAGACGTGCTTTGCTCGTTTTTCCATTATAGTTCAATTCAGTTTCAATAGAAACTATTGTCCTCTATTAATTAAATTTAGACTTATTGTTTAATAAAAAAAAGCTCCCAGTAACAGAATGTTCGAGCATTATAAATTTCGATACAGAAACCTGTCACCGTGCAATTTGATCCTCATTATTCCGTTTTAGCACAGCCACTGTACAATCGAAAGGCTTCTGTCGTCACACAATATGACGTGCAAAGAAAAAAAGCTTTTGATGAATAATCACTTCCACCGTTCCACAGGGCAGATGTTATCAAATCCAAAAATTGGAAAACTTCACACTCCCAACCGACGTGCAGCAACAAAGCCAAACTTCCCGACAAACACGGTGCAACAGCGGAAAGCAATCATAAAAATCACTAATTGGAACGAGCAAACTCTCCAGCCGCTGACATTATTACCGCACCATCGCAGCGTTACAGTGTAACGCTGTAACAGGCTCTGCATAGAAAAGCTCTCGGGTCTCGGGTGCAAAAAAAAAACAACAACGGCAACCATCGCCTACCAGATTTACAGCACTGGTAGGAGGATCCCTGATGTTCAAACACCTTTTTTTCTCGCTGTAGTGCTGGAACCACCGTAGGAGCAGCAAAAAAAATCACGCGGTACAAATCACGAGGTACCTCAAAGGGAAAATCGCAAACGAACAAAGTTTGACGAAAAATGTAATTACTATTTAATACTTGTTCCTGTGTTTGCAACTTCCATTTCATCACATTTCGGCTACAGGATCTGTAGCAATCCTCTGGATGCTCCTGGAGCTCAGCAAAAAATAAAAAGCATACTACAAACATAAGCTCGAATGATGAAATGCGATTTGACAAATTAGTTCCCCAACTCGGGCAGCTATCCGGTCGGTACGGGCTGAGAAATAGGACAACATTTTTCCTGTTTCAGATTTACTCACGGATGTACACACAAAAACACACACGTTCAGTTACGGTAGACTAAACGATTCGTTTGATGTGGCCAATGGTTGATTTTTTTTTTTTGCACAAAATACTACATAATTAGCTTAAAAAATACAAAAAACGGATTCTTTTCACCGTATACGGTACGGTCCAGATGGTTTAAAGGCATTTTCAGCCTTCTTTTTTGTGAAAATGGCACACACCGGAGGATAAATCGATTGCAGAAAGGTATTACTTAGACGGTCCGGTTTGTTCAGCAAAGATTCTATGATTCTTTCATGAACAAATTCAGCAAATTTGGAGTACATAACTTCAAATAATTATTACACTTAGAATGTGGTGCTAATTAATGATAGGCTCTTCTACAATACTAGATTTTTTTAGATTTAATATCAATAATTCAATCTAATATCCACATGATGAAATATTAATATTGTATCAACTAAGCTAAATTCAACAAACAATATGTACATGTAATATAAATTGAGATGTAACAATACGGCCAGGCCACGTCCTTACAAAAGAAAAAATAAATAAATCGAGATGCCAATGTAGCGGTCCGGCGATCCTAGATTTTTACAAGATAAAACCGAGGTTAGAACCCCATTAGAACCTTTCCCATTATAAGTCATTAGATTACCGGCATGATCTAGCAGGTTATTGATGTAAAATGACAACGAGAGAGAGAGAGAGCGAGATAGAAAAAGAGAGAGAGAGAGAGGGAGAGAGAAAGAGAGAGAGAGAGCGAGAGAGAAAAGAGAGAGAGAGAGAGAGAGAGAGAGAGAGAGTGAGAAAGACAGAGCCTATACTTTCTTATTTACTTACTTATCAGGCGCTACAACCGCTTCGCGGTCTTGGCCTGCTGCAACAATCCTCGATACCGCTCACGGTCTAGCGCCATCGTCTGCCAATCCATTATCCCGGCCGTTCTGGCGGACGCATCAACGCCGTCACTCCATCTCAGTTTGGGCCTACCACGCCTCCTCTGTCCATGTGGACGGCCTAAAAGGACTTTACGGGCTGGGTCGTCCGGTGCCATTCTCATGCCATGACCAGCCCACCGAAGCCTGGCGAGCCTAATTCGCTGCACGATGGTGAGATCACCGTACAGCTCGTAGAGCTCGTCATTGTAGCGGCTCCTCCATTGTCTTTCCACACATACGGGGCCAAAAATCCTTCTGAGCATCTTCCTCTCGAACGCGGCTTAGAGGGTTTCGTCAGTTTTGGACAAAGTCCGACAGAAACAGAGCCTATAGAGCTTATAAAATCCTTTATTATTTGGTAATTAATAAACATTTAGCACCAAATCGTTTATATTAACAAAGCTGCAATATAATTAAAGAAATCTCAAATTTGTTTTATACGAATAATGTACGAAAATCCATACAAAACCTTAACTTTGTTCACTTCTTGTGAAGTGTAACACGTACAAAGCAATGAAAGATAATATTCCGAAGAACGTTTTTATTGTGAAAAGAAAATGATGGCAATTAAATGCCTTAACATTCAATAAGAAACACTAAAAAGTCTCATCCTTAAAATTGATATGATCACAGACCACTGCAAAAACAACTGCTTACACATGTCGTATGTTTTCACGTTCAAAACTCACCTACAAAAAATCCCGTATAAAATAAATCATAAAACTTTGCCGTTTTCAAAGGACACCGTCCGATGCAGCCAACCATTCACTGCCTTATCTCTAGGTCGCATTGAATGAAACAATAACACTTTATCTGCCCGATAACGTATGCAACGCCTGCATCGGGTTACATCATCATCCACAGGGCAGAGAGAGAGAGCGGAGCAAAAATGACTCAAAAGTAACCATTCGGTAACTTGCCGACTAATAAATAATCCAATCTTCCCTACCACGCTCCCCGTTTCAGTTGGCAACTACTTTTAACCGGCTGTAAATTGTTGTCAACTTTCGGACCCTTTTTTTTTTGGTTTAAAAGAGTTGCAGCGCAAGAAGTGAAAAAAAACACGCCTCCTCTGTCCATGTGGACGGCCTAAAAGGACTTTACGGGCTGGGTCGTCCGGTGCCATTCTCATGCCATGACCAGCCCACCGAAGCCTGGCGAGCCTAATTCGCTGCACGATGGTGAGATCACCGTACAGCTCGTAGAGCTCGTCATTGTAGCGGCTCCTCCATTGTCTTTCCACACATACGGGGCCAAAAATCCTTCTGAGCATCTTCCTCTCGAACGCGGCTTAGAGGGTTTCGTCAGTTTTGGACAAAGTCCGACAGAAACAGAGCCTATAGAGCTTATAAAATCCTTTATTATTTGGTAATTAATAAACATTTAGCACCAAATCGTTTATATTAACAAAGCTGCAATATAATTAAAGAAATCTCAAATTTGTTTTATACGAATAATGTACGAAAATCCATACAAAACCTTAACTTTGTTCACTTCTTGTGAAGTGTAACACGTACAAAGCAATGAAAGATAATATTCCGAAGAACGTTTTTATTGTGAAAAGAAAATGATGGCAATTAAATGCCTTAACATTCAATAAGAAACACTAAAAAGTCTCATCCTTAACATTGATATAATCACAGACCGCTTCAAAAACAAGTGCTTACACATGTCGTATGTTTTCACGTTCAAAACTCACCTACAAAAAAACGAATAAAATAAATCATAAAACTTTGCCGTTTTCAAAGGACACCGTCCGATGCAGCCAACCATTCACTGCCTTATCTCTAGGTCGCATTGAATGAAACAATAACACTTTATCTGCCCGATAACGTATGCAACGCCTGCATCGGGTTACATCATCATCCACAGGGCAGAGAGAGAGAGCGGAGCAAAAATGACTCAAAAGTAACCATTCGGTAACTTGCCGACTAATAAATAATCCAATCTTCCCTACCACGCTCCCCGTTTCAGTTGGCAACTACTTTTAACCGGCTGTAAATTGTTGTCAACTTTCGGACCCTTTTTATGGGTTTAAAAGAGTTGCAGCGCAAGAAGTGAAAAAAAAACAGTACTCTCAAAGCACATACCAACCCATCCTTCAAAATTCCACAACCTCGAAAGTGCATCGAAAAGGAGTTAGCTTAGAAATGGGACACACAGAAAGGACACTTTGGGGGGACTGTCTGATAAAAAAAAATTGCATAAACTTTCCGAGCGCACCTCCCGTGTGGATCGTTAAAAATTTATCGCATCACCGAACGTTGGAAGCGTGGACAGTGAAAAGCGTTAGGTTTGGTAAGCAAAGCGAACAAAATGGAGTAAAAAAAAAGGAAAGGAAAACACCGTCGATGGCATAAACCATTTTATGTTGGGTAAGGACACCATGCAACTAAACGAAAGTATTTGAATGTCATACGTGAAGTACACTTCTGTATGATAATGACGACAGTTTCGTGTAAACGAAGAAATGGAAAGTTCTGTCGTGACTGTCTTGTGTTTGGTGCTTTTTTATAAAATACTACAAGAGCCATTCTAGCAGCAACTACATGGGCAATCAATTGATAACTTTTAATTGGAACTGAAAATCAATTTGGTATATATTTGGAACACATTTTGTTTTCACATGTGTTATGAATCTAAAAAAGGTATCAATTTAAAATGAAAGAAATTTTCAATGCAGGGCATTTCTAGCTATATTATAATTGTATCTTATTTCCAGCACAGGTTTGCATGATCTTCAACTAATATAAATATTTTCGTTTTGTTTTTCGTACTTGTTTCTTTGGTATTACAATATCGAGAAGTCTCGGCCTGTCAATTTTGGTTTTCCTTGACTTAGTTTTTCCCGTTTGCTGTTCAACATCGTTCTGGAAGGTGTAATGCGACGGACTCGGAAGCATAGTATTAGTTGACGGCGACGATCTAGAGGTAGTAGAGGAGATTTGCTACCTTGGCACGATCGTAACTTCGGATAACAACGTAAGCAGTGAAATCCGAAGTTCGCATCGTGCCTACTATGGGTTCCACAAACTCCTGAGATCCAGAAGTCTCCAACAACGCACGAAATGCGCCATATATCGCACACTGATACGGCCGGTAATCCTCTACGTGCACGAGTCCTGGACTATGCTGGCGGAGGACTCCAATGTACTCGCCATTTTCGAGGGGCGGGTGCTATGGACTATCTTTGGCGGTGTGTGTGAGCAGCGCATGTTGAGAAGGGAGTATGAACCACAAGCTGAGCTGTTTGACGATGCAAACATCCTGACGGTTGCCAAAGCCAGAAGGATACGCTGGTTGGGTCACGTGATGAGGATGCCGGACTCATGCCCTGCAAGGAAAGTGCTCGTCAGCGACCCGTTGGGCACGAGCCGTAGAGGATCACAGGGAGCTCGTTGGCTGGATCAAGTGGAGCCATACCTGAGGAACATCGGATGCAGCCGGGGGTGCAGGAGTGCAGCCATGAACCGAGTTTCCTGGAGAACGATTGGACAACAGGCGATGTCTATGAGACGTACTCCATAGGAGCAGGCCAATAAAGAAGAACAAGTTTTTCCTGTAGCTGGATAATCACTTCGCACGTTTAACACATTAAAAGTAAATAAAAGCATCATAAGACACCGATTTAGCATACATATTTAAATAAAATATAGCAAATAACATTTAAAAATTTAGTCATGTATCGATTGGTAAAAAGCCCTGACAGGCGACGCTGGAAATGTGTAAAACATTTACAGTCCCAGGTTCTCACAAAAGTTTTTGAGATATGACTTCCGTCTAATACATTACCGTTTACATGGATTCATCTCATCTTATCTCATCTCGACAAACTGTATCAAAACTTTAAAGGGATATTTAAATTTGAACCACAATAGTCCAACTAAATAACGCAATAGTTTAACGTTAACAATAAGCCATATTTTAAAAACCCCATCATGTAACCACGCAGCGGCAAAAGTAAGGGTCTTAAAGGATTAAAGCCTTTATAAAATAAAAAAAACTGACGAATTGCTTTTTAGAGCAGGAGATGCTTAAATGAACCAAAAACGAAAAAAGGAAGTGCGGATACATAATTATGGAGTAAATTAAACTCTTCAAACTCCAGTTGGCTGATGATGTCTTGAGAATAGTATCGGGAAATTCGGTCAGTTAAATGGTTTTAAAGTTTCCTTTTTGAATGTGCTATAATCGAGCACCCAAAGATGGTACTCTTAAGCTTTATATAGTACTGTTTGCAATAAATAGTTTGCGTTACAATAACAAAAAAGTTAAACTATTGACTTTCCCTGAAAAGAAATAACACGAACGCTTTCGGAACGCTTGTACTTCATACTCACTTCACGCATTCAGCACAATCTCTAGTGCTTCTGGTTCTAACAAATAAATCAACGATAGTTTGCTCATTTGCAAAACGTCCGCCGGAGCTTTCGGTAACAAAACCTCGCGGCCTTTCACCAGCATCCTCGCTTCAGCTAACAAGCAAATTGCTCATTGTACTGTTGCCTGCAATCATGTACGCTAATTACTCGTTATTAGACGAAATAATTGACGATAATTAACGAATTAACAACAACTCCACCGTCTCGCACCAGCTTCCAAACGCACCGTGACGCCGAACGAGCGTATGAGTTGGTGGCGAGCTTTCGAATGGCGTTCCCCGGGTGCTGCGTACTCACAAGGGAGCCCGTAATTAAATGGCGCTTTCAACAACGATTAATGACGAAAAGCGGTGAATTGATGACGCTCGCTACAAATGTGCCCGACGAAGTAGTGTTTGCGACCAAATGTTGTACATTTTCTAGACGCTTGATGAAGCCGGATGGTTTTTCTTCGAACTCGCTAGAAAACGAGGCCCAGTGTACCGTGTATGCAGCCATCACGGTCTCCCACGAACCGAAAGCTGAGGTGTTCTAAAATCGCGGACCCCAAACCCGGTGTAGGATGCAACAATTTAGAAGCATTCTATGAGCTTACAGTAATGCGAAATTGGAAACGGGAACCGGTAGGTTTGCCACAATCCTATTTAACTAGTAAAATTTTAATAACCTTCTCGCAGTGCACCATCTCGCAAGGGCACCTCGGGAGAATGCAATTGCATTAGTTACTGCGGCGCTGGTTTTAATCATTCACGCGGGCATTGTCGACAGCACGGAATTACATCGCGGCACACCGGAGTTACTCCGTTCCGTTCTTGAGCTCACCGAACAGTTCCTGCATTTCGCACCGGTACAGCTTACCTCCCTTAGGGGTTGGTGTGTGTGTGTGTGTTGGGCAATAATCACAGGAAGCGCTCAGCAATCAGCTTACTTTCGTGCGAGGAAATGCCTGCGAGGATAAAATGTGATTAAAATCTGCGTTGTAGCAGCGAGAGAAATGATGCAAACAGGTGCCAGTAGCCCGCCTAGGAAAGCGGTTAGGCGATTTCGATTGTTTCATATGCTAATTAGGACTTGAGCGCGAGTGGTAATTCTATGCATGTATATAGTTTTTGGTTCAATAAGTACTTTAAATGCTATTTCGATTATGCATTTTCCAATGATTTATAACCGTCTGACTACGTGGAAAGTTTTGGATTTGTATTGCATTCCCTAATCAAGACTTCGCACAAGATCTAGATGAATACGATAACTGCATTTTTAAATTTTTTTTAGCTTAAACTAACAACACAAACTTAACAACTGATCTGAATTTCCATATTCAGATGCTTATTTCCTTGTTTTGATTGTACCCTGTTTTCTCCTTCAATTATCTGATGTAGAGTGTCGAACATGCTGTCAGAATCGTTCGAATCTCACAGGGGACTGAGGCAAGGGGACGGACTCTCCTGTTTGCTGTTCAACATCGCTCTGGAAGGTGTCATGCGAAGCGCGGGCTTCGACATTCGGGGCACGATTTTCACCCGGTCTCTCCAATTCCTTGGCTTCGCGGATGACATCGACATCATCGGGCGTACATCTGCGGCGGTGTGCGAAGCGTACACCCGACTGAAACGCGAGGCCGATAGGATTGGATTGAGGATCAATGCGACGAAGACAAAGTACCTGCTTGCCGGAGGCTCTGACCGTGATAGAGCACGACTCGGAAGCAGATTATTAGTTGACGGCGACGATCTCGAGGTAGTAGAGGAGTTTTGCTACCTTGGCACGATCGTAACTTCGGATAACAACGTAAGCAGCGAAATCCGAAGGCGCATTGTTCAGGGGAATCGTGCCTACTACGGACTCCACAAACTCCTGAGATCCAGAAGACTCCAACAACGCACGAAATGCGCCATATATCGCACTCTGATACGGCCGGTAGTCCTCTAAGGGCACGAGTCCTGGACTATGCTGGCGGAGGACGCCAATGCACTCGCCATTTTCGAACGGCGGGTGCTGCGGACCATCTTTGGCAGTGTGTGCGAGCAGGGCGTGTGGAGAAGGATAATGAACCACGAGCTAGCTGAGCTGTTTGACGATGCAGACATCCTGACGGTTGCCAAAGCCGGAAGGATACGCTGGTTGGGGCACGTGATGAGGATGCCGGACTCATGCCCTGTCAGGAAGGTGCTCGTCAGCGACCCGTTCGGCACGATGCGCAGAGGAGCACAGCGAGCTCGTTGGCTTGATCAAGTGGAGTCAAACCTGAGGGATATCGGATGCAGCCGGGGATGGAGGAGTGCAGCCATGGACCGAGTTTCCTGGAAACGAATTGGACACCAGGCCATGTCTATTCGACGTGCTCCCTAGGAGCAGGCCAGCAAGACACTTCTTGTGAGACGACACGGTGAAGTGACGGTCTTGTAGTATTGCTTCAAACTAATTTACATAAAAGATGAGATTCACATTTGATTTTGCTCTCAGTATCGTGAAAGAATTCCTTATCTCAGCCGTTAGGATATTCTTTGCTTCAGAAAGATAAACAAATACTGATGAAAGAGAAGAAAATCGTTTGCTTTGTGTTTAAAGTTTTGTTTTACATAAACGTTTGATATTAAAAACACCTATGACTTGAATAATTAATGTATAAAATTAACTACAATATACGATACAAAATGTTTGGTCCCCAAAGACTAAGTTCCTTTCGTAATGTACTTCATTCAGGAGAAAGGACAACACTTCTCAAATTTTTGTTGCCGTTGAAGCTTTTGTCCAGATCGTTCGTTCAAGTCTATGTCATCTCCTTCTCCTTCTTGGCCTAACGACCTCTTATCTTAGGTCATGGCTGTCATTTTTGGCTTACTAGGCTTATTGTTACCGCAAAGTTTGATAGTCAGTCCTCACTAGGGGGGAACGGCCAAGATGAGACATATCATTTTTATTCATTTTATCATTTTACTAAATAGTGTTCAAGAATCTTATGGTGTTCAAGATATCTTATCTACCTTATGCGACCAAGTTTTTTACTTCTTTCCTTTCCTTCCCTTTTTAATTGAGGTCTGATTGATTTCAATATGTGTTTGGAACTAATGTTTTCCCTTGGCTTTCTATTGTGTATTTATTTAAATTTTAAATTACTAAAGTCATATTGTGCATAGCAGAACATTTCCTAGATTAATAAACTAGCTAAGTTCTCACAAAACTGTAGAATAACATTACCACACCAGCATAAGTGTGTAAAGTAGAACAAAATTCAAATAGGCATTCATCAATAAAAGTACTTTTTCCCGGAAAAACTTAAAACAAACCGCAGCAGCTTAAATTTCCCTATCAAACACGGCTAATGCACTGCTTCCGTATGCTTGTAACGAACGATCAATAACTAAACCACTCACTAAAGCTCGTACTTCACGGCAGTCTTTAATCGAACGAATATTAACGACCCATCGTTTGACTACCCTATAATCACCCGTCGTCGTGTACCGTGCCCTAAACGCTACTCACCGGCGTCCATTTGTGCAGCGAGATTGTCCAGAACGATGGTCCAACGTTGGACAGCGGATCTATTAGGCCGGCGTTAGTTACAGACGTCCGTCCTGGGGAACGGTTCGTGAAAAACGGTACACCATAAAACATATGCTATCTGCCGCTCGTGCTACTCCTTGCAAGTGACCGCAAAAGGGAAAAAGTGGTCCCTACGGTCAGGCTTGCCTATTGCCCCGAAAGCCGGTGCATCACAACCAACCAGTGTTTGCTTTGAAAGCGGACGTGTAACCGGAAGCTATCTTTCGTCGGGCATAAATTTTGGCCCCAAAGAAAACCCGATGCACCGCGTAACCGATCCTGCGTACAAACGGTCAGATCGTCGATTTCAATCGAAGGTGCATTTGTTCAGTTTCAATGCTGAGGTTAATGCTAGTTGATGGTTTCAGTGCGCGGTCGGTATCAGCTCGGTTCCATCGGTACTACGCGAGTGTCCGAGCCACTGTGTGCTACGTTCTTCCCATTAGGCTGGTACATCTTGGAAGAGCAGAACGGTTTAAGGAGCGTAGGAAAAGTGTCTGAACATGGTTACCATCGAGATGGTCACAATTTATGCACAATTTTTCATCGTTATCGGCACTGGCAGTGGTTCTTCTGCGGTGCGCTATCGTATCGGACCGTTACAACCCATCTTGCCAGCTCGTTATGCCTACGTAATGTTCATTTTACGGCCGAAGCAGAGCGAGAGCATGGTCTTCATTTTGAGGCGCTTGAACGTTGAGTGTGTTTGAAGCAAGTCTGGCTTTACGTTCGTTTAGAAGAATTGCTGAACAAAAAATAAACTGTAGAAAATTTTGATAGGAGTTGGATAATTTATTCACTATGTAGATGAAGATGGATGCAATAAGAAAAAACATTAAGACTGATATATATTTATACGTTGATTGATTTACCGCTAACCTTCTGAAAAGGCTATTTAAAAATTTAAGTAATAAATTTAGTTGATCACTACCAAATATTCTAAAAAGATAAAGGTCTAGTTAAAAATGCACATAAGCTATAAGCACTTACCATTATAAAAAATTTCAACCTCATTTATTTGTTTTTACTTCACGTTTCCGACTAAAGTTTTAGTTCTATGCGGTCATGCTCTTGTGTCTAGATGTTTTTGTCAAACGATTAATTTTTTATTAACATCGATTATTGCTTAAATCAGCTAGATAAAAACTAATATTTTTTATGCTATCGTGAACAGGCTTATTTTGTTCATAATTCATTATACGATAATATCTACACTATAATATTATTGACAATATTGTTTTACCCTAAAATAAACAATACAAATCAATGCAATGTATACACCTCGAAACTGAGCTCGCGAGAGATGAATGTAATAAAGTACAACTTAACACTCCCCATGAAACATGAAATTTTAACTCGTTGATACTGACAACAATTCGTTACATTTCAATATCCCTTCACATCACGAACATTTCTCTCCATTTCATCAACATATATGTCCAGCAATTCCTATCATAATCATCTATTTATATTCTTGTCAGTAGCGAAGCAGTGTTCGAAACAAAATTTTAAAAAACAAGTGAATAACAGAAACATGATAGCGACCAGAATCTTCCTCGCTACATCTAATGCATCTCCATGGAAATGTACTCCCGATGTGCACAAGCTGCACAATTTAGATGCAGATATGCTGCTACACCATAGGCCACATCTGCAGCAGCAAGCGAACATGTTTGTGGCCGTCCAAGCATAATTCATCCCACTCCATCCTCTACGGTCATTGTACAGAATGAAATAGAATCCTTTTCCATTCCCGTTCATTCCGTTGCGGGTCAATTTCTTTCCCCCGAACCAATCGCTGGACAGTGACTGGCGCCCGTTTGCGATGCAATTTGGAGAATTCCCTCTCAAAGTCTCCCATCATGTGTGTGTGTGTGTCTACCCGTGTGTGTGCATGTGTGAGTGCCCTCGAGGGATCTTGCCAGGGAAAACTCCAAAGGGACAATAGCAAACAGCGAACAAAAGAGTTGGGAAATGAATCCGTTTCCTCAGAATTAGCGCGGAACTTCGGTGGCTTGGGTCAGCGATATTCAATGTTTACCAATTAGACGAGTCCGCAAACATTGGAGCCCGCAGGCTGGACGGACGGAGGCGGTAGGGACGGGAGAATGGAAAGTTCACATTCCCAGCCACGATGGCTATCTTGTTCTCCGCAGTAAATCGTGCTCTTTCGCCTATCCCAAGGGTGAGTTCTGGTCTTGGCAGCAGATCAACGATAAACAGTGGGCTATGTCAACATGGAACATTTCTTCCGATTCCAACCCATCCTGACGAATGGCTGTTGGACGCCCGTGTCTGCATACGGTGTCGTGTGGAGCACGCATACGACTAACACTGCTGGTGATGACTAATACTGTGAAAAATATGCACCAGAAGCATGGTGAATGTACTGAGAAACGAGCTTCGAGTGATTATAATACATGACTGAATTGTTAACACAAGCATGGTTTTGTACATCTGGTATGCTGGTAAGCGTAATTTAAAACACAAACAGGCTTACAAGCTTATAGGAGTTATTTAATACTTCCATCTGACAAAATAGAGAAAAGTTTGCTTTGTTCATAGCTTTAAGAACTGGTCGAGGTTTGCTTTATTTTCCGTACTCGGTACTTCTAACTGGATTCGATATTTTCTTTTTTATAGAAAATATGGTAACAACTGCAATGCAAAGAGATTAAACCTTGAAGTCCAAGTTTGCTCAATGAGGCCTCGTTAAATGAACATTGTCTAAGGAGCCTCATTAAAAAGTTACCTATCTTATGCTTCTTTTAGAACTACAAAAGACATCAGCAGAAAACTTCGGACGATTTTCAAATAACTATAGTAAAATTTGCTTGATAACGTTGTTTGAAACAGAATTAAAGGCTTTAAAGGACTGTAATAATACTAAATAGTACATGCATTTAGCTTTGTTCTTGCTTAGTCTTTTCTGGCATTCTATACATAAATTTCCCTTAGCCGAATAGTAATACACACGGGGCATTTTAAACAAGAGTTATTTCAACACGAAATGGATTAAATATCTTTTTGTATGATTTTTTTATAGAATTACTATTAAAGCACATGGTTTAATTCATTATAAGAGTTTAACCTGCAGTACAGTGTTGGAAGATAGAAAAAGACAAGAAGTGTAATGAAATGAAGTTGTGAAACCCATTTTCGACGAAACAACTTAGTATTTTGTTCTTGTAAAACTTTGTCAAATATCGTAGGAAAACGAGACTACAATTTAATAATTTACTAAATCTTATTCACTCTTTGCAATTTTAACGAAAATATTTGGACATGATTTCCTTCCTTTTTAGAAATTTAAGGCGGCCTAGCTCTGATGTTTCTAATGTGCCACTGGACAGGCTGAAACAATACCGATGTCAGTCTTCACACGGCGACACCGGTCATCGAATCTCATCCGGTCAATACTCAGGAAAGAATATCCAGTTACAAGTACAACTTGTTGAAGTTATACAGTTAAATAAGCTCCAACTTCTTACTTACTTACCTATCATGGGGTTCCAACTGCTTCGCGGTCTTGGCCTGCTGCAACAATCCTCGATACCGCATACGGTCTAGCGCCATCGTCTGCCAATCCGTTATCCCGACCGTTCTGGCGGACGCATCAACGCCATCACTCCATCTCAGTTTGGGCCTACCACGCCTCCTCTGTCCATGTGGACGGCCCAAAAGGACTTTACGGGCTGGGTCGTCCGGTGCCATTCTCATGACATGGCCAGCCCGCCGGAACCTGGCGAGCCGAATTCGTTGCACGATGGTGAGTTCACCGTACAGCTCATAGAGCTCGTCATTGTAGCGGCTCCTCCATTGTCCTTCCACACATACCGGTCCAAATATCCTTCTGAGCATCTTCCTCTCGAACACGGCTAAGAGGGTTTCGTCAGTTTTGGACAACGTCCATGTCTCAGAGGCGTATGTGAGTACTGGGACTATAAAGGTTTTGTACAGTCCCAGCTTCGTCCGTCGCGACAGGTATTTTGAGTGGAGAAGTTTCCTCAGGCTGTAGTATGACCGGTTGGCAGCCAGCACCCTTGCGCGCAACTCAACGTCTATGTTGTTGTCGGTGCTGACTTTTGACCCCAGATAGGTGAAGTTTTGGACGACTTCAAAGGTGCGATCACCTATCTGTACATCACCCCTGCGTAAATCAGTGTTTGTTAGCAGGGCCGCTGGTGGTGCCACCATCATTTTGGTTTTTGCCTCGTTGATCTTCAACCCGAGGATCAGTGCCGCGTGCTCGATCCTTTGGTATGCTTCTGCTACACAGGAGAGCCTCAAACCAATGATGTCTATGTCATCAGCGTATGCCAAGATCTGGAGTGACTTATAGAAGATGGTCCCCGAAGTTTCCACCTCCGAGTCTTGGATGGCCCTCTCTAGCGCCAGATTCAATAGGAGGCAGGCAAGCCCGTCTTCAACTAATAGAAAAGCTCTAACTTCAACTAATAAAAAAATACACATCTGGGGTTGAGCTAGTTTACAGCAAGACTGCAATATTTTACCATCAAGTTTACATAGTAATAATTGGCAGTGCTGCAAAAATTACCCACATTTCACCGTTGATACTGCTGAGCTGTCAAACTCACCAAAGCAAACTCAAGAAGTCAGTAATGGTAGACCTTTAGAGGTTATAAAGCCAGAGAAGAAGATCAGCCATATCATCATTAGGTATTCCCAAAAACGAATATCAAGGTGGTCTTATTGTTTTGTCCATCGCTGTATTACGCGTAATACACTGTTAAATTCTAATAAATGTCCATCCTAACAAAAATTGTTGAAGAAAATACGACCAAATCGAAATCGAGGGATAAAAGCCACTATTCAGCTTATTCTTTAAAATTTTCAACAATTCTTCCTCGAATTAGTTTCCAAAATCCTTCAGCAAATTTCGTTCTTCAAACGACTGACGGTTAACGGCAAAACACTAGCCAATCTTCAGACCAAGTCCTACGCTCACCTTAAGGAATCCTTTCATGGAAAGTTCCCATCCCCACGCATCGTTTACACACCAACGGGATTTCTCCTGCCTGAAGCAAGCAATTATTTTTATTCAAGCCCGTCCTTACACTCCAAGATCCGCAAACCCAGGAACCGTACAGCGCTGCTGGCATCTCTGGAAAATTGTCTCTAATCTTTCAATTAGTTTTCTTAACACCCTCAGCATTTACGTCCACCCGGTAAGGTGGATCCGACCGGGCGAAACTACCTGCCGTACCGTACCGGGAAACAATAAATTGCTTCATTTGCGGACCGGTCTGCTACAGATTTTCAATTGAACTCACAACCAAAGGCAACCGTCCGAACCGAACGCTTTAATTGTACCGGTGAGCGCCTTAGCTTCGAACCCATGTGCAGCCGTCTTACTAATCCGTGCGCTTCCGTAAACTTAAGGCTTTTTCTTGTTGCCCAAGGAAAACGCTTTCCAGGCTCACCCAAGAAAGACAGTAGATTACCATGAAGTGTAACCATTTCCGGAACCCCTGGCAATTGCCGGGTACGCAAAGCAGTCCGCCACTTCTCAAGACGATTACAAGAAAGTCGAGCACAAGGGCACTACCGTTACCGGTGAGGGGTTTAGCGCCGAAGAAACTGTTCGTCCCACGGCCAGATTAAACCGTATGTTTGTTTTTGATTTCATTTCCACATTCATTCCGCCTGACAAATGGATGCTAATGGAAAAGTTGAATAATCCGTGTTAAACATCGAAACACTTCCGAACGGTTGTGTTTTGCGTTTTCCATTTTGCACCGGTTCACCAGCATCCCCTCCGCCGTGCTCCTTTCCCCCGCTTTGGCACGTCGATCGAAGACAAAATCGTTTTCACCGCAGTGTCTCAATTGGTTCGGTGTGATTCGTGTAAGTGTGACAAAGCATAGAACACTGCACCGTGGCCTCAGTGTGGAAGCTGCTAATGCGTAAATAATCGGATCGTGCAAAGTGCCAATATGGTTGGCGAACGTTTTGGGCCAAGTGCAACTGCAGCCAGTAGGATAGATGTAGGACATCGGGCCAATGTACCACTTCGGGACAACACCAATGCGGTCAGACGGTGTGTGTGTGTGTGAGTGTCCTTTATGATTGTGAATGTTTGCGTAAGACCAATAATCCTACCCGGGGTCACCTGTTTGCCATTAGGTTGGAGGTGTGCAAAATGCCTCTTTCTCTTTGTTTCGATTACGCTCGGTGAACACTCGGCAGACACGGCACCCGGCAGTAAGCAGCAGGGCAGCTGAGAAACGATTGTATAAGCATGTGGTGAACTGTACTAAAGCTTGCACAATCGATCAGTAAGCGTATGAAAGGCGGTTTTCGATAAATAAATGATGAATGTTGTTTGCCTTGCAGTTTAAAGTGTCGTTTGTATTGAAATTGTTAACAGAGTTTAAGTCATTTCAACAAAAGTGTTAACTTTGCACATTGCAGTTTTCTGTTTTGTTTTTATTTTATGTTTTTTTGTTTATTGAAATTGTTTTTTCATCTTCTGCTATAATTTCCTGCACATGATTTCAAATATTTTCTTTGGCTTACATTTGCTGCTTCAGATTTCTATAATTATAGATTCAATAAATAGAATTCGAATACGAATACATCTTATATTAAATAAATATTGCTTCATATGTACAACTTCGTCAAAGAAGGTGTAAGATGTTTTACTAAGTTTTTTTACACATATACATAGTTTTTCCTCATTCATTTTTTCGCCACGTTGTGATTTGTTTTTTTCTGAGTTTCATTTCGTTCATTACCTGTTGATCCTAATTACTTTTTGCCATTTTTCCAGCAAATCAAGGATTCTTTTTTTATAAAAGCATTCGTTCTTCAACGCGGTCTACGTCTGGTAGAAGATCCTATTTTGATGTTAACTCATCAACTGCATACAATATCGTTCTCTTGTAAAGTTTCCGCTTGGTTTGAGTAGTTTGTATTAGATAAAAAGTATAAAAATCTTTGAAACCTATAGAAGATTTGATAGAAGTAATGAATTTACAGGATGTGACCAGGATGTCTCCATGATTTGTTTCGCCTTAGGATTGCTGAAAAGTATCCATGCCTAAACTCCTGTGGCGATACGGTGTAGGAAACTCTTCCAAAAAAAAACTCCTGTGGCGATCCTGTTTAGGAAACTCTGCCGATTGTGCCGATCGAATCACATTTCGTACATGATAAGCCGATATTCGATATTCCGTGGCTGCGGTACAAGAGGAATCCATTTCCATCATTCTGAATCTTTCCAAATAAATGTAGCCGGGGATTGCTTGACGGATCACTACTAGATTTAAAATCGTTTACAGGTTGTAGATGTACATAAGTGGATATTAAGTCGCGCATATCAGTCTCAATGATAAAATCACAGCGCCGAAATCACTCGCGACACTTTGTTATACTAAGAGCAGAATCTCCCTAAATTTTAAATAGTTCTCGATATGCTTCGGCTGCCATTTTGTTTAATTTAAACAAAAAATGCAACACCTCCCACAAATGGCAAATGATTCTTGTTTCCGATCGAGTAATTTGCAGCATAAAATTGTCGAATGTCTTAATACTGAATTGTTCTGGTATGTCTCAGCATGATTTATGTTTTTATGTATATTATATGAATAGCGCTCTCGAAAGTGTATGTGTTTTTCACAGTACATTTACAGTAAACAAGATATAAAGCAACATGGACGTAGACGAACAAAAGTGTACATTTAGCTATGCCTAATCTATGTGATCCGGGACTCTGCTATAGCTAGCATTACTCGAGACCGGTGTGTACTGGCGGGTATATACAGA
The DNA here is from genome assembly GCA_002091835.1 of Anopheles maculatus. Lineage (NCBI taxonomy): Eukaryota > Metazoa > Arthropoda > Insecta > Diptera > Culicidae > Anopheles > Anopheles maculatus. The sequence continues at coordinate 50,238 of KZ061813.1, forward strand.
AACACCGACAAGAGCAACGCTTGTCAATCGATGACACCGCTAAGAAGACCAAAGATAAAGGCAAGTCTTGCATGTCGTATGCGAACCCATAACGGGTATATGGACCTTACTTATGTTGATTATGGTTGATTTTCATGTATATTTTAAAAAAATTGGACTCATATGACGGGCAACCAGTGTACGGTTAGAAATTAGCTTGACAGTATGATGTTAGGCCTTGGTTCGATGAGCTCTCTGTAGACCGGGCGTTCATACGGATGATGTCTCGACTGAAAAACTACAAAGTTGCTAATTTGGGATGCTTCATACGCTCTCACAGTTTTCAACATCCATCTATTTCAATTTGCACGTTTCTGTTGACAATAATATTAAACATAATTACGTTAACCTTTCCCATCCAGATCATTCGAAAAGTTCAACTGTAACCGAAGTACCGAAGCTCCACATTCGGGCTGGTTGATTTTCAGCAAATGATTAACGATCTAATCATTGCTTCCTCTGATTGATAAATGAAACCATTCATTTATGCCATGTCTCGGGTTTTCACACTGCTGGCAATGTATTTTCCAGCACACATAACAGAACAGAAAAGAAACACACAAACAAACAAAGCTGAAAAATGGATACTCATATCTCAACCAGCGTGTATGAGTTTTATGTTTCATGCACAAGGCCATTTCCCGGGTCCCCGGTTCCTACCGCATGGCTTTTTGTTACCATCTTTGCGCATCAATCATTTTAAAATTGACTTTTCGATCCGTAGCCGCATGGGGATGGTTTTTTTGTTGTTGTTGTTGCCTGCGTTACTTGCCTGTCAAGAGTCAACGGTAAAAGAATGAAGCAAAAATCTCGTAATTAATGTGTTTGACATTCAAGCACCTAACCGGCAACCCGCAACGGCAAAAAGTGACGAAATGAAAGGTAAAAAAAGAACACAAACAAAAAGTTTTAAAAATGTACGCCGACGCGCGATAAATGACGTTGACGTTGTTTTTGGTGACAAGAAAAAAGGAAAACGACAAGTACGGGAAGGTATGTGGACCATTTTCTTTGCTCATTTTGAGTTCTCCACTTCAGGTTCTTGTCCTCTTCAGTTGTGTAAGAGTATACGCCTTCGTGAAACTTTTCCCCCAAGCTCAAACGAACCCATCCGTACAAAAAGCGCCTTCGACGGGTTGGTTCACCGCAACCGTACGCCTTAATTGCGTTGACGAACGCGAAATTCGGTAACTGGCATTCGGTGTGCTGGCTTCATGCAACTCATCCTCTTCCCCTCCGCTGTCCCCTCACACTAGATTCAAAGTCTTGAAAATTTGTCTTATCATAACGGAAAATCAATATCTCGCGTGAAACGTTTCATGTTTGAGGTTTGCTGCGCGACGCTACGGCGTGCGAACAGTGGTAAACAGCGCGGGTTGTTGTTTGTGGTTAAACTTAAAGCCTTTTTAGTGCTGCGAGTCGAAGGGAACCAACCGCCTACCCAAACCACACACTCGTTTGCGGTTTGTTGGGAAACTTTGTGCATGGCATGAGTTTTCCGGGTGCAACCGGGTTTCAAACCCGTCTGTGTCATCGATACCACAACACAGACCGGTCGAAAGAGTTGTATTTACATGACGAGAAAGAGTGCGAGAGATAGAGAGAAAAATAAGAGAGAAAGAGAGTGAGTTAGATAAGTGTGTTTGTGCTTGTGTGCGGTTATCTTGTGCGGTACCAGGCGCCTCCATTAATTGAAACACATTAATCATCTTTACCAGCTGTTACGGGCAAGATTGTCATCGGGTCGAACGGGCTGTTCCCTGGAATCATTAAAGTAAACCACAGCAGATGGTGTGCTCAAATCATAGCAAACCTGCCCATCGGTAACGTGACGATTATAGAGGAACAATACATAAATACTTTCATTTTATTATACAACGCCTCAAAATGACGGTCCGACAAAGGTACCGGTGACAGCCAGCCGCCACTTACCATTATCACCGGCTTAATATTGTAATCTAGAAGAGATGTTGCCACCATCACGACAGCGTACCGTTCCCTTTAATCTTATCAAAAACTCGTTGAAAAAGGTCAAAACCACTTTAGGCAGCTGTAATTAATATACAAGTGGAACACTCTGAAAAAAAAAGCAACTAAACCTGGCAACCGTTCCAACCGAGCGGTAGCGGCATCAAATTAATAGGATTACAAACACCGATTCAGACCACTTCCAAGTGAAATGATTTTTAAAATGAATGCAATGGAAAAGAAAACAGAAACGGTAAAGTATCTCCGGGACCGGGTGGAAAAAAGCACACCGAACGATGAAAGCCGCGCGTAACCAAGCGACACAAAAGCTGCTCTTTCTTTTTTCACATTTCCATTGACCCTCTCCGATTGCTTAGATTCATCGCCACTCAGCAAAAGGTTCATCGAACGATCGGAGGCGAAAAAAAAGGACATCATAAAAGGGCAGCAACAGCAGCACCACCACTTTCAGCCAGTCCGTTCGGTGGTTCGGTGCCGATTTGTTTTTGTTCTACGCGCGGGATTTTCAATATCATCGCACGCTCGATCTTGCCATAAAAAAGGGTAAACGGGGACCCGGGGTTCGGGAGAGCCCCATTTTAACAATCATGCACCTAAAGCCCGACAGATAACCAACGGCAACGGAATCGGTAACGCTTTTCCATGGATTCCTTTCGAAGGGAACATAAAAACCATTGGAAATGGAAAGCTAACGCGGGCGTAAAATACGACCGATGGCTTTACCGTGTTATTAGAATCGCGATACGAAGCTTTGTCGCTCGCTCTGGTTTTTTTTTTGCAGCGCGTGTGTGGCTGTTTGTAAAGTGGCATGATTTGTTTGTCCATTTTACCAACTGGCGCGACTATCGACAAACTGAACCCCGACTCGATATGCATACGTAAGCCCGTTTCGAGCAAACGGAAATGAAGCTGACGCGATGAAGCTGGGCCGTACCGGATTTCAAAACAACACACACACACACACATACGTATATAAACAAAAACACGTAGCATTGCACAAGTGTGAGAAAATATTTGTGTTGGTTGAGCTGCTTTTTTATACACACTTCTTTGCTCTTATGCAGCTTATGCAGTGAGCCATTTAGTGATCTATTTGCGGATGGGAATGCAAACACAAAACAAAAACCGAGGCACTAAAATTGAACCGACTGAGTTACTGTGGCCAGATTAATCCGATTTGTTGCCTTTAGCAGCAAATAGAGATCACAAATAAATTGAAATTCGGGCATGCACTGGGGCGTGCACTGCACTACGGAAAGATAACAGAAAGTGTTAGTTTTTTCTTGAACATTGTTTGTAATATTAGAAGTTGATAGAGGCACGTTTTGAGGTCGAGACGATTCAGCCATTTTTTTTATAATAAACATGGTTTCTAAAATCGTTTCAATTTGACCACACTTGACTAGAATTTTGTAATGTTTTAATTACCTATTCAGGAAATTTGATGATGTCACACATGGAAATCTTACACAGTTTTCGTACAATTCTTATCAATTATTTTTTGAATTTGACTTTTTCTAAATTGGCCTTTATATAATCTATTTGTTTTTATTTTCTTCTTCACACGCTGTATTTTAGTAACATTTCAGTTAACTTACGGAAAGAATTTCTCTTTCTCTTTTTCTCTATTTTCTCTTGATTTGTCTTGCCGATATCTAAAAGTATGATTTATAGCTTAAGCATGATGTTTTAGCGCACTTATTGATGCAAAGACAACGATAAACAATAATTCCTTAGAGCTTTTACACGGGATGCAGATTCAAACTATGAGTCATTAGATAAACCTCTTATAGGAAACCAACTTCGTCACAAAACAGAAATTAATGCTGCCATTAGCTTGTTGATTTTTTAAAAAAGAACGTAACTTTACAATATTCTTGTTTGAAATAAATAATCAAAATATACATATGAAAGGACACACTAGCTCGTTACTACAAATATGAATATTGACGGTGGAGACGCCTAGTACTTTATGATTTGGAACACAAAAAGCTCAGTAGTTTGAACAAGTTACAAGCTCAAACTTTTTTCAAATTTATTGTAGCAACTTTCATTAGGTGACGATTCACATTAAATTTAAAAATAATAAATATCAATTGATTTTATTTATTTAATTTGTTCCGTCGCGGACGGAAGATAGTAGAATACGGGAGGGTGAAACTAAACGGGCCAATGAAGGAAGGAGAGAGAAAGAGAGAGATGAGAAAGCAGTATAGCGAGAAGGAGAGAGAGAGAGAGGGCAAAACGCCGTATCATCTGCCCGTCCTTTTAGACTGTGTAGGTACAGGAAGAAGGATGTGTGTGTAAGAGGATAGGCCAGTTTGTTTGTATGTCTTAGTGAGAACGAGATGCGAAGCATACCGATAAGGAGTGAGTCGAAGATCGAAGCGCGAAGAGATCGTGTGGTTCTCGAAGCAAGCGGCTTAAGAAGATGTTTAGAGAGACCGTGGTTAAATAAAGAAAACTGTAAATCTGGCACATCCATTACTGAGTTGATCCATTGAGTTGATTATCCATAATTTATAATATGACGGCCAAATATCAATTGACTTAGTTAAATAAAATGGTTTAGTTGCAACTTTTTTATCTTAGGATCGCAGATTTTGTTTATACAGACCGTTTTGAAACAATTTGATTTTATTTATTTGTTTTTTTTTTATAACGGCCGGAAACAATTTGATATTTTTATTTAAATTACCAACCATGTATGTATGTATGTTTTCACTATTAAAAAAAGAAGTAAAACGAATAATGATAAACAAAAGTTATGTTGAAGCTTATTTAACCCAAAGAGCGTACTACCCACCCGACATCTGAGTTCAACCCATTAAAAATCAACCATAGCACAATAATTTATCTCTTTGTAACAACACAATTGTTACCTTCTATTTCAATCTTCCGGAGAAAGGGACGCTCGAAAAAAAAATATACAGCCTGAACATAAAATCGTTGCGATACGACTGTCGAACGGAACTACCTTTCCTGTGTTACACGTCCGTTGGCTTCCCTAAACGCCGGCGCACCTAAGTCCACGCCTTTTAGTCGGAAACGTTTCCGATGGATTAGCTTCCGGCCGTGAATAATGCAACCCGTTTTAGGTATGCTCGATTGCGATCGGCTTCTCCATACAGTAGCTACCACGAAAGAGCCATTCATCTACCAAACGTGAGACCGCTCGCCATCCCTATTTCTCGCTTTTCTCTCTCTCTCTCTTCATTTACCCCGTTTTGCCGATTATTGCTTTATCCTTCGTTACCCGCTTACTACGATTGTGATTTCATGTCACATTCGAAGCTTAGTATAAGAGGATTCCCAACGGATTTCTATGAAACACGTGGCCGATCCGGTGCGCTTTGAAACTGGCAAAATAGCCAACACACTGGGGTGATGGGTGGTTTTTGATTTTCGTTTTCATCCCGGCGCGAAACAATCATCCATCTTTAAAAGTTCCTAAAAACCAATACAAACATCAATGCACGTTTAGAATATATGCAGAGGAGCCGGCTTTAGGGTGTTTTAGGTCGAAGGCAGGATTGTTGAAACCATATTTATATGTTCTTTTTACATCAATAGATTAAAATAAAATTTGATGAGCCTTTAAAACCATTGTACTTTCATTCGAGCATAAAATTGTGAAGGTTTTACCTTGTGATTAATTTTGATTGATGCATCTTTTTGTTTGCAAACGAGGGTTTTTATTTATTTTATTTAAATTATTTTCATAAAAACAAAACCTATTATTATTGGTTGCTTACTTTTTCAAATGCTCAACGATATTCATCGGGGGTTTATTTTCATAATTTATAAGCAAACAAAAAGATATTTTTTTTTTTTTTTTTTTTGGGGGGGCGGGGG
>KZ061813.1:56230-67334 GCA_002091835.1 Anopheles maculatus
AAAAAAAGGGCCCGACCTTTTTAATTAAATTAAAAAAAAAAAAAAAAAAAAAAAGATATTTTTTTCTTCTAAAATTACTTTTATTTCCTATTTTGTAAGCTTTATATGTTCTACTGAAGTTTATTTTTGGCTCATTGTGACTCCTCCTGCTTGTACTATTACTTTGATAGTGCGAATGTATTTTAATATATTTGGGTTTATGTGTTTGATCGATTGTATTATGCATTTAATGGACGTTCCGTAACAACAAACTCAACAAATAGTAGTAGATGTTACTATTATTCTTCGCCTATCGCTTATCACTTCATTTTAACGCGTTCGCTCTATCGCTTTATCTGCCTTTCTGTTGGTCTTTTTGCCGTGTTCATCGGATTTGGTTTACGGCTCTACTTTATGTTTATCTTTACACGGCTACGTCACGGGTAACGAGTCCCGAACGCATTGTCTCTCTATACTCGGGATTTACTATTCAGCTACGAATAAACTAGATTCAACGAATGCCAGTAATAGCATCCCAAGACCTCTCGAGGTTTTAACCCTAAGTTTCATAATTTTCAAATTTTTAATTCTTTTTGTGTTCTTAAAATGGTATTGATCTATTTGTTCCTGTCGATTATAAAGATATGGGTAAAATCAAATCAAGTGAGCCAGAAATGGCAGGTCTAGACTTTTCAAATTTGAAACATTAACGAGGCAGAAGAAGAAGAATTGACACAGGACTAGTTGATTAGAACAACAAAACCAATCCTATGACCAGTCTTACTATCCCTCCGAAAGGTAATTTGAAGGAAGTCAAATGAATGATGGAACGCCGAGTTCTACACCTCTTGGCCATGTTTCTGTTTAGAGTGAATTTTCCATCCCAGCTTGGATGTGAACAATTTATCGCATGGCTTACACCGGAACGCACCTTTGTGGCCAGCCATATGCTCGAAAAGGTAGCTCTTCCTGATTGTTTTGTGACAAAGAGGACACCGCTGCAATACATGCTGCTGCCGATGGGTTTGCAAGTGAGCAATGTGGTAAAACGTACGCGGACACACGGGACACGAATAGGGACGATTCATTCGTTCGGTAGGACTTGCATGGACCGTTTCAAGGTGTCGTTTTAAGCTTTTACTGCAAGAAAGAGTTTTGCTGCACAACTCGCACCGGAACTCACCCTCATGGGCGCGCAGATGTTGACGGATGTTTTGCTTCAAGAGCTGTTTCTTACACACGGTGCACTGCTGAAACTTGTGCAACAGGCGGTGTTTGTTCAGTTTCTTGCAATCGTCGTACGTTCGGTCGCATTGATCGCACGAATACGTTTGCGGTTGACGCGCCATGTCCGGATGCATTACATCCACGTGCGTACGTAGGCTTTTGTGGCAGGGAAATGTTTTAAGGCACGCATCACAGCGAAACGCGTACTGGTCAATGGTAGAACCGGTTCCGGGGTCCAGTTTTCTGGACGACACATCCTTGCCCGCCGCTGTAGAAGGTTGTGTCATGGCGACATGGGTTTTACGGTGGTTTTGTAGGAGCGATTTCTGCAAAAACGTCTTATTGCACAGATCGCAAGGAAACCAAGGTCTTCTACGAATGTACGGCGCATGCACTACATCATTGTGTGTTTTCAAATAGCGCTCGTTGGGATAGGTTCTATCGCATATGTTACAGCGCAAGTCTGCCTTATGGGCTGCGATACGCTCCCGGATACGTTCTCTCATCTTTTCGATCAAGTTTTTACTCGGCAATGGCTCTTCGCTTTGCGCAGCATTGGTTTCAACGTCGTCTTCGCTGTCGTTACTGTCATTACTATCGACTTCTGAATCGCTTCCTTCATTTTGTTTAATGTCTGCAGTATCGTACGTTGGTGCAGTTCCCGAAACAGTAGCGTTTTCTAAGGCCTGTTCAACTTCCATGTTCTCTTGTGTATCGTTTATATTTAGTTCAGCTTTTACAACAACTTGATCCGACAATGTTTGCACATCCTCATCAAGTTCATTTGGTTCCGTTTTAATGGCTGACAGTAAACCGCACTCTTCCAGGACATGATCGGGTGCTGGGAGCGGAGTTTCCGATTCCTCGTCGGAAGTTACAGTTTCCTTCTTAATTCGGTCAGGATCAATTGGTTGCAATGGAAAACTTTCGCTTTCTACGTTGGATTTGGAAGGTTTGTCGTTCTGCAACCGTCTTTGCTGTAAAGTGTTTTGATTCTTTTGCACCAACTGGCTGTAGCTGTTGAAGTCCCATACTTGCTGCGAACAATCGTTACACGTGTATGTTGGCAAGTTTTCATCATGCTGTATCTAGAAGGGAAAACATTAGGATTAATTCATGGTTCTTACTGTAAACACTATTGAAAGAGGTTCTTTATTTACCTCAAACGAAAACACGCGATCGATCGCACTCCGAAATAAGGCCTCCAATATGGAAGAGCCTCGATCATCGGGATGCACCTCTCCTAGGCAGAGCCTACAGCTTGTTTCAGACATTATGAATGGATGTCCGGCAATGTTACGGCAGATAATTTACAATACTTATTATTTGAATCCAGTACTTCTAGCACAAGCAATATTTGTGTGATCGACGCACAACACCGTGTGATGTGTTTACCCTTTAATCGAAATTGGAAAAAGTATTGTAAAAAAGGTTTTATTCATTAATAAGAAATTGAGGCAACTTAAAGAAACTGTTATGAATATAAGCTTAATAAAAACATTAAAATATTTTCTTAGAAAACTGCATTTAAATTATATAAAAGAGTATAAAAAATAAGAGTAAAACACATAAATTAAACATATGTTATACCCGTTGCAAATTTGATTACGCACCTCTAGGGGGATAGTTTCGAACGGTTGATTGCGAAAGGCGCCATTTGACAGTTCCATTCACAATTGTCAAAAAAGGTAAACACCCAAGGTGACAGCAACCCTCTTTTCTCCCTAGCATTGAAATTCTTCTTTCGCAAGTAAATAATCCTTATTTCTCATCATCTTTTTCGTTCTTTCCTATCACCACTACTGACCGCCACCATGTCCGGCTACACAGAGGAATACATCCGGCAGAAGCTAACGGAAAAGCTGGAAGCAACCCATGTGGTAAGTCAACGATCGTGGGTGTTTTGGGGGACGCGTGTGGGGAAACTTTCTTTTCTCTCCGATCATCTTCACGCGTTCCGTCCTATTCCGGCTACGAAAGTCGCGTCAAAAGCTGTCAAACAAAAACAAAGCGACGATCGCTCTCGTGTGTTTGTGTGTGTCCGCCGCGTTGGAAGTGTTTCGTTGTCCGGTTCAGTGATACCCGGGGCTCCCGGAAAATGGATGTAAAGACCGGAATGCAGTGGTTAGTGATTGTAGCGGCCGGATTGTTTCTGCGAGCAACCGTTTCGTTGCACTCTTACTCTGGTCAAAACCGGCCCCCGATGTATGGAGACTTTGAAGCGCAACGACACTGGCAGGAGGTGACGACTAATCTTCCGGTGGGCGATTGGTACCGGAACACGTCGGATAACGATTTGCTGTACTGGGGATTGGACTATCCACCACTGACCGCCTATCATAGCTATCTCGTTGGTTTGTGGGCTCATCGGTGGCACAATGAATCATTCGTCGCCCTGCACACGTCCCGTGGTATCAGCACGGATGAGCATAAACAATTTATGCGGAACACGGTCCTGCTGGTTGATGCTGTCCTGTACCTTCCAGCCATTCTGTACGCCACATACACCGTACTGAAACGAATGGCAAAGCCTAATACCGAAGTTCAGTGGCTTTCTGTCGCCCTGGCAGTCCTGTTCCCGGGACAAATCCTCATCGACAACGGCCACTTTCAGTACAACAATGCGTCACTTGCGTTTTGTGCCTTAGCCGTTGTGGCCATCGTAAACAGACGAACACTCGTAGGAGCGGCCCTGTTTTGTTTCGCCCTAAATTACAAGCAAATGGAGCTGTACCACGCATTGCCGTTCTTTTTCTACCTTCTGCGCGACTGTTTCACCGGACTGGACATTTCTGCCACCCTCGGACAAAGGTTCTTCATGGGTGTGAGAAAGCTGACGGTGCTTGGCGCAACCGTTTTGCTAACATTCATCATCATCTGGCTTCCCTGGTTGGGTTCAGTCGACGCTGTTGGACAGCTAGTGCATCGAATATTCCCGGTTGCACGAGGCGTTTTCGAGGACAAAGTGTCCAACGTGTGGTGTGTGGTGAACGTGTTCGTTAAGCTAAGGTAAGTGGCAAATGGGAAAAAAGAGTAATCATGATTCTAATCCTTTAATTTCCCTTTCAGAAATGTCCCAAACACAACGATGGCGATCGTTTGTCTGGTTTGCACACTGCTAGCCGTACTGCCGAGTGGATTACACCTACTGCTGCAGAAAAATCACACCCCCCGAAGCTTCCTCTACTCACTCGTCGTAACAGCACTCGGATTCTTCCTATTCAGCTTCCAAGTGCACGAAAAATCGATTCTGCTAGCAGCACTACCAGCCACACTGCTCCTACCATTAGAACCGCTCGTTTCGTGTTGGTTTCTGCAGCTGGCCACCTTCAGCATGCTACCGCTTCTTCACAAAGATGGTCTCTCGGGAGCTTTTGTGGGCCTTAGTCTTATCAGCCTAACATTGCTACGGACAGCACGGGAAACAAAATCGTCGAACAAAAACCATAACCCATCGTATGATGTGCTTCATCTACGTGGACTGCTTCCTGACGGGTTCGCAAACCAATCGACCTTTGGGAGTGTCGTTGTGACACTGTTCTATCTCTCACTGCTGGGACAAGTGTTGCTGTTGGTAGCCTTCCTTTGCCTCGCTCCACCAGCGCATCTTCCATTCCTCTATCCGCTTCTCATATCGGCGTACAGCTGTGGACATTTTGTGCTATTTTATTTGTACTTTAACTACAGACAGTTCTGTAGCAGCGATCAAGCTAGTGTTACCAACGATCAGCCATCTAAAATTAGTTTAAAGAAGAAAGTAAAATGATGTAAATAAAGTTCTAGAAAATCAATTGTTTTTTTTTATTTGTAAGAAGGGCTCCGTGGCAAAAATACATTTCGAAATACAACAGCGGATCGTCAAGCGAAGTTCCAGAGTTAGAAAAGCCATTACATTATACAACCGACATTGTTATATCTAAGTAAAAATTGCCTCGTAAAGCCATCTTAGTAATGCATGTATTGTAGCGATGTGCGCTCCGGAGTGCACCCACAGCTCCGGAGCCTGCTCCGCACCCACGGCTCCGGCTCCGGAGCCGTTAGTTTGCCGTTAGGCCGTAAAGAGTCAATTTTTTGATGCCGTTATCACTATGCACTTTGCAAAATAATTATCGTAACAATATCGTAATACTTGCTTGATGCATATTATTTTTCTAATGATAACATTAAGAATCATTTAAATTGTCCCGTTAAATTAATTAAACAAAAGCAAATAAGAATGCATCGTTCCACGATGCTGTGACCGTCTAAATTAATTGATTGTTGGATTATTTTTAATCCGTGCGCACAGATGAAGAATTGTCTTGTAGAATGGGTTTGCTTCGTTTGTATGATTTTGCTACTTTATTGCGCGAGTCTCCGTAGCCAGTAGTTTGAAACCGTCTCAGGAGCCGTGGGTGCGGAACCGGCTCCGGAACAGTGTTTTTCCCGCTCCAGAGCCTGCTCCAAACTAACGGCTTCGGAGCAGGCTCCTTACGGCCTAACGGTGAACTAACGGCTCCGGAGCCGGTTCCGAAAATTATTGGAACCGGTCGGAGCCGGCTCCGGCTTCGGAGCCGTTTTTCTCATCACTAATGTATTGCTACCATTTGTTCTCCTGCAGGAAGTGGTTGATGAGTCGGATGGTTGCGGTGGCAAATTCCGTGTCGTAGTAGTTTCCTCCCAGTTCCAAGGCAAACCTCTACTACAGCGACACAGGTAAGGTTAACCGGTTTTAGAATTCTTCACTCATGTACGCATACACTAATACTCTCATCCCATTCGATAGGCTCGTAAACGCTGCACTGGAGGAGGAGCTGAAAACGATTCACGCTTTCTCGCAGAAAACCTACACCCCGGAACAGTGGGCCGGCGAGAGTGGTCCGTAGATCCTCCTGTATTTGAACCAGCCGACGTACCTACCAAGCTGTAACATCATGGCGGAACAAACAATCGTCCAACGGTTCGACATTTCCGCACCGGGGAAAGTGATCCTTCACGGGGAACATTCCGTTGTGTACGGTCGTCCGGCTATTGCTGGATCGATTGGACTGCGTACCTACCTCACGTACACTGCTCTCCAGTCTTCATCGTCCACCACGGTCATCATCGAGTTCCGTTCCATCCCGTTTACTGCCAGCCTGACTCTCGATCTGTTTGATGCGTTCCTGCGTGAAATAGACTGCTACGAAACGCTTCAACCGGACGCTTTTCTGGAACAGTTACGCACTCCGGGAGACTTTCCTTTCGCACGCTTTGTACAGGATCCGATGCCTTCGCTAGCGGACATTACTTCCAAAGAGCGGATGTCACTGGGCTCCACGCTTTACATCATCAATCGAGTGCTTCGATCGGAAGGCATTCAATCGATCGATAGATCATGCCTCGGTTCTGGTGGTTTCCAGCTTTCGCTTCATTCGGAGATGAGTATCGGTGCTGGATTGGGAAGTTCCGCAAGCTATGGCGTTTGCTTAGCAGCCGGAGCATACCATCTGTCCCGAATTCTTAAGCGACAGTTCAACCGTGCTCCTTCCTCGATGAGCCAGGAAGTGTTAAAGAAGCTTTATCAATGGTCTTTCGATTCCGAGATTATTATGCACGTGAAACCGTCCGGTATCGATAACGAGATCGCCACCAACGGTGGAGTGGTACGTTTTCGACGTGGTACAGGTGTGGATAAAGTCATCAAACTCCGTCGTCCGGTGCATGTGCTTATCGTTGATACGGGCGTTAGTCGGAGTACGGCAAAGCTTGTCGGAATCGCGGCCAACCGATTGGAACGGTTCCCACGAACCATTGGACCGGTCCTAGAAGCGATGGGTGGCGTTGTGGATGAAGCGATTGCACTGTTCGAGTCTGAGAACGACGATCCAGAAACGGTTTACGATCGGCTAAGCACACTGGTCAGCATCAACAACAATTTGCTACGTGCCTTGGGCGTCAGTCATCCGGCTTTGGAAGCTGTCTTTACCATCGCCGAACGGAGCGGCTTTGCCAGCAAACTTACCGGTGCCGGAGGTGGAGGATGTGCCTTTGTGTTGCTTCCGGACGGGTACCGCGAGCTCGAATCATTCCAACAGTTGGTGAGCGCGTTGACTGAGGCTGGCTTCCGGTCGATGGAAACCACCGTCGGTACGGGGGCTGGTGTTACTCTCAGCTAGCTGATGATCCCCTACTGAAGGTAAAGACAGTTCAAAGTTTGGTTAACGAAATGCACAACACGATCGACGACCGGTTTCGGGCTCTAAGGTATTAAGGTGGCGGGTTACTGCGTTTGTTTGCAGCATCACATCGACACATCTCTCTTTACAAAGTATTCTTGAACGGGATGAACTATTTCCCGATTTTTTCTTTAGCGCACAAGCACATTTGTTGCTTTTTCGGTTTTTAAAGATTGATAAATTTTCGGTATTTTCGGTTGGTTCAAATATAAAACGCGATATAACTAAATGGTTTCATTTTGAGAATAAAATAAACATTGAGAAAAAGGAATACTTACCCGTGTGTAGCATCATGCGCTTGACAATCTCGTAGTTTTCCAGAAAAGTCCTTCTACAAAGACGTTTGTCAGTACTGAAATTGCTACTGTATGTGCTGTAGTATCTTCGTTAATCTGCCTTTGAAAGTTCTCACATTCTTCATTTGGATAATAATACACAAACCAATCTAAAATTACAAAATACGTCACGTCCGGCCCTGTTTTTGGAACGATTTTTTTTACAAAATGTCATTTTTAGGAAAAAATCGTTTCAGGAACATGACACGCGATATGTCCTTTGATAGACGGGTTGTATGCATGTTACACATTCAGTTCATCTGGACGGGCGTAGAACCGATACTTGCTCCCAAACGACCGTTACTGTGGCTCCGTCATTGTCTACAAAAAGTACGGCCTGGATAATCCTTCTATTGCCGATCTGAATGAATTGAACTGACGTTTTAAAAAGGGGGGAAAGTATAGCAATTGGTCATCTTTTTGTGAAGTTATTTATAAAAAATTGTAACACACCGTGCATCTGAGAACTATGCCATAGGAGCATTCAAATCGACGAATATCTATACCAATCGATTGACTATCACACTGAATAGTGACTAATTGTTTTTCTGTTAATTTCTTACCCTAAAGTGACACATTATTCACGCCTGTATCGGCCGCCCAATCTTGCAGAACCGCAACAACAAAGCGACTGAGTCATCAACACGGTAACACATAGTAGAATCTTCGGAACCAATACGTTATTTACATCGTGTGGCGCAACACACCCTAACCATCTCTCACGTATTGCACAATATTGTGTCGAACAATGTGGATCGGATGTAAACATCGCCGGAAATGACAGCACTTCCACGGGTCAATGTATATAAAGCATAATTATTTTTCCATTTTGTTTGTCTATTTTTTTTACAGTAAAATAAAATATATAAATTTGATTATTTTTAATAAATCGTAAAGCAACCAATCAACCAGCCGCCATCGTACACAGTGTGTGCAAGGCGACCGATCGCCACCACAATAAGACCGGATCGCTGGCGTATGTTTGCCGCCTTCCCTGTTCTCTTTCTCAAACAAAATCAGCAGAGTTTAACCCCAACAAAAAATGTGACACTCGAAAAATCCAGCGCCTAAACGCAGTGGTACAGTGGAGAACCACCCGCTCGAAAAGAGACCTCTAATAAGGAGCTAACGAGTTGGGTCAGTCAGTCAAGAAAAGAACGGTATTAGTGTGAGTGAGATGTAATATGGGAAAGAAATTGCAATGTTTTCCCTAGCTACCGGAACCTGCTGCCAATAGAAGCATTCCGCACTGTCCTCAGCTCTCCCCTACTGTCCCCTCTTTTCCTCTCTCTTATCTAGTAATGTTTACGATTAAATGATTCCTATACCAAAAATAAAATAAAAAACGAACAAAAAAACCCATCAGTGCCGCATGGGGTTGACGATGGCGCGCCGACTCGTGGGAGAAGACACGATCTGCCCATTATTGAAGCTAGCCTTATGTCTAATGCCGCTCCTGCCCAAATTATGAAGACCGTTGGTGAAAGTACTTATCATTATAGCCAGCGATTCGCAGCAGCAAGCTAAGGAACTGCAGCCGATCGCGTGTCTGCTCGGCACGGATCACAATCTGCCCATTGCAGGCCTCCATCCGCACACCGAGCTGGCGCAACAGCTCGAGCAGATTGTTCACGCGCAGCTCCGGATCGTTGGCGCCACCACCATCGATCGAACGGAACACGTTCGCCACCCAGTCGAGACTGCGCAAATTAACGATCAGGTAAGCCACAATCTTGTCCGCTATTTCCGGTGTGATGACACCGTTAAAATCAAGACCAACCGCCGGATCATTCTCGGCGAGCGGTCCTGCTTGAGCCGGCAATGGTGGCGTAGCGTTCGTTGCCGCCGCTGTCATGGTCGATCGATTGTTACCAGCTGCCGCCGGTTGACGATGGTTGTTGAGCGATATGTAGTTCATGATGGCGTACAGACGCTGTGCCGCGGGCGGTAATGATGCTAGCGATGGTCTGTTTACCTGTTGAGCTACGGTCGGTTCCGTGTGGATTACGGCGGCACTACCATTGGCGTCCGAAGCGTTTATGAGCAGTGGTGGTTGTGGTGACGATAATTGTTGCTGTGATCCGCCGGCAGATCGCACCATACGGACAGTTTGGCTAACGCTTACCAGTCGGGGCAGTGATGGACGATCGTTTGCAACGCTGGGACCGCTATTACCTAGGTCATTGCGGGTTCTTTCCGTTCGTGCACGATTTACGGCGCTTGAAGTTCCTGAGAAAAAATGAAATTAAAATTAACACAGATTGAAACGAAGAAACAGTAGGCTCTGCAAAGTTCAAAAAGTTTGTTGTTTGCTGGCTTAAAATGTTTTCGCGTAAATACTTACCAACACTATGAACGGCAGCGATTGCCGCCGCTACTGCCCTGGCAGCACTGTTGTACGAGCTCGCAGTATACTGTAGATTCAAGTTAAAATTGAACCGACTCCAATTCCGACTTGCACCGGACGCTAACGACTGATCGACGCCACCCGCCGTAGTGACCGTAGTCGTGTTCGAACGTCTTCCACCCATCGCCGGATGTTGTTCCGTTGGTGACGCGTTTTGTCCCCCACCACCAACCGAAACATTTTCTCCACTATCCTGCTGTCGGTGCACCTGACACGCCACGGTAGTGGGTGTAAAGCGGTAGGTCGTTGTCTTTACCTTATACGTTCGTTCTGCCTTCGATTTAGAACATTCTTCCGTACGGCGCTGATTGACGGTAGCTTCCAGGATGCGGGAAAATTGTTCCGTGCTTAGATCGAACTTGGGCGAAGGATTTACGATCGCCTTTTCCGAACCATTTACGACCGGATCAACGTCCATCGGTTCGACGGTGGGTGAACCACCGACGGTTTCTTTGCCAGTCGGGATCGATTGATCGGCGGGTACGAGTTTATCAGCTGTGGGCGACGGTTGCACATCCACCAGCTCCGGTACGAGTTGATCATAGGCCGTGCGTGGCCGACGGAACCGTCGCAGGATCTGTTCCAGCTCGGTGCGCACTTCCCATGCCGTCAAACGTTCGTCCGGGTTGAGGGTCAGCATACGTTTGATTAGGGTTTTCGTCTCTTGCGTAGTGTTGAAACCGCTAAAAGGAAGCAGAAAATATTGTTGAGCGCTTGCTGGTGGCACGCTGCATGTGCGTTAATCGACTTACCTCGGAATGGTGTAATCTGCCTCACGAATTTTCCGGAACAGTGCTGACGGTGTAGTGTCCAAAAACGGAAACTTGCCATACACGATAGTGTACAGGATGACACCAAGCGCCCACATATCGGACGGTTTGCCCCGATACGGTTTGCCACCCAGTACGTCCGGCGATATGTACGCCGGACTGCCACGCTGATCGAACAAACATTCCTGC
>KZ061813.1:72151-95380 GCA_002091835.1 Anopheles maculatus
GGCCCCAACAGTTCATCCTGTGGTATTGCCCTCTGAGGGGGGGGGGGGGTTTATTGTGACACCGTTAATTTTTTTTTTGCACAGGGGCCCCTTACCAACTGCTTCTTCCAAATAACATGAGGGGGGAGGGTGGTATGGGTTT
Organism: Anopheles maculatus; assembly: GCA_002091835.1. NCBI lineage: Eukaryota > Metazoa > Arthropoda > Insecta > Diptera > Culicidae > Anopheles > Anopheles maculatus. Next base: position 72,294 of record KZ061813.1, read on the forward strand.
CGTATTTCGGGCCCCCCCAAACGGCGAGGCCCTAGGCGGCCGCCTACTCCGCCCACCGTTTGATCCGCCACTGTCGACGAAATGATAGCATACGCTAAGCAGCAAAAGGCTGTTCGGCAGGCCGTACGAGATGGGACAACTACTGGATCAAACCATGAATGAACTGATGCCATTTGATTTGCTATCAGTAGAATCTAATGGTGTCCTTCATAATCAATCGCACGATTTAAGTCGGATTGATATCCCAAGAGATTACCATCAATTTGCCAACATGCTGAACGTACCAACGAAACGTTCTCGGCGCTATCCGGGTATAGAAACCCTGGTCCTCCTCAAACTAGTTCCGGTGTTATTTTCTACATCCAAACGAAGAAACAGCGTTGTGTCACCAGCGTTGATTTTCATTGGAGAAATCTTTCACGATGTCAGGTTCGAGATAGGCGCCATATATCTCGGGGATTGCTGCTGGTAACAACCGTTCTGGAGTGTGGTGAACATTGCAAATGTATTCTTCCATCAGCCGTTGCCTTTTTATCCGGCGTGCTAGAACATACTTGTCCAGAAGGAACCTTAACTCAGACCACGGCTATTAAGAAACCGTTTGCACTTACTTCATCTTTGTTGCTTCAAACCGGATTGAACGATATTGTTGATAGTAGCATCAAGTTTCAGCTAACGGCACAAGACTTTCTTTCGCCGGAACTGACTACTTCGTTCAAGATGCGTGCTATTGCCTGTACGGTTTCCTTTGTTGGAGTGTTATACACACAGCTGGAACATCTTGAAGCGGTGCCAGTCTATGCCAAACATTTTCTACATTTGCTGCAAATCATCATCAATCAATTCTGGAAGAATTGCAGAAAATCATAGAAAACATAACAGAGCTTTCAAAGCGCTCTCTACCGTACCTAGTAAAAGAGGAAAGGAAGCCACAATTATATCGCCTGCTCAAACCGAAGATAAATCCGGTGTACACTGATGTTCAACAAGGCTTAAAGATCAACCAACCGTTACGTATTAACCGTCGTAACCTTCAACAAAAAGCGAAGAAAGCAAATAACATCGCGAAACGTGAAATTCGTCTCCACAATAAGATCCTTGCACAGTTACGACATAAAGTGCGTACGGAGAGTGTTCGGAAGCGTAAGAATAAGTTACGTCAGATCTTTACCCATATTTCGACCCAACAAAGCGAACTAAAAAATTGATCAAAAGGCAAAGCAAAGGAAATAAGAAGATTAATTGAATGTAAGTATATAACACACCAGACAAATTGAAAAGAAATTTGAAAGATAAAGCATAACCACAATAGCCACAATATTACAATGACCAACATCAGACGTTAAGTGACTTTAAGGATATTAAGGTCGTGAACATGGACGGACGACGGTGTTTCACGACCGCTCCAGCAGAACAACACTGCGAAGCGGTTGCCATAGCAATCACAATAGCCGATGAGCACGCGAATTGATTTTTGCAATTTTTATTCATAAAAAAATATTTGTTAAATCCTATCGCATTTCGATTTCTTATTTTTATGTTATTCTTGTGTGTTTTGTGTATTTGTGTTGTTTCTAGTTGGTTTGTTTTTGTTCATTCCTTCTTTTTTTTAATGCTTTGTCGCTTCGCTTTATGCGGTTTTTTAATGGTTGCCATTTTTCTTTTTTAGCATTTTAATAACTTCTTCATTTCATTCGAGTTTAGCAAATATATAATGGATTGATTGGTAATATAGTTTTTTTTTTGTTTTGCTTTGTATTTGCATCTCTCACTAATTTTAATGCCTTCGCGCTACTACTGCTGGCTTGCTTAAACGTTGTATCACTAGTTGTAAGTAGTTTTCTGGTTCCCAGTGTGTGTGTGTGTTTCTTTTTCTTTTGGTTGTGGGATGTGCTTTTAGCATTTTTGTTGTTGTTTTGTTTTAACATTATTTGTTCTCAACACCGTCTCGTCGGCACGATCAATTGTAAGGATTTGCTTTTGGTTTCTAGTTGTTTTGTGTTTTTCGTGCGTGTATGCAACTATTTTTACTTCCTCTTGTGGTGAAGAAAGCTCTAAAAAACTAATATTACTACACTTTGTAAATTTGCCCAGAGTTATATTCGCCCCAAACGTTTTCCGAGCGACTTTTTTTTCTGTTGATACCTGGTCTGGTACAAGCGTGGCGGCAGAGCAGAACCTCGTCCTTAGGAATACTTTGTGTACTCTGCAAGTCCTGGCGCGTTTGTTGAGTTTTGTTTTTGGTATCGCAAACATAACATTTGTTCGATGTGTGTTAGGATGGGGGAAACATGGTTTCATTAAACTCTTATAAATTAACGTTCTCTTCATGAGCTTGAGCTTGTTAAGTAAGAACATGAGTGCGGTTGCTTTTTTTCTCTCTCGTCTTAGGGAAGATTTTTCTTGGCGCTCAATGGGTCCTATCTTCAAGCGCTAGATAAGGTTTATAATGGTAAAGAAGTTTGTAATGCGCATTCGGAGCCCTATACTCGTACATCTACGAAGATTTAAACGGGTGAAAATACTACCATTGTTGGTGCTTCCTTACATCACGAAGATTAGTGGCTCCAAAGGCGCTGTTTCTATACGGTTCGTTGTGAGGATGCTGAGTTGGTGGAGGAAGCAGAAGGGTTTAAATGGCGACAGGCTTCTAGTAAACCACCTGAATTCTGAATTGAACGCTCTACTTCAGTCACTACAGCTCGCATGTGTGTGTGGATTATGTTGCTCCTACTTCATTTTTTCTGTTTTGTTCAAATAGTGAATGCTGGTTTTTGTTCTGTTTTACAATTTCTCTTGATTTTGATCGTAGCTTTGTCTATTTCCATTGGTTGAGATCTAATAATTTTCTTAGTTTTTTTCATTTAAATAGTTGTTTGTTTTTGTTTCTGTCCTTTTTTCTTCTTCTTCTTTCCTTTATGTACACATGTTAAGGCATTCGTGCAAAAATTGAAGCATTTTTCATTTTGTTTTTAGTATTTTTCACTTTTGTTTGACTGTTTCGTTTATCTTCTCTCATGCTGCTGTCGTTCGTAATTGCTCTTGCTTGCTATTTTAAACTTTATACCGTCACTTTACTCACTTGCACAATTCAACCACCATCGCGCACTAATAATATTTTGTAGATTTTGAAAATCTGTATTTACTGTAACGCGTTAATGCTTGCATTCATTCAGGCGCTTTTTCGCCTTCATAGTTGTGTATAAATATAATATGTGTGTTTCACTTTTTGCTTTTTTTGTTGCTTTAATTTGTTCAATTTTAACTCTCTCTTATATCGCCCAAAGTTTAAACACTCGCTTACCATTAGTTAGTCAGCTTAGCTTAGCGGATTACTGTTTTTGTTTGTTTAAAAAATATTAATAACTCTAGTGGTGGAAGAGAAGGAAAGTTTTATCTAACTTCTAACCTTTCAACCCCTTCCCCTAACCTTATTACATTAGCTTAAAAACAAGTAAGTTATGTGATTGTTTAATTTCTCCAAGATGCACTCACAATTGCTGCGCCACCCCGCCAATGATTGCTGGATCCGTGCTTTGTTGCTTGTTGTCTCTCTGTTTTATGTTTGTTTCGTTAGTGATTAATATGTGAATCGTTTCGTGCACCTTTACTTTTCATCATCAGTCAGTCGCAAAAGCCATTAATAGATCACATGTTTCCGTTTTTTTTCGCTTTCTCTCTCTCTTTCTCTTATTAGCTTCAGTTTTTGCTCCCCTAGATATTTGATTATTTTGTTTAGTTTTCCAATTTGAGTTGTCTGCCGTCTGGTTTAAGCTTGCAATGTACAGTGTCGGACAAAACAATAAGACCACCCTATTTTGGCTTTACAACTTAATTATGCGTTACATCAAACACAGACATTCAAATAAATTAAATATCATAAAAAACATCTCTATTTTGAACCAATAAAAAGAACTCTGCTGATCGATCGACTGTAAAACATAATATTTATGACGGTTCACACCATTGGCCATAGCTTGCAACGGCAACTGTTGGTCAGCGCTTATTAGTAAAGAGCCTATTTGTTGTCGTGAAGCCGCTTCCTAGATATTTGAATACATTGATATTAGTGTCCTCGAAAGGGCATCCCTTTAGTTGTTCTGGATTGACCAAGTGCGGTGATGGAAATAAAACCAAAAAACTCAACTAAACTGAATATAGAGACAATCGACCATTGTACGTAAATAAAAAAAAAACTCAGGAGGACCTACGATAGTCAATTGGAATTTTGGCAATGGCTGTCGTAAATAAATGATAGCATATTTCCAGCTTTTCTAGACCAAGATAGTTCGTCAAATCTTCGGTATAGAATGATTTAATAAGGTTTTCAGATAATGATTTGTTCAAAAAATTTCTTCGACACCGTTGGGGTTAATCGTGAGTCTATGCATCGCACATGTGTGATTGTCACATAGCCTTCGTCTTAGACGAGGAAAGCGAGTTTTGGATGACAATCTCTAACATGTCCAGGATATTTATTACTGTTTAGAGAGATACTAGGAGCGCTGGATCCAAGATTACCAACAATTAAACTGACATCAAAGCCTCGATTTTCTCGTCAGTTTCTTTAGACTTAGTAAGGTGCTACAAAAGTGTTTAGTAGCCGGAAGCTTTATCTAGAAGTGAGACCAGTTCACTCAAACTCCAACTAAAACCAGTTATCGTCAGTATTTGCTGCAAAATTCCCTATTTTTTTTTTCTCGGTGATAAAACTCATAGTTCGAACAAAAAATTTAATTACAGTTTCTCGATTGATTCAGCCATATTTGCTCCAATTGGAATTTCTTCAGTCTATTATTATAATGCATACATTACAATATGGGCAGCGCCAAATGTTCACCAACTTTCGATACTCTCTTATTGCACTGAAAAAAAAACGTGGCAGGATTTTTAAAATGTTGGCATAAAGTGTTGGCAGCTTTGTTGAACGACTCGCATAATCAAACTAGCCCACTTTGCATGCGACAAAACTGTGGTGGTCTTATTGTTTTTGCGACACTGTATATTCTGAGACAGAGTAAGTAAAATTAAGAAATTCAAACGAAAGTCATATCTGTAACGAAAGTAAAAAATGTAAAAGACCATTAACTTAAAACAACTAAAACATAAAAGAAATTATTACAAACCCGGAAAAAGAAACATCAAAATAAGCAAAGAAAGAACATCATATCATTTCAATTAAAAACTTGTTTATATTTTTTGCAAAAAATACGCTTTTCTTACTAAAAAAAACGATAAAAATAATATTAATAAAATAATCCATAATAGTTACACTAACGAGTAAGTAAGTAAGACAGTAAGGGGTAAGACGGGGCAGGAACGGGGACATGTGTAGGTGTGTGTTTGTTTGATTGGAAGGTTAAGGATATACGGGATTGTTTCAGAAAGGATATGTGTGTGTGTTTTGTGGGTAGCAATTAAAAGATAATTTTCCCTTAAACTTATCGTAACTCCGCGTAGTAGTTGTAGTGTAGTAGCAATAGTTGTCTAGTAATAATGCTGTGTCAATTCTTTGCTCGCGCACTTCACTCGCACTATTAATCGCTTCGCTTGCGAAGCACATTAAATACTATCGAACAGAAAAAAGTAGATCGGTTTTGCGTCACATTTGCAAATAATACCTACAGAACAGACAGACACAGAGCACATTTTACAGTAAAATTAGTTGCAGTAGCAGCAGCAGCAGTAGTCACTAGCAAGTGTAGCAACGCTGAGTATGTTTTGTCGGGGACACACGAGGGGACGTTTTGTAGAGGGTTGTTTTGAGTTTTCATTACACTTCCATCGATCTTTCTTTAGTCTAGTTTTCCTATTTATATCATGGTTTAAATTCTTTGTTTCTTTGCACAAGTGGCTTGTCTCTACCGTCTCTACGCTTGTTAATCTCATTTATTCACAATCTCATCCGCGTCCTTTTACACGAACGGGCCGAACTAGCGGGGCGTTTTTTGATGATTTTACAACAGATTCGATACCATATGGGAAGCTTACTACAGTTATTAATATGATAATGAAACGAACGAAATCTTTCTTGCGAATGCGTAAGCGCACCACAACAACTTGTAGTTGTGAAACTATTAACAAAATGGTGTATCGGATTGTTTTGTTGAATCTTAGTGTTGTCGCTCTGCTTAGTAAAAAGCCGGGAAACGGGGGAATACTTTTGTCTACTTAAATTACTAGAATGAGTTAAAACAAATGTCCGGGAAACATAGCACAGTAGCTGCGTTTGCTTTCTGCTTTTAAAAACTCTGTTCCACAATTCTGTTAGCGAGGAGCAGAAATTAAACCAAAACCTGCCATCTATCGTAACCTGTATGTATGGATGTATGAGACATGCGCGATATGCTGGACATGAACTGCCAGCGTTTTGTCGTCCGTCGTCCTTTCGCGTGCCTATAATGGTAGGTATGCCCCTTGTCGTTATTTTAAAATATCTAACAAATAAATACATGCACACGGCCGGCGAATGAACATGAATTTTATGGGATGGGAAGGCTGATGATGTCTCCACAATATGACAAATAAAAGAGACAGCCGGATGTAACGTAAACGCTAACCTTAATCTTACATTTAAAAACAAAAGATGTGGTATCTTCTCTCTTTCCTTCTGCACAACAAACACACGCGAAGCAAAGTACAAATTCAAATATAATCTCGCCTCGTTTAGTACACTTTTTAAGTAAAACTGTGCTTGCCAAATGGTTAAAAACGGGGTTTGCGTATCTATAAAACAAAACTTCTTACAAAATAGTTTCCCTGTGGGTTTCCAAGCCGCTGTAAGTATGCAGTTGCTAAATAATGATGGACGCAGCGCCGATGAGGGATGAGATGCCTAAGCGTGTGTAAGTAATGAAATTGGTCCTGCATACTTGGTGTGACCGGCGGCTTTACTAAGCTCAAAACAATACTGCCTTGTTACGTACATTATCTTAAATCGGTTGCAAACTTTTGCGCATTGCTAGGTCCTCTGTCCTGTCGATGAGCTTAATAACTTAACATGGGGAGAGCTCGTAAAGAATATTTAAAAAAACAAAATGGAGTGAAACCTAGCCGTTGGGTTTAGGAGGAGGAGCATCATCATTCTTGTCGAAGCTTTCGTACATGAAGAACTTGGAGATCGCTTGGCAAATAATATATTGCTACGTTTGTTAGTCATTTGGCCAATTAGTTAAAAAAAACACGCACACAAGGAAGAGACATTAAGTAGGGGAAATTAATTACAAAAGTGTTGTTTTGCTGTTTGCTTTATGGTTTGGCGGGTGGTTTCTCTTGTTGGGCAATGCAATCGTTTGCATTAAAAAATGATAGACTAACCTTTGGAAGAGTAAAGTACAACAGATATCTCGATGGATTCAATTTTGCTTGAATCCTACGCTAAAGAAGCTTTTTTTTCAAAATAATGCCACCTCTTATTGGGAGCTCCTTCGGTAGTTAGCTGGGACCTTAGACCTTAATTGTCCTTTACAAAAATCGAATTTTTGCAGCAATTTCTGGGCTGAAATAAGTTGAAGTTTCCCTGTTTTTTTAATGCAAACGTTTTGCACAAAAATAACTCGATCTATCGACCAGTTATAATCTTTCCAAGATAAAAAAAACAAGTCAAAAATTCATATCATCCCTTTTTAGTACAATTTTAGTACAAATCTTGTACAGTAACATTTTGAACGGGACAAAAAGAAATACAAAACAACATCTAAAATCGCTTTTGGAATAAAAACGTTTGTGTTTCTGTGAGGGAAATGGTTGCACAACGTCAAGGATATCACGGTATAAAATCCAAAAACCAAAAGGAAACAACAAAACGTAACGTAAAGTGACACTTGGTGATTGGATGTGTGTACGAAACTACCACAATCGTCCTCTACGCCCTATTTCTTAACATTACCGACACAATCGTTTTCCTTTGCTCTCGGTCTTGTACACTGATGTATGCCGATCGGATTGTAGCTTAAGAACTAAACTATGCAATAGGAAATAAGATACCTTTCATGTACCGTGTCTCGTATTAAAAAAAAACTGGTAAACAACTGGTCAAGCATGCGTTCGTCCGCTTCATTTGGCGCCATTCATCATTTCCATTTTTTTTTTTCTTGTTCACAACACATCCGCGTCCTGTACTAGAGATGGGGGGGTTGGAATTGGAGATCCCGTTACGTTTGCGCCCTTCAACGTATCTTCGTTCTAAGGTCTGTTCTAAGCTGCTTTTGGATTGTGTTCTACAACACAGTAACTGGCCGTTTCTTTATGCATTGTGGGTGTGTATGTGCATTGTGTTTTGTGGTAATTGTGTATGCTCTACGTATGAGCCGTTTCTCCTAAACTGCCACACCCAAATGGCATCACGCTTCTTTAAAGCTTACGGGTATTTCGGTTTTTCTTCTATTTATCCTTGAAGTTCACTATCCGGTTAGTACAAAAGAAAATGGTTTTCCTACTGTTAAGGATATTATCGTGTCATGACATGCAACACCGTACGTAAATATGACTAAATTGTGAAACTAATACGAAATGAAATTGGGGTGAGAGCGAGAACTTAAATAGTGGTAACCATCGGTAAGGGACGTGGGAAAATGGCGCTGAACTAACTTGCGAAAAATAAGTACACACAACGTGTCGCGATGACGGATCGGATCGGATAGATTTTTGGTACCCGAAGAACTCTTGGTTGTGGCGTGGGAGATTGGTATGATCGTGAATGCCATTTATCATTACCCCAACAAAACGAAACAGGATCTGCTGTTCGACTAGACTTCTTCGACTTCCTTCTGATGGGCCTGTGTGGTGAGTGTATGTGTGTTGGCGTAAGTGAAATTTAAAATCTATCTCGAGTCATTACAGTTTGCGAGTGCTAGCATTCAAAAATTAAACTTTCTTTTGAATGGTTCGAAACACCAAGCTATTATAGATACGTGGATCAACGGACGGATCATTTATCGAATGGCTGTTACTGTTCCGGTATGGTTTTGGTTGCTGGCGTCATGGATACTGTTTCATTTCGTTTCACAATATGCCTTACATTACTAAATACTGTTTGCCTACTCAAATCTTGTCAAAAACAACACCAAGAGTCCTTGCGGGACCGAGTGATAAAATAAAATCGATAAGTTACGCGATCGCCTGCTGCTCGGAACAGGCCACGCCGACTACTGTTCTAATCCTACAAGAGTAAGAAATCTAATTAAGTCCAGTGTTGTTCTGTTTTTTTGCGGCTTGTTTCGCAGTTTCTCGTAAGCAATAGAAGCAGGCATACAGAAACTTAAAAATGATCGGTTTCGATCGGTGCATAAACTACAAGCAAAGAGATTCTGTTTCGTAAGTAAGAGTATAAGCTTGCATGAAAGCGATTTTCGATTGTTCGAGATGGGTACATAAATTTTCCGCCAGTTACGCGTGTTTTAATGTTTCACTAATTGGAGAGATTCCTTTCTATGATTATCTTGCTACTAATAACTTTGCCTTTTTAATGCCATTTTGTACGCGTAATTTACGCGCCCGCTGTCGCTGTCTGATACTTATTACCCCTTTATACAAGGGGTTTACAATGCTCCTATTTAATTTTGATTTTGTTTATCACACCGGAGTTTTCACGCGGTGCGCTCGTGTGTATGATGAGAGTGTGTTTGTTTTTTTGTTGTTGTGTATTAAAGTGTTTTCCTTCCTATCGTTCCCTCCAACGCACAACACAACGTATCGTATCACAATTGGTTTTTCGTTTGTTTTGCTTGCTCCCTATTTTCCTAAGCGAGCATTAAACAATTTATTCCGCGTAAGATGAATAGCGGTGATAAGTAGCAAAAATTGACGTGTAAAGCTGAGCTGGGTCTTTTTGCCTACAGCTCCCAGAAAAAAAACGAAGAAGAAAAAAGAAGAAAACAAACTGCACACAAACGGAACATACGGGTTAAAACAATTTGTTAAATTAATTTCCAATCACAAACATTAATATTATCATCTCTCACGCTCTGGACTGCCTGGACCGTTTTCTTCCGTTCATTCTGGCTCTCTTGCGTTCAATCGGAACTCACATCACTCGCACTTAAAATCTAAAGCTCAAGTATGATATTAAAATGACGTTAAAATGAAAGTAATATCTAAATGTAAGTATATGTACCATGCAAGTAGGATTCTGGAGGGGCATTCATGCTCTTTAACTCGTACTCTACTCGTCACGGAGTATGTAAAAACTGACACTTAAAAACACTAGTACCTTAAGATCCTATACATGCGCTGCCCTTGGTTGGTGCCGTAGTAGTAGAACGTGGCACACGCCTTACGACGACGACGACGACGACGGGACCGTTAAACCATTATTGCTTATGTTTCTTGCCGCGTGTTTGAGTACAAGGACAGTTGTATCCTGCGCCTACTTCTACTCTCTGAAAGGTGCCCAGGTGAGCGCGTGCGTTTGTTGCTTGTTAGGTTAGTCTCTTTGTTTTCCGCGTGTAATTGCGTGCTTGTTCGCGTGTAGCTGTGGTGTGGCAGCAGCTGCTTCTTTGTTTCCGTCTAAACGTTGCCATACTCTTAAATTGTATCAATAATATTGTCCTGGCCTAGGATTTGTTTTCGTTAAAAGGGAATAAATACTGTCCTCTAGTATAATAATTATCAATCAACGATCAATTCTCGTTCTCCCTTCTTTCGTCCTGTCCTTCGTCCCTTCTCAATTTCCGGGTTTTCTGTCCTGTTCCACCCACAGGCACCTCACTCTCTCTATATATCCCTATATATATATAATCATAAAACGGACGTCACTAATGGAGTATTTCTGTTGCCGATCGAATTTGTTCGCGGATTCTTCTCTCGTCTGTCCCGTATTGTTTGTTAAATTTGAATCTCCAATTTTCCACACAGCTTTTGCTTCTGTGACAGTTTCCTCAGTAAATGAGTATTTTTGCGGGGTAATTGCCATGGTCTGGGCATGCGCTAACGTAGCAGCTAAGTAATGGTTGGTTCTAGTTGCCGGTACAGCAGCTCTAGTAAATTGGGAGCGCAGTTTTGCAGTTTCTAGCTGATAATATTAGTAGTTATAGGTAGCATTGGCTCAAATCACCAATTTCACTGAAACTCCTCTTCTAAATCACTCCCTTCTTCTCACAGGATAATACCGCCGGCGTGCCTGCTGCCTTCGTCGAGCGGGTTCCCTTCCTGGTGGCCCCGTTGAGAGGACGCCGAGGCAAGGGTTTAGAATTTTGGTCGCCTGTTGCTACCGGGCGCTGCAACTGCCCCGTCGGAAGCTTCCGTCAGTGCTGCGAGGAATCGCTGCCGAGTTGGGTCGCTACCAGATTGAGCGGCAGGTTGCACGAGTCCAGATCGTTCTCGGGCCCACTGTCGTCGCCACCGTCGCCCACCAGCAGCTCGCCACTACCGTTCGCATCGAAATTTTGCGTCGCACGCAGATAATGTTGGAAGGCCTAGAAAAGGGTGTCAATTTAGATTAAGACATGCGACTTACATTTCTTACGAAATGAAGAAAGAATTACGAGGACTTACAGTTGGCATGGTTAAGTTGGTTGGTGTACTGCGGGCAGCTTCTTGCAGTGCTTTTAGATGGTTTTGCAGGGTTTGTAGATCGACAGCAGTTTCCACGCCATTCTCTACGATGTCTCCATTATCCTGCTTGACAGATTCTGTCAAATAAATCAAACCACGCGGAAGGTCAATATACTGATATCTACATTCAGAGGAAAAAAGGACTTCCAATCCTTCCATGAAACTAATACTTACTCCTTCGTGTACTTTTATCACCCTTAGGACGCCGTCGCCGCGTATGGATCGTATCACGGCGCATCGTATGCGGTCGGTTAACACCGTGCAACTTAAAGTATAACCCGCACGCGTTACATACCATCTCACCGCGGACATTCCGCCGCCAGATGGTGGTAGTCGTCGTGCCACAGTTCGTACAAGACATGTCCTTTTGCTGTGAGTTTTGCTGTTGTTGCTGTTGCTGCTGCTGTTGCTGCTGTTGCTGCTGCTGTTGGATTTGTGCTTGAGTCATGGGCTTGGGAAGTATTAGCTGTGGACTGCTATTGCCGGATGCGACACTGTTCGTTTCGGACCGAGCTGCTCCACCACCCTGGGGTGAACTTTTCGCGGAGCTAGAGTGCTCCGCCACGCGGAACAACACATTGCCAGAGGTTGCACTTTTGCCGGTGGAGTGTTTCATAGCTGGTCCTCCACCACTGACGCCATTGTTGTCGAGTGACGAGTTAGGAGAGTTACCTTCTACGGGTGTTCGACTTGGGCAGGACTGTTTCCGGCGGCCGCTCTGACCCGTTTGATTGTGTCGGCTGATTTCGTTTTGCTGAAGGGAGAATAGATTTAAAGCCCATAGGTTAAAATAGAAAAGGAGCTTTTACCAACCCTTCCTTATACGTACCTTAAGCAGTGCCAATCCTGTACCAACCGGTAAAACGGACGGATACTGAATACCGAGACTTCGTGCATTGATCATCTTCCTTAGGAACGCTGTCGCTTCGTTGCCGCCGCCATTCACGATGAGATCTAAACCAGAAGGAAACGTTAGTCAATAAACTATTGTTCGATAATATAGAAACCGTGTAACATACTATTTTGCGCCAATGTCTGCCATATTTGTGCCATCGTCGGATCGGTCGCGTCCGGTAAGCTTCCGAAGGGAATCTGGTGAACTGCCGAAGCTAATGCCGCAGCAGCCGCTGCCTGCTGCTGATGGTGGTGCTGCTGTTCCTCGATGGAGTTCATACTGTCCGGCGTTTCGCGCCCGAGCTGGTCCAACTGCTGCTGGTGCTGATGCAGGTGGTTGTTGTTGTTGTTGAGGTGAAGACTGTTGCGCAACTTGAGCTCGTCGGCGGTACACTCGGAGTGTGCATCCTGCGAGGATATGTCCATCTGCAACCGGCCAGAGTCACTGCTGTCTACACTGTCACTGTGTTGGCTCGCCTGATCGTCGGCTACCGTCGCTGCCAGATGTTCGATAATGTTTTCCCGCTTGATGAAGTTTTTCTTCACTAGCGTGGTGGCCGGAACCGTGGGCGTGAGGACCACGTTCTGTTCCACCTTCATCCGCTTCATCGTAAGATCCATTTCTTCGCTGCTAGGGGTACGCTTTAGATTGTTCAAAAGGTATTCGTGTGGCTGCTGAACAAACATTCGGTAAATATAGAGAGAAAAGACAGGCTTTAGTACATGTTTTAGTACAACTGCACACAAGTAAAGCTTACCTTTATCACAGAAGATTTAATACTTTGCGGTTGCTGTGTATGCTGATTGTTAATGTTAATTTGATACTGTAGCGATTGCTGCTGCTGCTGTTTCTGCTCCGCGAGCAGGCTAGGCGATTGAGGGTTCGAGCTGGGCGGCGAAATGATGGCCTTCTTGCTGATGTCCATCAACACCGCGGCCGTCTCGAGATGCTCTTTCTGCAGCTGCGTCAGGTTGCGCACCTGAATAAGCGGCTGTTTTGGTAGGTTGTTTTGCTGCTGTTGAAAAAGTTGATGCGGTTGCTGCTCCTCCTGCTGATGGATGATGGTGGTCGTCGTGGTCGGCTGGTGTAGTACGCCGGTGGAAGTAAGTTTCATACTCTCGATGGGGATCACAGATACGGCATTTGCTTCCAGGTTTTGTAGATGCGTTTTACTAAGTACTGAGGTAACTGATTTTGTATGATTGTTATTGTTGCGCAGGGCTTGCAGGGCAGCGATCGCGTCCTGCTCGGCCGACGCCTTTAGCGCAAGCGTCGCGGGCGACGAAGCAATCAAATTTTCCAACTGCTCGGTAGATTCGGCGAGTATTTCCTATTGGGTAGAGCAAAGAGAGCGAACAAGAAATCGATGCGAACGGTTAGTAAGGTTTGTGGTTAGATTTGGCATTACAGTTAAATAATTAATTGTATGACATCGAATACTTTGCAGAAAAACGGTATCAAGATACACGCAGCTAATTGATTGCCTGGTCCATTATGACGAATCCCCGAGTAAACCAATCATCTTCTTCATTTCGTGTCGTCGACTAGGTGTGCCCTATTTTGGCACACGCTCGTGATCTCCACTGTCCTTTTGAACTTTTCGGCCATTCGTAATCGACCACGATTTGCATCTTTCGCTACACGCTTTGAATAAACGCACTGGTTCTTCTTTCTCGTTGGCAGCGACACTGATTGGCGCTTGTTGGGTACGGCAAATTCTTTGATCTTCCCATCTTTCATCGATGTTACATGTGCATAAATGAGTCACGCAGTGTCCGCAAGCTAAAGCGAGGGTGGCCGTTTAATTTCACTACCTTATTAACCACTCAGATTCACAATTATCTGATCCATAGTCTTCCATTTCGAGCCCACTGCCGGCACTGGGCACGGATTTCGGGACGAGAAGCATGTTTTGACAATCTCTCAATCAAATACTCTGCTCCGTTGGGGGAAGGAGACACATCGTTCATTTCCTCCTGCGATCGCAAATAAACAAACGGCTGGATCGTCCAACTTGTCTGCCCACATCGTGGAAGAAGCCATGTTCAATAAACTTTTTTTTTATCAATCCTGAAATCTTCTCATGCTTTAAGCAGAGCATTGGCAGGAAAATTAATAACGACTATCGGAAGAAAAACACCCCACTACTCCCGTCGATTGAAACTCTAAACGTCGACAGGTAGGTGTAGTTCAGGATGTTTCCTACTTTTTGTTGGATGGGTGGGTGTGTATGTTGTACACGATTGACTATCTCCCCATTAAGCTTCATCCTCGGCCACGAAGCGTGTTCAAACGGGAGGAAGAAAAGCCGCTTTCCATCATAATTGATCGTAAAAAGCCCGGACAACAACGGAACGGGCGTACTGGAACGCTCTTTTCGCCAACGCTCGATTTCCGATTGATGCAATTAAATGTTTAATTAATGCAAATAATATTTACCAATAAATATGTTTGCTTCGTAAACAAGCTCCAAGTGGCAGGGGAGGGTTCGGAAGGAGCCGGGCTGGGGCGTAAGTGTTAGGATTGAACGTTGTGCCTAAATGACAAGCAGGCAAACAACATGGAGGAGGAAGTGCGTAAGAGTGCTGCAGTGCGGCAAAAGTAGGAAATCAGTGAAACGGGTAAAAAATAAACATAAATAGCCGATCCGTGTACATTACACTTTTATTAGACTGTCCATAACGTTGATGAGCCGTCAGGTTTGAGCCGGCGCGTCGTGTTGTGGCCGGTGATGAAACCGTAGTACTTGGCTTCGGTACCACCACTGGCCGACCGGTTTAGAGATCGGGAGAGTTTGGTTTTATTTTGCATACACAGTTCCTCCTCCCAACCAAATTGGTCATTATTGAAGCTATTCGGAAAACTCTTTACTGGAATGTTTGTTTGGTTTTTTTGCTTTGTTTTTGAGCGCCCGTTTGGGTTAATGACTTTTAATACACAACTCTGTTTTTGTGTGTTTACTCTGTCTGATTGGCGAAGTGTTTCCGTTTATGTTTTAACGGCTCTGTTTTATTTATCATTTTATAACACCTGTTAACCATTTGAAGCTTCTGCCGGTGTGCAATAAGTTTTATATTTTAGCTTTTGGAGAAAAAAATGAGTAGCTAAAAGGGTAGGAAACCTCAGCAAACACATCTAATTGCTATTACATTTTAAGTGAGTTACCGTTTGTTACAGTGCGGGTCCAGTCTATCAGGCGCCATTTGCACGCTTTGCGCTTATTAAAATACAAACGATCGATCACATAATCAAACGCTATCGCAGCACACTGCCGATAGTCGTAGACATCGTGCAAAAAGTGACGTAAAAAAAGTGTTTCCTACAATCACGAATTTATTTAATGAACCAAACACAATTCAGGAAGGAAGTATGTTTTTCGAAAAGCAAACTCAGACGTTCAATAAAAACTGGGCGAATACACGACCAGCCTGCCGCCCCCTTCGCTGGTTGCTGGCGTAGACGCGCGGGACAAGGGCTGGGTGTTGTACTTGAGACGCCCGCCGGGCAATATAGCGCGCCGAGAGGCCTATGTGAGCATAATCGATTATGATTCGATTCAGACACAGAGTCTTGCAGGCAACGAGAGCTACAGACAGCCGGCCGGCCATAAAGGCGAAAAGTGGCCGGGCGGTGGTAGAAGTGTAGCGTAATAGGAAGGAAAATACCGATCAAAAACTGACGATAATCAGCTAATTAAGGCTAGGTAGCTGAGCGGGAATCGGTGTACCGGGATGTATCTGGGAGAGCGGGGTGGCCAGCCCGAGGATCTTCCTACCCACAGGTCTCGCGGCTTCGTACCGGTAACTGTTAATTAACACGAACCCCGGGTGATTGATGTGCAGCCGGCGGTGTAGAAGCGTTTGGATTTTATTTCTCTTTCTTTCTAGTGGCTAGCCAACCAAGATTCCTAATTCCAAAAGGCCCGGTAATGGGTGCCTAGTACCTATCATACGGCTCAAATTTTGGCATAAAGATCATGTGCTATTGATCGCGCATTTGACGTGAGCGTTGGAGTATGTATGGGGCTTGTGTGTGTGTGTTTCAGAGAATCACGATCGGAGCATGAAAGCGTTATAAAAAATAATTATTAATTCAGCAACGAAGTCACAAGAACGAGCTCGACATTTTAAATATGGGACACGCTAGTTGTTGGAGCATTCTGTTTTTTTGTCTACTTGCCGTTTCTTTTTCTGACGGAGATCGAAACCACTGCTACTATCGCTTCAGGTCGATAGAGTTTGAAATCGAAATTTGAACTATGGAAATTGCTATGCACAGTTGCAACATCGCAGCACATACCGCAACATGATCGTATTCACCGGGTGTTGGAAGAAGACGAAAAGGTATGGAAGAAAACGAAAAGGCTTTGTGTAACATCTCCGAGACCACTCCCGATCCACTGGCAACGGATTCTGTAGCAGAGGTTAAAGGTTAACTTTTGCCACCCGCGGTGGCTTTGGCATTATTCTTGGCACACCGCTCGCATAAAACGTCGCGCCGGCTGTCGATCGAGCGCCGTCCGCGCCCGATGAAAATGTCACCCGGTGTCCCGTCCGGTAGATGATTAATTCGGTCGCGTTGCATAGGAGGGAATGGAGTGTGATCAGTCAGTGTAAGGACGAGAACGGATCCGTGTCAAGGCGGGGATGTTATGCTGCTGGGGATGTATGCGCTACGGGTGGTCTTGTTGTCCAACAAATGCCGTTATTATCGAAACATTCTATAAGTCGTGACGCTTTTAGGTATAACATCATAAGAAGTCAATAAGAAACCGATCACATGTCGAGAATGTTAACATTTCTGCACATTGCAAACACTTAGCGCCTCAGCAATAACAGGTTTGAGATATATTTGAAGCAGTTCAATTATCTGTTACATGGAGTTTAGTTCAATAGGATAACATAAGGAAAAATGTGAATAAATCAATAAAAACACATCATTTCAATTTCATAAAACCAACAAAGACAAAACATCAAATCATCATGGATGTTTTAACTAGGTCTCAGCATCCAGAACGGGTCCCTCGGTTTGCGACCTTCTGGATGCCCAGATGCTTGGTAGCCTGTTTTCGTCGAGAGCGAAAGTGTAATTGTTGGCTTCTCTCACCTTCATTCATTCATTTTTATATTTTCACGCGCGACGAAAGTTGCGAAAGGGAAAATCCCATAAGAGGAGTCGCCAACTCGATCGCGTAAACCGTACCTCGCGCAACCTCGATCGATTCCCTGCGCAATGCTTTTGTCTGCCTGACCAAAAGCTCCAACAGTCGATCGTTTATGTAGGCTCCCACAGCACCCACCAATGGTTATGGGGAGGAAGAAGGGAGTTACTCCGAACAGCAGCATAAAGCGAGCATAGAAAGAGTGAATGGACAAGCATAACCGTAAGCGAGCGAAAAGGGAAGGCAGAAAAGCAACGAAATGAATCAGCAACGTGCACGTTTGAGAATTGACCGACTGAGCAGCTGGCTATTAGGAGGGAACTCACTTGGGGGTGGAAAGAGCGTGTGTGTGTGTATGTTTCTGTGAGTGTATATTTATGTTGGTGGAACTGTTTTAGCTGATCGTTGGGCTGATGCCGTGAATGTGGGCGCCCATCGTGCCTCAGAACCCACCATTCGGTCGGGCAACTATCGGACAGGATTGAACGGGGGGTAAAAGGCCATCAGAACCAGCATAACGAATGATTTAAACGATGAGGACGGAGAAGGAAGTTCCTGCTTAAGGGGAGACCCACCAGGAGACTTCACGCGAAGCAACCAATCGACAAAGGCAAAGCGAGTGAGAAGATGTAAAAAGCCCCAAAGCACGCAGCCTCGTATCGTGGGAAACTGTCCGAGTGCGCGCGACTTTAATGCGCCAGTTTTGCTGTACAAAGAAAGAGCGAACGCTTATCATCATCGATATGCGCGAGCCGCTCGTCGTCATCGTGTGGATACTCTCCGGGGGTAGATTATTATGTAGTGCATTAGACGGACCGATCCACGATCGTGCCCGCAATAGTGTGCATATCTTTACTGGTCGAGCCTTTTTGTTTGCATCTATTTTCATAAACCGTTTGCTGCGAAACGGTTTCACTTTTATTTTTATTACATTTCCCGGAAGGGTATCGAAGAGCAAATACAGGCAAACTAAAACACACCTATCTTGCGTTTGGTGCCTAGTGCACTTGCTACTTGTGCGAGAAACACGCCGTAACAAGGGCATTTGCATACTTCTGCGTATGATTTATGCTCGCCCGCGTTTTGCCTAGACAAAGTTACGGGTTGCGTGAGAAGTGAAAGGATTTTGGTGATTTGTGTGTGCACACCGGTAGCGAGCGGAATATCATTTCGTGGCATTGGATTTAGTGAAGCGCAACGTAGCCGCTGGATCGGTTGTGCAAAAAAAAACAAACTTTTTTTTAACCTCTAACAGACCCAGATCTCAAACTTAAGAAGGAGCTACTGCAGTCAATATACGAAGACAAGCATAAATTATAATTTAGAACGAATCAGACATTTTACTAGGTGTAACTGTATCGTAAGGGATATTGTGAACAACTTTGAAATGATTCTCTGTTACAGGAATGACTAACAAAACCCATTTACCTTACTACAGCAACACGTATCTATTATACAATCCATCGTTTACCCATTAAAGGTACACCAATTATGCGAAGTCCATACATCTTAAGCCTCCACAGGTCCCAGAGAAAGAAGACATAACGATAATTCTATACCAAAGAATAAAAACCTTTACCCTTACCATACGCTTCCCATCCTATCAATCTCCTATCAATCCACATCAACCGTCCCGTAGGTAAGGAAAGATCATAAAATTCCAACACAAACATAATGAAAATCGGGCTCAGTTTCCACACGCTGTGAATGCACAGGAAGGTCTTTCGTCCCGAAAGACCCAAAAATCTCACGCTTCTCTTTCCCGTCTGCTGGGATATGTATGCAGGAGACGAAATGAATCAATTAATCATGCCCGACGGAATTCACTTCCTGTGATACCACCGCTGCTCTTACGCACATGCACACCGGTATGATCACCATCACCGGTGGTGGCGTGATAAGATGATGGGGGACACAGCATCATGGTTCGAATGAAAACGGACGGGAATCTGTCGAGTCATAGACAACCAGAGATCTAGAGGTGTTTTTCAGCGCATCTGACATCACACCGAACTGTGACTGACGTGGTCCGGTGTACATAGTTGGATAGAAATTATTTATATCTACCGTGCCCGTCTGCCATATGTATCTGCTTCCGGCCAAAAAGAGCATTAAGCTAGTGAAGATTTGGTAGTTTCAAAGTCTGTGCTGTGCTGGCCAAGGTTTTATTCTTTCTTTGATTTTCTTTCTGTCGTCTGGATAAGAACTGCCTCGTGTATAGGTACGTTTCTGATGTGGTGAATATAATCTGTCCCATGTAGGATCATCAGCGTGCTTCCGTCATGGTTTGGGTTTGAAGTTCGGAATGAATGGTAGCAACCCGCCCGAGATAGCAAGAGACAAAACGGATGTTGTTGCCCGGCCACGGAACAGTACACCTCACGGCAGTAACACGGCAGAACATTACTCACCATGATTAGGCATCTTCCGCTAACGAACGACCGGACGAATGAACAAATGGATGTGTGTGGACTGTTGTCCCCGTGCTTCAAAAAGCCGGGTGTACCACACCATTTCCTGCACACATCTCTTCTTCACCTGTACCGGAATGCGTAGATGATTTCCATGCGAGGTTGGCTGATGAGATAGCGCGTAATTCTAGGTGCTCTGCAACAAAACCCCGTGTACCAAAAGGGTGTATGCAGATGGATGTAAAAGAGGAGTCTCTGAACTAGCGGGATAAGATAACGAACCCCGGAGGAAAGACAAATCACCGATTTCGCTGAGTTCGGGCGTGATTTGGGTTCTTCAAAATCCGTTTCGCTCCTCAATCAGTCACAGCCATCGTGCTGGAGCACATCGGTCCACTAGGTTCTTCATTCGCTACTCCCATGCACACGCACACCTGGTGATAGAGAATTATCTCCGGTTCTTCGGTCGATGTAATCAGTCAAGTTACGATTTGACGTCCATCGTCGAGGATCGATAGTTCGCTTTGCTGCACGCATTATACGATTTCAAACCTCCCGTCCATCCCATCATCATCTATCTAGCTCGAGGAATCGAATGGTTCGTTCGAAAATCGGATAAAAGTTCTCGGTTCCAGACGAACTGCGCGCCATACGGAAAGTGGTCGTTGTTCGGTAGGTCGTGGAATTAATGGGGGGGGGTTCTTCGGAAAATCGAACAAAGCTCACCGGAAGCGGAGACACTAATCTGCATACAAAGCAGACGCGCTGGAAGACCATCTGTTTGTTGTGGTTTGTGATTTGTGGCAAGCGTCCTTGGGCACTGTGCATTCGCTTTCTGGATGTTGCTTGTGTTTTGGTTCGCAGCGTACAAACTCCCTAGAGAATGAGTGATCCAGTAGTTACAATGGATGGATTTACGCGTAGGTATGGCTAGACTATAATTCTTTGATTTTATTATCTCTCAGATTCATTATCATGGCAAACCTTATAATAGCTATAACCTCAGGTACCACACATCAAAGAAGGAAGGACAAAAACAAAGAGACTTGCTAGAAGATGACCTCAACTGCAAATGATAATGATAAAAAGGAAGACCTTAATGCTCTGGCCAACATCAGAAGAAGAACATCCTACTCCCGAGTTGAAGGCAGGAAATGAACGTTAAATGATTATGGTCCGCGAACGGACGGTGGTACGATGACGATAGATGGACGAAACTGAACCGGTGCGGTTAGTTTGGGTAGGAAGCGAATCAAAATCGCGTTTCTGGTGCGATAGAGACTGCTTAAAATATGTTTCCATACCGAATCAACCATCGCAAATGAGCCGGTGAGCGGGGGAATGACGGGTAAGAAAGTGAAACGTTAAATACGCTAAAGAACTCAAGGCCCAACGAAACCGCCCGAAAGAAAGCTTAGCGTAAATGCTACTTTTCCGCCGCAAGGTTTTAGGGAGTTTTCAGCATGGACAATGATCCTTGCCCGTTGCTCCGTTGCGCGTCCATACGCAAGCTCCAGAACTGATCAGGTGATTCGTCGGACATCAAACCATAACGAAGCCACAACAGGCAGGTTTCGGGGGTACAATTTCTGTACCCACCAACCATACTTTATTTCCCTGCCTTTTCTAGAGCGGTTACTTTTTTTCTTTCGTTTTTTGATAAATGAGATTCAAGACTTATGCGTTGATAGAACTACCTCACTCACACACGGGACCTATCCATTGGCGTTCTGTTTTTTTTTCCTCGTTTCTACGCAATCACCATCACTTTACCAAGCAGGAAATGATCTTTGAATGGGTTTTTGGGCAATAGGAATGCTCCGATCCGCAGGTGAAGTAATGCGTGAGCATCAAGTGGAAGACGATGCTTTTTTGTTGTGCCTTGTATCCCTCACATCTTTGTGTAGTCACACTGATACCGGGGTGTCGTTTTGGAAGGTTTTTTTCTTCGTTGTGTTGTTGTTCTGCCGGCTTTAGATTGAGTTTCTCTGTATCCGTTTGCTGGCTGTAGTAATAATGCTTCTGAATCATCGAATCGCTGCTGCTGCTGCTGCACGGTGGATCAAGTACACGTACATTCATGAACGGCCGGCAGCACCGAAAAATGTGCTCATTAAATTGTGATTGAACCGCGAATTGAAAGCACCCAGGAACCCCCCTGCTGGAGGGAACCCGCAGACGAATGGCCATTGGGTTGGATGATTAAGGAAATCAAACTAATCCAGAAATGTTTCACTGTTGAGCGCAACAGAGAAGGATTGAAAAATTGTTTTCTATGGCGTGCAGGAAGCGAAACCATTTGTCATTAAGTAGACGCTTTTTTTTCGGGGAGAAAAGATTTAAACAGTTGGATGTTTGATTAGATTAGAAAATTAGGTATAGTAAACCATTTTCAGTAAGCTTTCGAAGAGGACTGTTACATAGTGAAAACATAATTCTTTATGCTCCATATGAAACGATACTTTGCATGAGAGACGCCCGCCCAACGGTCTGCCTCTCCAACCGTTGCGTCACAAAATTAAGATCAACATCTATCGTGCAACCATTTGGAAATGGCATGGTGTAATTGTTCTTCCATTGCCAACCGAAACCACTGCGAGTTGCTGATAGCCGCGGCGCAGAAAACCGCCCCCGGTTGGCGTAGGGGAACCTTAAACGGACCAGCCAACCAAATCGATGAGCATGGGCTGATATATTTTAAAAGCCTTCCCCAACGACGCGCAATCGTCAGGCAGGCGGCCGCGTATGGAGCTGGTGACTGAAATAGTTACGCTTTGCAATTGCATGTAATTAAAATCGATAAAAATAAGTGGTTCGACGGGTAGGGGCGGGCAACGTTGAAGCGATGGTGGATGAAACGTTGCCTCATGCGCATTTACGCGATTAGAAAGAATGGTGTTGTGAGCTGTGTGCTTCAGTGTGTGCGCTGTTGGGTTTGCCCTGATTTTTTTTTTGCTCTAGCTTTTGATTTGCCAAACCACACAAACGGGGCTCTAAGTAGTGATGGTTTGATTGTGCAAGCTAACCTTTTCCATTACATGGCGGAAACGGTTCGCTTCAATTATAT